>KZ308634.1:23808-38273 GCA_000376725.2 Ladona fulva | reverse complement strand
GCTACATTTATAATGTTAACACCAAAATTCTTTAAATTAATAAGCCTTTCAAAGTTCTAAAGAATATCTTATAATTTTTCAATTATTTGTTTCTTTTTTAATATTTTAATTCTTAATTACTAAAGAGTTTGAAAATGTTGCTGACTTTCAGGTGGAATAGAGCGAATTGCTTTCCTATTAATCATTCATATTTCAAAATACAAAACGAATATTATTTGTACTTCTCACGCATTTTTTTCATTTTCAATACTCACCCGGTTTCAACGATTAATCGTCATCACGAAACGGCAAATTTGCAGCTACATGGAGTCGAACTAAGGATGTGACCCAAAATGTGACCAAAATTAATGGATTCTTAGGTCACATCTGAACGTGTCTATACACAATACCACTCATTACATATTATGATGTCATCCTGTTTATCTTGTGACTATTTTCCAATTTCCTTCACTATTATAATATGCTTGACTGCAGATAGGGCAACACCTAGCAATAAAATTTAGGCTCGTTAAAGATAAGATTACTCGATCAAGCTTCTTATAAAAATTTCGAAATTCACATTTTCCCCGTTGAATCACAAAAGGACAAGGAAAAAATTAAAATAACAAAGAAATATGCTAAGACAGCAATTGACGTATGTAATACGAAAGAAATAAAATATAATTCAGATTGACAACATGTAAATAATAGTTCCCCTTTTGTCCTCTTCATTAACTTGAGTCTTTCACGGGTAAAAATTGGCGTGATAGTTCCATGTAAATATTTCCATTGATAGGAGACAAAATTATAATGGGCACTTTTATCACGAAGCTGTGGATACATTTCCAAGTAAGAGGAAGCAAATATAAGTTTGCAAATTTAGCAAGTTGCAAATTTTCCATCATAATCGATACGTTTTGCCCAACGTTGTTGAACGCCGTACAGAATAAAATTAAAACACCTATTAGTGTCCACAATCATTTTTGCAACAATTTGAATTAGTGGAAACTACCAAGTGCTTAGAATTTTCTCTTCAGTTTCTTGGAAGTGTATACGTTGCAGAAGAAGATTTACAGCGCCATGGAGTCTAACTCGGGATCCTTTCATTAACTGTCTACGACTTTTGCGTACTTAAATCACGTCCTCAATCGGTAGCTAAGCCTTCGACATTCTCAGAAGATGCATCAAAATATTTCGGAAGTACGCCACAATACATTTCCTTCGTCAGAACTTTGCGGAGGCCTATCGTGGATCTCAGAACCATAATGAGAGATGCGTTGGCTGTTTAAATTTCTAAACAGCGTGCTTTTGGCGATATAACGTGGTACAGTTTTTTATTCCTCCAGGAAAGGCTTCAAAAATTTTCTAAAATTGGGTTCAATGCATTCGTACGAGATTAAAGTCATTTAAATAACGTCCTCAATCTATATCTAAACCTTCAATCTTCACAGAATATAAGATATTTCGGCACGCCACATATAGTGTTAACTTCCACGTGCTTAGAACTTAATTTCGCATTTTGTTGATTTTCGCCGTTTGAATGACAAAATGAACCGTTTAACCCCACCATGCAATTCATAACATGAATGAATTTGTGAAAAATAAAGGAGTGGGGGACCACTACTTATAGGCGCTCGATAAATTCGTTTGGCGACACTTAAAAATGCATTGGGCGGCCGTCCAGGCGCCCAGCTCAGAGAGAATCCTGGTTGTAACTACTGTACATACATTCCGCTTTACCAACAAATACTCCAACTTTGACTGTTATTTCCTACGCAATAAAATCATATGTGCGCTTTGTATAATTTAGATTCCATATGGATTGAATTTTATTAATTTAATTTAATTTGAATAATTATCATATGTATACGCTTCTAGGGGATATATATAGATATGTAGGATACAAATGCTGTGCTCTTAAGTAAAAGTCACTGACTCGGNAACACTTATAGTTTAATTATATTCATCGCATATAAAGGTAAGTTGTGGTAATTATCATAATATTAATCATTATATCACAGAGATGGATAGTTCTTAATCCGACATTGGTGACGGCTGTATCAAATAAATCGTTTATATAGAAATATACAGATATAAACGCTTCTAGGGGATATATATAGATATGTAGGATACAAATGCTGTGCTCTTAAGTAAAAGTCACTGACTCGGCGATTTTTTTCCGTATAGGCCCCAACCATGATACCAAGGGAAAAAGGGAGAAATCGATCCAGGGTATCATGAGTTCGAACCTAGAGGGCTCCAAAGAAGGGTGCTTTCCCCTTAAGAATACACGGGGAGAATTCTTATATTTTTGCGGCACTTCCCAAAAGATATGGAAGCAACTTTTATTTATTTTGTATCTCTCGAACGCAGGGTTTAAACAACTCTATAATCGTTTTTATTCCTGAGCTGCTAACTTTGAGAATGATACATAATTATTGACGTGATTCGTGAAACAAAGCAATAAAGGTCAATACAGAAAATGTATTAAGGTATGCATCACAAGATATTACTCGAATCTGTTTCTCAATTGACCGGTTTTCATAAGAATTTAAAAAGTAATTTGAACATATTTGTATTTGCATTTTTCGGCAATAGCTAGGCTTTATGTTAACTATAAATATAANAAAATAAGTTGAGATGTCACAAACCTAAAGCACGCGATTCATTGAGTTTAATTAGAATTCGTATTTTTGAGATCAAAGGAAAGTTTGTATTTAAAAACGCTAAAAAGAAAAGTTGCATTTGGGATGTTTAAATGACACTACTACCCTAGACCGGAATACTTCAGTAACAACACAATTAATTTTATACTAATTAATTTATACTAATTAATTTATATAGCATTCATAACTTAACATTCAAATTAATTCTCAGCGAAAATGCTTTCAGTAGAAGAAGAATGAAAAACGCACCCATATTACCTAAACAGAATTTAAATACTTGCAGCACCCCTTGGACGGTTGAATTCTATGATTTATGTACTTGATTTCCCTATATTTTCGTTATAAAATCTTAATGTTTGAATATGTAAAGCAATCTAACATCTTAATAGAATACATTATATTATTTAACGCTTGCGTGATGAATTCAGGGCCAGCTCTAGGTAGTTAGGAGCCCCTATGCAAAATCCTACGAGGATGTCCCTTTGTCCGTCTTTCCATAGAAGTGTCATAGGAATCATACACAGAGCCCCTAACTCCCAAGCTCCTCAATGCTTTGCTTACCTCGCATACAGCCTAGGACTGGCCCTGGGTCAGGGTCGGTGGAAGCGGGCCTTCAGGGTCCACATGGCATGCGAGCACCACTCTTGGGGGTGCCGTTTAATTTCTTTCAATATACATTTCTTACTAGTACATACACACAACAATGTCCGCGGTGTCTATTTGGGTGTGATTTTAGACCAATCTTTAAAATGGGTCATCATATTGATTCTGTTACCTCGCACTGCCAAACCTGTCAATCAAAATTTTATTTCTTGGTTAATTAGTGTACATAACTCTTTGAAAAAGTTTTTACCGTGCTTTAGTCCAGTTATACATTATGACTTTAGTCCATATATTATGTTTTAGAATTTTGGGGAGCTGGGTATGCTAACGCGCTAAAGCAGTCATTCTGCAAAAAATCAGGTAATTTGTTCGAAAATATATTTGAAATCTCGTACCTATTATTTGTTTATCACGGGAATACTCTCCCTACAGCATTTTTTATTTAAAGTATCGGATTATTTTATGTTATGAGTGGTAATATGCCTAGTATCAGTGATATAGTAGCGATAATGACTATGAGTACTCAAACGATACATGACCGATTCATTATGCACATGCTGCGACTTTTTAAATTTCATTCTCGGCAAATTTAATGTTACATCCGCAAGAGTAGTTATGGTTTTGGGGTTCGTGCTGCCATCTCTTGAGCTACTGTAGAACTGGACTTCACCATTATGTAGCGCAGTGGAGGGGAACCTTTTTTTGGACGGAAGGCCGCGTGTATCATTCTTCCGCATAAGAAACCATTAAGTCACATATGGAAGTATACGGTCTCACTTGAATAATAGATTGCCTACATTTGATCAATTTAACTTCAAAACTGAACTAGGGAAAACACATTTAATTGCAATGTAAACTTAGGAAGAACATTTCCCAAATTATTTTCACTTAAATTGGTAAACGAGAGGAAAACAAAATATTTAAATGCGTGAATTTTTCAGAGGGCGACGAAAAGGCCGAAATGAACACCGAAAAATGCCGCGTGGCACTCACATATAGGCTACAGGCTCCACGATGCTGACATAGGTTTCACTAGTAACTCAGGTAGTAAGCCTAAGGTTGACTGGCCACTTTCCTAAGAAGGTAAAGAGGAAAGGCGATTTTTGCGGATTGGACGGGAGAACGCATGGAACAGAAGAAGACCTATGAAAACAATCGCTTTATTCGAACTCCCCTTCCGTATAATAAACCGAGGGATGTTTTTCGATTTCTAATGATTTCCCTTGCGGGTACATGTGTACAGAGATCCGAACGATATCTTTTTATGTTTCACTAATTTAATTTGATTTTTGCTAAGGGATAAATTGAGCGGGAGGCAGAATTCAGTCAATTAAACTTGGACAGGTTTCTGGTGAAGATATAATATATTCGATCACATTCTTGATAGTCAACCTCGATGACAATTCAAGCTTACAATCTTCGTGAACGAAAAAATCGCTTAAGAGAGCTTAAAATAATACGCAACACTTATAGTTTAATTATATTCATCGCATATAAAGGTAAGTTGTGGTAATTATCATAATATTAATCATTATATCACAGAGATGGATAGTTCTTAATCCGACATTGGTGACGGCTGTATCAAATAAATCGTTTATATAGAAATATACAGATATAACTAAGGCAAAGTTAGAAACGGGACCAATGTAAAAATGTGTGCGGTACAGTGGACTAGAATCCGATAGTGCCACCAAAAATGCAGGACAAACTGCTAGTCTAGTCTAGGGATCATTCTGAAAGGCTACATTCTCCCTTATTTTGATTTTATTAAAATTAGTACTGATTAGACTACTCCAGAACCTGACGAAACGTAGGTGAAAATCAAAAGTTACGCTGACTACTAAGTAGCTGACGCTAAGTTACTATGACAAAATTTGAGGAAGCGGAGAAAATGTATAACTGTAACGAAGGCATATCCCATTGCAGCTGTGTGGCCCATGATGTCTACCCCACTCTAAAACAAAACAAACGATAGGCGAACTGTTTGTAATAGGGTTAAAGATGGTACGAGAAACAGGTTTTTGAAAGGTTTCCACTCCCAAGTAAAAGAATAATAGAGTTGACGCAAGGAAAACATTCTTACACGACAGAAATATCCCATAGATTATAAAATAAATTTCTATAGTGAATACCACATTAACTTAACATCAATGAACACAGACATATCCCACACTATTTTTTCTTTCTTGCAATAACATATAGACTTCGTTTAAACTCTAATTTATGCGCTTTTACTGCTGCCAATCCACTTTTAAAAAGCTGCACATAGTCGGACGTATAAGCCGTCGATAATGAATAATAAACGTGAAAATCCGTCTATTTTGCGTGGCGATTACGAAGAAATTATGATTCTTCACATTTTAGCATTTGACGTTTCTCTAATAAACATAATCTAATATAAGGTTCATTCTTCAGTCGATGATTTGGTTATATCACGTTATATTATGCGTTTCCGATATCGAATAGTGAAGGAGTCGTAAAATATTTTTCTCCGCACCAAAATTTCCTAACTTTATGAAGCTATAAATCATAATTGCTATGGAATTACCCGGCACTTAAGCACTTGCTTCATTGTTTGCTTAGCTTCCAAAGCCACAAATCCTTCCTTACAATAGTATTGTTAAAAGCGCTTCGACAGCTATGGCCATTTCGAGTATATGGGCTCCCTCCTGGAATCAAACCCAGGCCGCTTTCATCAAGGGCAAACGTGCTACCCACTTGGTTTTCTTCTAAGCTCAATCCTTCCAATATTATACGTATTTCTCTGATTAAGGTTTAACATATCTAGCCCTAAAATTCTTACCTTTCTTAGTGCTAAGGTCTAAATTTTCTATGAGAGAAAACACTTGTTCAGGTGAATTACCGAATCCTTCATTACTTGAAAAAAATAGGAAATATTGAGCATCTGACGCTGACTCTTCGAAACCATATCTGTATTTGATGGTTTATTAGCTCTTTTACCCTAACTCTCCTGAGTATTAGTACACAAAGGTTAGCAATTTGAGAGATCTTAACAATCCATAGCTTGGGATAGTTAGAATGAAAATTTTTTTCTCGTGCTTTCACCACTGTTCTTTCATTTATTTCTTGTTACGGGACGATACCAAAATTTTTAGCGATTCCGAAACCATTCTCGATACTTCTGTGAACTTCTAATTCCGATACGATACCCGATTCCAACTAGTAAATATTGCAATGATTAAAATTCATTACTTTTAAGCATATTTATTAATAAAATAGAATCATTTAACAGTTAAGAGAACAATTTCTTTATTTAAATCATTTGGCTGTCAAGTCCTAAAAATCAAAACAATAGTTTCTGCTCATTTTTGGATTGTACAACACAACTTTTACTTTATTTACTGAATTGATATTAAATAATCAATTCGACAATTTTTGAAAAGAGATTCAAAGTGAAAATCTCATTTGGAACTGAAACAAAGAAGAAGTAACAGACCCAATGGAAAGTTCGATAATCGGGTAGAAACTTGAAGACTCTATTTTTGCACGAGATTAAATAAAATGAATTCATATTAAATATCACATTTAAGTGTTACTAGGATCTATAGCTTTTAGTTTTGCTGAGAATTCACTTGATAAAAATTTACCTATTTACCATTAATCAAAAGAAACGCAAAGAATTATCAGAAATGGAAGTTTAGGCAAAAAATTCAAAAGAATCGTATTTGGAATTGGAAATTGTTCTAAATTCTGCGACTCCGATACTGATTTCCATTCTCGAAAAAAGTTCCGAATTTTCCTGTTCTCGATTCCGATAAATCGTCCCATCAATATTGCTAACATCCATTTAGATTTCACAAGATTAGCTAAACGTTTGAAAGTTTTAAGCCAATCGATACGAGGCCTCAAGTAAACCTGGCAAATCAAGTGGATTCACACAGAAAGGAGAGAATTTAAGGGCTGACAGGCCATTTAAGATAGAGGACTAAACAGGCAATTTGCCAGATCTCAGGGGTGCCGAAATTCAAACGATGTTTCCATCACATTGCGAAAGGTAGAATGTGAGAACAGACCTTCGATATTGAACTCTATTAGTAATGTAGTTAAAAGTGCTTCGACACCTGAGGTCATTTTGCACGTATTTGCCAGCACCAAGAGTTGAACCCGGGACCGCTTTCACCGAAGGCGAACGCGCTGCCCCCTGGCTATCCGTAAACCCTCTTAAACTCTAAAATTCTCCACTGGAGAACATAATTTATTTAATAAAATTGACAAATTTGTTTCCAATACTGTGGGATATTTAAAATTCCATTTTTACGATCGATAAAATCAAACTGATCCAATGATATCATTATATATAATCAATAATGCATGACAAGTGGTGTGGCGGTTTTTAGTACAGCTATAATTTATAAGTTCTTATAAATATATAAAGCTTCTACCTATTTAGCATTTAAAAATGTCAACCTTCATGAAATGCTGCCTCCTTTGTCAATTGCCGGTCCCCAGTTTATCTGAGCGACGCCCGGATTCTAATGTTACTTTAATGCATTCATTACTATCAGACGGTGGTGGAATGTCGTTTCATTTAGCCGATAAGAATGCTTATATAACTGTGTAATTCGTACCACTGATGTTTCATGCGGTTGGGCATGCAACTCAAACTATGACCATTGTAATCGAAGGCAAAAAAAATACTCAGGGTAGAGCTGATGCAGGAACTTTAGTTACATAAATCCGACCTGCGCAGTTTGAAAGAAGTGAAGGACCGCATGAATTTATTAAAGCGATCGAGCTCCGCGGATGAAGTTTAGGTAAATGGAGGTTATTTTAAAATACACAATAACTTGAATAAAATCAATTGACGAAGCCATAACGTGAAACTCGCTATTTGGGAGTATTAAAAAAAGTAACTTTTCAAATATGTTCCTTGCATACTTCAAAATATTTATTTGAACAAAAAGCAAGAACGAATAGTTAATGTGATACCTGACAATTCTTTCATATACAAGGTTTTCTACTTTGGAATTAAACGGGTAGAATGTTCAAAACTGTCTCGTAAAGAATCTGTTTTTGATTACTGCTTTTCGTCCCAATATAATACAATAATAATTTGGGAAATTTGAAATTTTTGTATACAAGAATAGTTTCTAAACGCCCATGGCGGGCAGCAGTGTGAGCTCTAGCGGGTCTGATGCGGCCCACCGGCCGTACTTCCATACATTTTTGTTTGTTTTTTGAGGTTTTTGTTAATGTTATTTTTCTTCTTTTATTGGGCTACAGAAGCAATTCTCTTTACCTTAAAAATGTAGCTGTTACTAACAGTAGGTTTCGCAGTTTTTTCACACTTCTTCTTTTGGGTGTTCTTTCGCTGTGGCAATTTTCCCTAAGCTCTCGACTTCGGTTTTTATCCACAAATAGTTTCCTCCTTTTTCCCTCTTTCTTTACTGCTCTATCCTTTCGTTTTATTTAAATAAAATGAGTTAGATATAACAGGGGAATTGATAGTCCAGATCTCGCCCATAATGAAGACGTTTCTATTCCATTTCGTGCAGGTTGAAAAAGATATTTCGAATATAATCAACACAGGCGATAGACATAACTGCTACCAGCACAGTTTACGATTAAAGCACTGATGACGTATGTATTCATATACGCTTCTTGTTTCGCTTAATCTATGCTGGTGTGTAGACGGAAGAACAGCGTAACAGCTAAGCTCGCGTTCGTAAAAACCGAGAGGTCAGGCGGCCTAGCGACCGTTCCGAAGGTCGCAAAGTTAACGTGTTGCATCTTCGATGCGTGACTGAGGGAAATAAGCGCAACGCAACCTGTGCTCATCACAATCATTGGGAAAGTTTTCGGGACGATGCGTCGGTGCAGTTAGTGCACATCGTAGAATGACTTCGACGCCAACGGAAGCCGCTGGTTTCGCAGCCTTGTTTGGATAACATTCATTATTTTGAACTTTTCCAGTAAGAATTTACTTTCGAGAACGTATTTCTCGTGGCGATATGGACGAGTAGTTTATATACCTGAAGTATGAACGATTTTTCTATTGGAGGTTTAAAAACACTCCGTAAGCCGTATTTCGGCAAGCGGAACTCGCGCTAAGAGACAAACGGGAAGCTCCGGATTACCGATTTTTCTAGTCGCGAGCACGTACCAACGCCGACCACACAGCCCTACGCGGCCATGACTTTCCTAAGCCACGTTTTATCTAGCTAGTTCTCGAGCTACCGGCAGCAATTTTGCACACGAGGAATTAATGGCTAATTGCTCAAGTAGTTTTACAGTCAATGAAAGTTTTTTACCCTTAATCCCTCCGATTATGACGTTTTCCACATAAATAAAATGGCTCAATCTTATTTTTCCTCTACTGCGTCCAACTCAAATCATTCGGAAACAATGCAGGTAAAAAAAACTAACTACTTTGGCTCCTATATTCTTATGTAGCTGTGTCAGAACTACAAGAATGTGTCAAGACAATGAAATAAATCTGTTCAAGCGTGACTTAAGGCAACTCAACACACACTTAAAACGAATGAACTCCTCGCAATTCCGCAGCAGGCTCCAGGTACGCCACTCGTTGACGAAACTAGTCAATAAAAATCTGTTGGGTATATTACAAAGTTTTCTTTCTTTTAAGATCTGCGTCAAACTTTTTATTACTTCATAATGCATAACATGGTAACCGTCATCATTTTGATCGACATATCAATACAGTAACGTGCAGAGATGGAGGTAGGCAATGTGACGTCCTCGAGCAATCATATTTGGGGCAGGCATTCAATGGAATGATAAAGGAATAAAAATTTACCTATCGACCCCCGAAGATCACAGAGCTTGTCACTTCTTTCAACGGGAGAATCCGTGCGTAAATTAAACGCTTATATAATCTGTTAAATTTAACATGAATTTGTTAAAATATGAAAGAAAAAACTCAAAGCGTAAATGAATATTTCCACAGCAAAGCCAGGGTGAATTATTTTTAAAAGTTTGCGTAAAATAAAACCACGATGACATGAAACGGAGTTGGAAAACTTATCGAATAGCATAAGAAATCAATAAGTGAACATTTAAAAAGTCTAATTAAAAACTAAGTAACAACCCCATGATTTTAATTCATCATAAAGTAGAGGTGTTTGATGAATAAGTCTGTAGAGAACTTTACTTGAGTAGATAGGAGAGAGCCATTTTTATTTAATTATTTCCAAATTCCTCCCAATAAAAGATAAATATTATAATTTCACTCCTGAAAGGTACTTCTACTTATGGTTATTAATACTGAGTTTAAACTATAAAGTTACTGTATTGCACAGAACGGCTATCACGTTCCTGGAACATTCCTTACATCGCGAGACCCCGCTGAATGAGTTAATTTCGAATAATTTTTCATGCAATGGTCGTTGTATTGGGAGACCAGCTTTATAGATATAAACTGTGTTTGGAAACCAAGAATGCCCGTCATTAGAAGCATGAATGTATTTTATTTGATTGAAACAAAAGTTTTCATTTCCTTTACAGTAAAGCTTTACATTCAAAGTATGGTCGCTTCCCAATTTCTATGTCTGGAACGAAAAATAAATAATTCTTTCACAGCGGTACCTCAACGCCTGCAAAATCAGCATTCGAAATTTCTAGAAAGCCCGTCCTACTGTATAGTAACAAACGACATCCTTGTAAATAAGTTCGTCCAACCCAACGTGTGAATACCCAAAGGCAGTAGAAAATATTTTGAGGAAAAGAACAGTACATCAGAGTCATATATTCTGAATATACAATATTTAATGAAAAACGAGTTAGAACGAGCACATATAATTTCACGTTTTATTTCATCGTACCGTTTCCTGTTAAGAAAAACGAAAATATGAAGATGAGAAGACATGGAACAAAATGAAATCTCTCTTTCGTATACAAGTATCAAAATAATTACGCATAAGAAATGATAAACATTCCATCTTATAATGAATCATGTGTTAAAGACAGATTTATCTCAATGGTGAATATATATAAAATGAGCACTCTAATAGTACTAGAAAAGATTTTTTCGCAATAGAGGTTCATGACTCTGCTGGGATATTTCATATCATTGAAGAGCATTATCAGGGTTAAAATATAGGCATATATAAGGTACTAAAATCCATCGCTCCTCTGAAAGAAGCGTAATTCCGATGCTTGGACATAGAGACCGCTTACGCACCACTCAGCTCACACGCATCTGGCCAATCAACGTCACGTCCCTTTTGGATGAGGTTGAAAAATATGGCACCCACATGGACCCCAAAGAGAGGACCATACAAAAAGAGGGACTCCCTGAGTTGGAAATAAAAATAAAAGAAAGTCTGCTATCATAAAGAGCCAACGCAAAAACGGACCCTACAAATCCCTTGGAATTGGTGCACGAAGAATTTGTCAATCGATTTCGTCGAAATCGATGATCACTCAAATTATCATCGATGTCGAGAATATGTTTTCCGATGTATAAGAATCTCACGAATTTATACGGCTCCTAAAAGTTTTAATTTCAAGAAAAACCACCTCATCGTTTAAAGCAGTTTAAAATAACCTTGGTCATATATACGCATTTGAAGTCTCAGTACGAGAAACAAATTAGTCAATTTTATATGTGAAGTTAATAATACTTTAACTGCATTTAATAGAAATTCGAATGTGCGCTAAAAACCGAAAAGCCAAGAGAAAACGAAAATTTTTGAAGAAAAATTACACTATTCCAGACAAAGGAAATTGACGAAGTTTCGAAAATTACGTAACGAAAAACGTTCTGAGAAATTATAGAATACTAATTCAATGAGTGATAATTCTCTAAAAATTGAAAATTAGATCAAAATGGTACGAAGAAAAACCTCGGTAAACGAGGTTATAACCAAAGGAAAAAAATAAATTTCTAGTAGTATTCTTAAATGTGCTCCGACAGTTTAGGTCATTTCGCACGTTAGGCCCCACCGGGAATCGAGCCCGGGACCGCTTTCACTGAAGTCGAACGCGTTGACCACTAGGGTACCCGGGTTCCCAAGAAATTTATAACATCATCGCAAATATATTCCTAAGTTTGAGCGCATCAAAGTTTACAGATACAGATATTAGATACATTCGTTATCATTAATTACAATTTTTCGGTATTTTTAATTTAATTTTTCGGTTGAACGAGATGGAAAACGGAAATATTCCTTATCCGGCGACAAAAAGAAACGAATTAGGTTATCCGGTAATAATGAATAACTGAAAATAAAAGTGCACCTTACTCACTTTAACGAAAATACCACATTGTCATACCTATCATTTTCCAAGAGCCGATCAAATGTTTAACGTAGTTGATTTACCAACGTGAGGGATACGATCCAGCCCTTTCCGATTATGTCGAACAAATTCAAACATTAAAACTACTTAACTCCTCAGCTTCATTTAGCTCGTCAACTGAAATTTAAATGGAAAATAGTTTCATTTAGCATATTTAACAAATTTTTATTTAACGTTTAACGGTGCACACCATCAATAATGAAATATTTTACCGGAGGCAATTCACAATACGTGTGCGACCTCTTTGTTTCGGCTCGCCCCACCCAAGGTTGCCCATCCTTGGTGAACAAGAGGGGGGGGGGGCAACCTCTTTGAGAGTGCGTGCCAAAATCGACCAAATCCCTGACTCAAAATTTCTCCTCGTGCCACACTATATTTGAAAACGTATCATTTGATATTTGTATATTTGATTTAAGATTATGTGATTCACCTAAAACTGACTGAATGAAAAATTTTGTAGCAAGCTTCACGGTAGAAATTGAAAATAAATTTGGCAAGGACTTCCTTCGCGTGCCAGAAACAAGTAGTCGGCGTGTCACGTTTGGCACGCGTGCCAAGGGTTGCCCACTCCTGGTATGGACGAAGAAGTATTAATCAAAGGACGTGAGAAATTTGGCTATATCTTCCAAATTATACATTCTAATTAGTATTACGCATGGAGCAAGAAGAATACGATAAATTTCATCGTAAAGATAACGCAAAAATTACCCATTTAATAGTAAGAAAACCGATAAATTACAAATAGTTGCTTTGCACTGAACTGCAAAATACAACTTAAACGGGCAGTAATGCACATAAATGTACCTTCCTTCATTTTTTACTATTTCAATTGATAGTTCCTATATATTTTTCAACATTTATTAGAAGTGTTCAGTAGCTAATTATCGGAACGCAAGGATAAATGTCCAAATCCTGCGCTGATGACCCAAAGATTCTTTTGCACCAAAAACACAAGTAGTATTCAAAGCGCCTTTGAAATCCCGCCTTGAGTATTCAGATCCTACTTTCTTTTATCCTTAAGATTGAGTCGGCGACAGATATCTCGTAAATGGACCGCATAGACACTTGTTATGGATATTTCATTTCAGCCGTCGGCAATTCCGTTCATTCACTGAACCTTGTGTTTGTACTATTTTTATCGGCGTGACACAGAGAGCGTGAATACCTGCTGATAATAGATGGAAGAAGGGAAGGTTTCGCAAATATCCTTCCTGTTGATATCAAGCTATGGAGAGTCCAATTATTTGGCCGTAAGCGTAGGCTCTCTCCAAGAGCAGGATTAGGATAAAGCCCAAAATAAATCGAAAAGAGACCAAAAAAATTTGCAATCCGGATGCGAAAATACCTACTAACTACTTATTCCCTCCGTTCATCTGGTGAATCGACAGCAGGTGGATGTGTAGAATCCAGCACACGTTGCAGATAACGCGTTTCATAACACGCAATACACATCAAGCAGAAGAATGAGGTAGAGGGAAGGGGAATTCGTACAGGGCTCCTGAAATCGCAGAATTAATTTAGATATTCCGTGAAAAGTGTAATTTGTTCTCTCCGCTGGGAAAGGCTCGATATGGAACGGATTTTTTTCCATCGCTCAAATGATCCCACAGCTACCGTCAGGAAGAGCCATTTCCATTGAAATATAGATTTAGCGTAAATCTCGTTATAAAAGTTTTCGTAAGACCGCTCCTGAAATTCTTGGAATTTTTAAAAGAGACCGGAATAAATTTCTCCGTAAAATACACGAGAAATAAAATATCAAAGTAATAACATTAAAATGTTCAAACAATGATTTATGGCACACTGAAATGGGCCTCTGTAGTAAATAGGACAAATTGTTCGCCAAGGCTTTCACAGAACTACAGAAAGAATTTATTTTGTGCTTTCGGCGGTAATATTATTATCGTTTGAATCCTTATTCTTTTCGTTTTACATGTA
>KZ308634.1:5990-18416 GCA_000376725.2 Ladona fulva | reverse complement strand
CATATATATCATCATCATCAGCCATTTTCAATCCGACGTCGGATGTAGGCCTCTCCAAGCGCTTTCCAATTCTCTCTATTCTGAATATATATATATAGTAATTAGTAATTGGAAGATTCATATAATAAATATATGCCATTACAGTATCTTAACCACATAGGTTCTTCGATCTTGTCTTTCGGAAAAGCGAATGTGATTTCGTATGGCTTCTAACAATAAGACAAATTGGTTACATTCTCTGCTAGGTATACTATGACGAAAGGAAGTGTTAGCGTAGGTCATTGCCAAACTGCTTTACTGATATGAAATATTTCAGGAAGGTATAAGACATATGGATAAATTCTTGTGTTTGAATTTGGAAACGTAATAGAAAGAAAGCTGCTTCTCGGGAGTCATCGGGAGGTCAAAAGACGAGCGATGAATAGCTCTTCTCTCATTTAAACTCTCTGAAGGTGAAATTTTACTAGCAATAAGGAAGAGAACAATGTGGTGAGTGAAAAAAAGTCATAAATATCTCACAAAGGCTAAGGATCGATCGGCATTTAATCGTTAAACTAAACTACTTTCACTCGTAAAACTTAAAAAACTACGGAAGATGACATAAGAATTTTCCATTCCATGGAATTTTTTCGCAATAAACCTTTACTCCAAATGAGGTTTTCGAGACAGAATTTAGACTGTTTGCACGTGTAAAGATTGATTCTGGCAGCAATTTTCTCAATGAGGTCCCTTTATTTTGAATATCCTTATCCTCTGTTCGCTTGGAAATTCAACGTCCTCAATACCTGAAAAATATTTTTCAATGTCTATGATAGCGAAATGGGTAGCGCGTTCGCCTTCGGTGAAAGCGGTCCCGAGTTCTATTCCCGATGGGAGGCACAATGTTTACCCAACGACTTGCAAATTTAGGATAGCTACTTAAATTAATTATTGGCTAATCTATTGCAATCTAGTAGAGCCAATACGTTGGAGTGGGATTCGGCACGTTAACCAAGTGTTACCAACTTAGAATGACACACGGCTAATTGTTCAGTCAATTTATACACAAAATGGTCTCTACATTGCAAAAGGTCATGTAGTTCTAATTTTTTAATTTGTTGTT
This sequence comes from Ladona fulva, assembly GCA_000376725.2. Taxonomy (NCBI): domain Eukaryota; kingdom Metazoa; phylum Arthropoda; class Insecta; order Odonata; family Libellulidae; genus Ladona; species Ladona fulva. The sequence continues at coordinate 17,314 of KZ308634.1, read as the reverse complement.
AGGACGTATGTCGAAAGAAGGAAATTTTGCAGCTTCGAAGGACCTGTGCGAGCTGCGTATGTTCCTAAAAAACAGCGCATTTTTTGCATTTGTATCTGCTTTTGCTCAAAATCTCGTAAAGTGTGCGTTATACAGAAAACACAATCAATTGTATTTTAAAGCACATTAACCTTCCTATATATGAAGCCAAAACCCTGGTCAATATATAGGTGTATTAAACAAAAGACTGAAAAACGTAAATATTCTTTCCTAAATAGAACAATAGAGGAATGGAACGGTCTACCTGCAGAAGTCTTCGAACCTTTCCCAAGGAATGTTAAAGCTTTTCTCAAGAAAGTGGGGGAATTAAACAAATTAGACGAGTGAACCTGCCGTAAACGAAATGTGAGTCGAGTAGGGGATCGCCTGGTAGGGTGATGTACGGTGGGGACTTCGTGGGCCCCGTGGCCGCTACGGTAGCCGTGAAGGCCTATCAGGAACCCTGAAAAGTCTTGCATGACAATTAATTCTGTACATAAAATTAATGTAGTTGATGTTAGTTAGCGTAGTACTATACTGGATACATTGTAAATATCTTAATGATGTATTTTAATTATAGTAGTTGATGTAATGTGTTGATATTTTAGATGGGTGGTAATTCATTTATGTTTTTATTCATTGACACTGTATTATATATGAATTTATTTTTGTATTGTGTTCATAGTATATAGTGGGCTTATATTGTGAAGCAGTTGTAATGTATAAAGTTGTACTTTATGAACGTCGCCACCTGACACAAGTCTATCTGCGACGGTTTTGTGTATAATAATATGTTTAGAGCTTTCCGAGAAATAATTCCTCAAAAATTGTTCTTTGTTACAGAAAATGAAAAATTTTCATTTTGGTCGTGTGTCATGCCAAATATCGGGAATTGTACTCATCCCATGAGGAAACTTATAAGAAATAACTTTGTAGAGAATTCATAAATCCGAATCACTTCGAAATTTGGATTTGCTTTACTGAAGAATTGGTTTTACCTCATTTTTTATTCATCTACCTAACGTAAATTGGAATTCATAACCTTATAAGCGCAAAATTCGATCATTCCATTGGAGTTCGGTGCGATTTTTAGTGCCGCTTTAACTAACGCGATGCCTTATTGCGCCCCCTTATCACGAACTATCATCGTATTCTCACGCCCAAACTTAAGTGGTTCCTCATCTTTATCCTGCTGACCTAGTGAAATTATGCCTGCGGTCCGACTGCTCGAAGGACGAAGGCATCTTTCGCTCGTTTTCTTTCTCTAAACAAAGTACCACCATCAAAAATTTTTACAGAATACTCCTCGGCGCTTCGTTAAGGCAGTCAAAAGCAGAGAGGTTATTTCTCCCCCTTATTCTCGGCAGCATCGTGTCTCATTCGGGCGAAGAAATTCGATTCTTCGCCTGCCTAGAATAAACAGGCATGATGTAAGAAGAAAAATTTTTCGAAATGTTTCATGGTAATCGTACTCAAGTCAATTTTTCTCAAACTTGCCTTGGAAAATCATTCTCTTTAAGAAATGCACTACATTAAAATATGATCAGTACATTGATAGATCTATGAATAGTGCTGATGTTGTCCAACAAACCTACAAAAAAAAAACCTAAATAAAAGTTAAAAGTCAGAGACCTACAGAAAATAGGATAAATTTTCATAGTTCTCTGCGAAATAAGGTGAAAAATTGAAAGGTTCACCACAATTATTTAGCATTTTTCGTAATCTTCGGAGCAGCTCACTCATTAACCAACTTCACACAGCTCACACCAGTAAAATGTCTCTGCGTAATATCCTTCAATAGCAACTGGTTTCCAAGACAAAATTCTCGACTTCAACGAAAATTTACGCGTACTTGATTAGTAGAATTTTCTGGCAAATCAATTTGTTTCCTTTCTAATATTTTCTACTGATTCCTCTCCAAAAGTAATCGATGTATGATGATCGAGGTCGATGCATAATCAATTAGGTAATTAGGTAGGCCATCCGTTGAGGCTCAAAATATCACAAAAATATTCTCTTCTTCTTACGAAATTGACCAAGTCTTTCCAAACAAACTCATCTACATCATCAGTTTTCTGATGATTTTCCATCTACCATATATTCAATTACAGGATAATATTTAATATCACCCTCAGCTTTACTGTCTAACTCACAATTTATTCCGAATCACATTACAGAAACTTCCCGATTTCCTCGACATTACATTTTGTAGCCTGGTTTTCTACGGTTGATGACAGCATGATAACTCAGAGGATGTATATCAGTGTTTCCCAAACATTTTCATGCTACCACCCTCTTGGATCCATACCACCGCCCCCCAAATATGAAAATGTACGAAAATTAACATCTGTATGTCCATAGATGAAGAAAGAAAAATGAAATCAAACACAGCAAAGATAAAAATATCCACCGAATTACTGCGTGACAATTTTCTGATGTTGTATCGATGCCATACATTCAGTAAAACTCTATCGAAGAAGAAAAATGACAGTCGACGGGATAAAATTCTTTTTCGTCACGCGCCCCCATAGATTAGAACAGCGCCCCTAGAGGGGCGGCATCGCCCACTTTGGGAATCGTTGATCTCTTTCAAATTGCTTAAAAGTCCAAATAAATATATCTAATGGAAAAATCAAGAAATCTGTCAAAAAACATCCAGGTATCATTCTCGGAAATGTCCACAGAAAGAAACAAAAATTTATCTCCTAAAAGGGCCGAGTTTTTCCTTTGAGTAGAATATCTGATGAAAAGGGAAGGTGTTTTTGTATAGACGCGCTGGAAGCTCTGAACTAATGGGTATTGTGAGATGATGAAATAAAGACCGCTTACTGACTTTAAAAATTATAAATATTATCAAGATCGTGTTTTAGAAAGACAAGAAATTTTTGGATGAATATTTTCTTCTGAAATATAACATTTTCCGCTAACAAAGGAACAGCTCGAAGGTAAAAGCTAACGTGTTGGATGGTAAAAATGGCGGTGATTTTTGGCACATCTGCAGCAGCATTGGTCAGGTACACCTTTCTCCATTAACTTCATAAGCGGTTTACAATTTAGTCATAAAAGCTTGGCCACGGCAGAACAATTTCGAAAAAGGTTGGATTTTATCCAAAAAATATTCAATATACTTCAACTTTTACCAGATGATGGCTTAGCAGTTAAAGCTTGTCATTCAACTTTCCGGGATTTTTCCGGGGTTTCATTTCCAGTTATGGAATGCCACTTAGTGAATGCGGCTACTATTGATTATATTATTATATACATTTTACGTTTTCCCTCAGATCAGCCTCAATCAGCAAATATACACGTTACACTGATGGTAACACGGATAAATGCATAGTCCACACTTCAAGGGGAATTAATAATAAAGCACATTGTATGGGATTCGGCCTCAGCTTCAAGAACCCCAGAAAATATTGCGAATATTGCTAAGAATTTTCACTTCCTTGGAAGGATAGTAAATCTTTGGTCAAAGAACCAAGGAAGGTCTAATTGAGTAATCTTTAATATTAATAAGCGTTAAGCCATTTTCACTTACAAATAATTGTTCAAGTCCCAGTTATATCGCTATTTTTCACATCTGTTTATCCTTGAAATAACAGTTTGATGCGAAATCACCAACTAAAAACATGATCATTTTATCTTGCTGATTTCGATTAATTAGCAATACCCTGTTGTATTACTCAACCTAACATCATAAATCTAAAATTTCGCCTTGTAATCCGTATGGTGCTACGAGCATGGATTACTTAAGGATAAGGTTTTTTTGGTAAATAGAAAGTGGCGTGTTACATAAAAACAGCGCTTTATTTAGGGTAATATGAACAAGAAGTTAACTGAGACTTGATAACTAAACTTACGAGATCGTGGTTAAAACGAAATATTTTGCGAATAACTTAGGGGGTGGGGGGCAAAATTAGAACTGCGTATGTGCCCACAAAGTTATCCTGCCCTGTGCGAAGCTGAACCTTGGAAAGGGGTAAGAAAATGAGATGCTGGAAAATCAATTTGGTTGCATGCATGAGTTTGCTCGAAATTAATTTCTTCTCGTTTGAAGAATCAATTTCGCAAACAACCGAGGAAGTGATTCAAAGATTCAAAGCGATCGATTTATTCATTACAGATACGATTTCTCACATTGATCCTGAATATTCATCCTCTTCCTACGGCTAGTAGTTGTAACAGCGAGTACAACGACACATAAATTCCTGTTCTATCCTCGCAGTGTCAATTTGAAATACAGTCAAAACCATTTGGAAATGTTACCATGCTGAGAAACAAAACAAATCTACGGTAAAATTTCATCAACGTTACACAATGGTGCAGATATTATTCAGATATGTTAACATTTACAGCTTCGTCTGAACTGTTACACTTCCTAACGATATAGAGGAGAAATACCAAAAATACCCTCGCAATTATTCTTACTCAAATTTCAATCTGCTTTAAAAACGTAAAAGTACTTGCGTGATGACGGTACATTAATTGCATTCATCACGATTGCATTCTATATTTTCTATAGTTAATTGTAGAAAACGAAAGCACCAAAACTGCGGTTACCTTAAGGAGTATATGAACAATAAGATCGGATTCGCTTACCCATAGTGAGATACTTTTATATCCCAACCATAAGGCTATTTGGCTAAGTATTCTGGAAAAATCATTGAGAGTGTTTTCTAGATGAATTTGCATTGAGAGCCAGATTTTTCACGTACTTTTCTATTGAGACAAACAATTAGCCAAATATTTTGTATAGGAAATGTTCCTAATATTCACTCGCAGTCTTGACATTTCCGTGTGCATTAATACCCCGACGTACGCGAACTTGGAGTTACGTGGTACCTGATTTTCGTTCCATCCCTCACGCATGGCAAGTGCAAGCTTGTGAGAAACTCTCGGCTCAATCGAAAAAAGGCTATCAAATATTAGAAAACATAAAACCTAAGGAAGGACGCATTATTGCTCCAGAGCAAGGAATAAAAAACTTATTATCTTCCTACGAAGATTTTCTGCGCGGAAAAAAAGATGTTGAGTCGTCAGACGGGTATGTCATACGATGCCATTGACATCGAAATAAATTCGTTTGACGTCACTAATTTATTTTTAATATTTTAGGTCATATTTATTAAGAACTGCAATCTTTATTTCAATATTTCCTTCTTAACTAGTGGTTTGTTAGTACTTGGTCTCAATTACACAATGTTATATGTATTTATATGTAAAATTGTACCCCCGCCAGCAATAATTCAACGTACGCGGATTTCGTCGGTCCCACCTATCGCTTAACTTCGGGATATTACTATATTTGTTTTTATGGCGTTATAACATCTAAAACTACTAAAAACCTGGGTACATGCTCATCGAACATGAATTTTGGGGAAGCAGAACGTCGCCAAAGTCGTGAAGAAATTTCCCCTCGGTCGAAATCAATCGTCTACCTCCATCGAGAAGTTTCCAGATACTTCTCCAGTGCGCGCCTTTAAGGGGAAGTGGTGTGAGGCTGTAGCTTCTTTGAAGAGGTGTTTCCTTTCGCCAAACATGTTTCTGCGTTTCCCGACAAAAGGAAAGACGTAAAATATTTTTCGCATCTAATACACCGTTTCCGAAGGACTCGGTCTTTCCAAAGCTTTTAGAAATGCACATTCTCTGGGGCCTCATTCCTCGTCATTAGGAGCATACTGCGAAAAATCAAAGGTACATCAAACGGCTTTAGAAAAGAAGTAGGAGAATTAATACTCGCCGAACCCCCTAAGGAATTTTAGTTCGTTAAAAACAGCTGCTTGCCATTAACTTTTATTTTGAACAATAACTGGGCTTCTAAAATAAAGCCGTACTTTATCGACATTTTACGGCAAGTTTCTCCAGGGTAACTGTTTAATATTTTAATTTTTATGCTTTGTTTAACTACTCAACAAAATTAAAGCGACAGTAGTTTTGTGTTTCTAAGTCACGCGTGAAAGAGGATTGCTCCTAAAATGTATTTCATCTTTAAATGACAATAGCTGAAGTTTATGAACAAAAATAAAAGTGATAGGCTTAAGTTAAACTAAGATTGAAATATACGTTGAAAATATAAACGTATGACTTTCTACCAACAAACAAAAGAAATGAATTACAAAAGCTGAAAAAATATTGCATTGGGCTCCCGGATAGACAAGTGGGTAGAGGCCTTGGGTTAAAGCAGTTCCTAGGTTCGATTTCCGGTGGGGGCTCATATGTGCTAAATGACCCTAGTTGTAGAAGCATTTCTAAAAATACTACTAGTGAGATATTGCATTTTCGCATCATTCTCTACATATCTTTTTAAATATAAGTCTACGGGCTTTAGAGGTCTGTACAAAATCCAGACCTAAGGTCGGTATTTAACACAAACCCTTTACCATTAGCTACCCAAACGTTTGGAGAGGTAGTGAGTCACACAAAGATAACTAACTAACTAATTAACCCTTTTTTCACTGAACCATAATGCTATCAGGGGAATGAGTTTACTTAAATCCTGAACAATTAGTGTCAAACATACGAGTATCCCGCTACGCAGCATTCAATAAAGAGTATTCAGAGTGTCATAAGTCAGCATCACTCATATCACAGTAGCTTTCATAATATCTCAGTCAGAAAGCGGCTGAGAGAAAAGTAAATGAAAGATACGTTATTCTTTATCCTGAAACAGTAGACAGCTAAAAGATTATAAATCTTATCGTAGAAGGAACGCTTTGGAATGGGATTTGGGATTTTGGCGTAGATAAGCCTCCCGCCGCTTGCAAGATACATACATCTACATGTGCATCCAGCGAGCCATCTTCCAGCGTTTGGCAAGGGGCGCATGCCCTATAAGTTTATTTATCTAATCTGGTCTTCCCGTATATTCTTCAGTTAATCAAAATATTACGCTTTGAAGCAGCTGGTTCCATCAACTATTTCCCAAATTTTTCTTGTAGTATGAGGGCTCCCGGATAGCCAAATGGGCAACGAGTTCGACTTCGGTAAAAGCTGTTCTGGGTTCGATACCCGGCGGGTGCCTACGTGCGAAATGACCTCAGCTGTCGAAGCATTTTTAACAATACCTACACTACTCTTCTTGCAGTATGATCGGACAGAGTGGACATTCAATAATCACTTCGTCTTCCGATAACGTATTCTCCGAAATTTATTGAGAATTAGTCTAATTCCTAATGATTCTCATCTTAGGACAAGTAGCATATAAGTAAAGCTTAACGCTTTGACGCAGCAATTCTAAGAAAAACGCTGGACCTTTCCTTATTCAGCGCTTGTTTATTGGGTGCCAAATACTTTGGCTTACCGTACTTTTGTTTTAATCGAAACTTTTGACAAATTTGTAATGACGCTGCACACGTTTAAAGTGTCTTATAGCACATGAAATTAACCCAGACAAAGATTTAATTATACGTTCCGGTTTCGTCCCGGTTTTAACAGCTGCAGAATTTGATAAATCCAGTTTTATACATGGTAACCCTATTACATACAGACTCTAGATGAGACCTACTTTGAGTAAAATAACACCGCGGACTTTTTCATCGCTCCTACCGACTATTTTCTTTACGAAGCCGAATTCTTACTGTCCGATAAATATGCTAATGTAAACCAGTATTAATCACCGGAATATGAAACACGTAAATTCGTCAGAAGCTAACAAAAGAAATATTTCACATTAGACATCTCCAACGAGCAAACGAGTGAAATGCTTGTGGGAAGGATGATGGGTGCAGCCAAAGAGAGACTTGGTCTCTTCTTATGATAGCCGAGAGAGCACGGAGGAAGTCCGCGAGATAAGTAATTTTCTCTTAATTATATCAATAGAAGAACACGCGTGACTATTTGAGAACCCCACGCGATAGACGACGACTGTAATTCAGGTCCAAAGTGGGGCAGTAATATTGACGAAACTACCGAACTTTATCGAAAGAAGTGAATCGTGATCGAAAGAGGTGTACTGGGAATTAAGGGAAGAAAGAAAATGCCTCGAATTTCATAATCGAATATATTGAAACTAATGGGTACCAAAGAAAGTCTGCAAACACGATGAAAAATGGTAGCATATTGGCTGACGGGATTATTCAGAGAATAAACGGAGGTAGATTATACTTTAAAAAAACATGGGAGATCAATCTCCACAAGAAAAAGTTTGTCTTATACTCTCGCAATCAGAAAATTAACTAATACGGCTGATAATAACATCCAACAAAATTACGATATGAAGAAATTTATTGGAATTACTAAGGGAGTGATGGTGTTTTTGGTAGCACGACTTTTTCTCTATTTATATTTTAAGAGTTCCTTGAAGAGTTAATCTTCAGCGAAGATTTTTATTACGCTTTCAAAAGCTTTAAGAGGAGTCACGCGCACCGAATAGCGAACATATTAAATCACAACCTTAAACAAATCACATAATCCGTGTTAGTTATTCTTAAGTTCGTTATAGTTAAGTTATTGAGTGCATAAGTGGGGAAAATGCTTACGTTAAGAAATTATAATCTGAAAATAGAACCGACAGCAGTATTGGATCGACACTTTTCATCAAACAAAGCCTTTGACTCATAATGATTGACAATTATAGTTGTCAATAATGAATAAAATATAAAAAATACATTTGATATATTTTATCGAGGAAAATTAATTAATTATAGCCATCAAAGAATAACAAATACCTAATGTAGCTAAATAGAATAAAGAAAAGACCGGTATATTTTATTAAATGAATTATAAACATATCTGAAATATTCAATATATTGTATTTTCATTAAAATATTTCATGTTTATCCAAATTTCAAATTACATTTACCTTTCCTTAGCAAAAAAATTGTCGGTTTACCGTAAACTACATCAACCAATACAAATATATGGATGAACTATACCGACTGCATAGTTGATTTTATATTTTGTGTCCATTTTCCGCTAGCTTCAAACACTTGCATTTCCTGAGTCGATGTTCTTTGATTTTTTTTGGCGATGACAAATAAACATACGATTCCTCCTGAATCGACACATTAAGGCCGGCGACTTATTCCTAAAGTTCAATTTCCTCAACATTGGGGTACAATTTTTCTAACAGAAAAAAATTTGGAATAGCTCCTCATAAATACAGAGATAGTTTTCTAACGGTGGGAGTGAAGTAATTATGATTTTCCTGTCGTTGATTAGTTGATAATAATAATACTTTATTCGGGCGAAATTGTGATTATCAAATCTCTTCTTACATCTAACTCTTCATCATATGAAATTTAAAAGATAGCTCGAAAAGAGTGCACTGAAGAAAATTACTTATGGTTTTAAAAATCTAAGTGTGCAATCAGGAAAAAATACACGATAGCAGGAAAACACTCACGAGAAGAGAGGTGTGAAGAACCAGCGAAACCTCCTGATGGTTAGCTAAGTTTTAAGGAAAATTCACGTTAAATTGGATCTGAAAGGAAAAAAAGGAACGAGTCATACTTTAACTGAAATGCGTATCCAATGATAATCATAAGCTACGGTATTCATTTATTTACATTTGTATTTGCTTAACGTTTCCCAGTGTCACCATTAAGTCATTCGAAAGCGAAAAATGAATGGAATAGGATAGTTAAGATTTAGTAGTAGGATAAATCCAACATTCCTTAAGAGAATGATACAAATTTTAACTAATGGTCTTGAATGCGAATCAATCGCAGAGAAGATGGTGTCAAGGTGAACTAAAATTACGAAAAAGGACAAAGATGCTCATGACCTTGGTTGAATGTGAATCCGCGAGCTGAGAGAACCTCTTTCACTACCGTGACCGATTTCTTGCATCCAGACGGAGAATTCTAGCGCATTCATGTAGCGANAATGCAGTGTATATTACTCTATCGAATTGATTTATTATTCTCATATATCTTGGAATTTGTTCTATTTTTACATTCCAATAGCTCCAGAGTATTGCAGAATCACTCTCTTATCCGCTCACCGTTTCTGTTTACTAACGTGAAGAAATGATTCGATTACGTATTCACGGAAATTTCCCTTATTTCCTATATATATATATTCCTCAACGATCTGCTGAGTACGGTGGATGAATCACAGTAGAGTTACTCGTTCGCCGAATTCAGAGTTGTGCAAGCACCCGCAACAGATAGGCGCAACATTAATTTCTCTTTCGGTTTCATTTGTTACCTTCTCCAGGGATTGTTATTGCTTCTCCTAAAACAGAACAGAACCTGCCCATAAGCCTGTATACCAAATTCTACCTGCGTATTAAAGCCATCCACCTCGGAAGTGTCATAGGCAGAGCCATCGTATGGTGGATGTGAGCTCACTGACGCATTCCCCGAGAAAAGAAAAAAACATTTTACATTACATATTTCGTGCAACAGAATTAACATATCGTGTCTACCTTAGACTTAAGAATAAATTATGAAAATTCAATGAGGATCGGTTGAAGTAGTACATTAAGAGTACATTATTTGCCAAAAGCTGGCTATATTTCTATTGTACTCTAAAACTAAAATCTAGGGAAGAAGTGCTCTTCTAGAATGTCTATGGAAAAAGAACGAAACAATACCCACGAAAAATTGAAAATAGTTAAAATATTTAGCAGTTCATCACGGCAGTTCCAAGACGCTACTTCCCACATGCAACCTTCCACGCGGTATATTAATCTCTTCAAGAGCTTTAGCCACCACAATTTTAAAATTCTATTTACACTCTTTTTCTTTGAAGGAAATAAGGCTTTATAGCCAGGCACAACAAAAGCATGATTAACATTTTGTATTCCGATATACCTTTGTTGACGAAAGAATTTAGGAGAAGTACATCTTTGCTTTCGATCTTTCGTTTTACAACCAATCCTTTGGTTGCATAACGCCTGCAGTAAATTTTTTTTAGTTAGAGACGGTGTATTCGAGCTAATCTGTTGACATTATCCTTCAGCTAATGGTCTCTAACATTCTCCCATTTTCTCTTCTGTATTCCCACGCCTCTACTCCCCCCTTTGAACTCTTTCTTCAAGTGATTCTCTTGAGGATCCCGCAATATTCCAGCTCAGCAATAAGATTATGGCTACTGATCCACCATATCCATCTAGCTACTTATCGCAGTCCCTCGGGGAACGGCGCTTAAGGCTTCTTATTGGAACAATACTCCGAAGCGCTTTTGTTGATGAATACTTAGCTCTAGCCTAGTTGATGTAGTAATTTAATTTGGTGAAGGAGAGTTGAATTTTTTGGCGAATGACAGAAAGAAACATTTTTCATTTCGCTAGAATATATTTTCAAGCATAACGGGAATTCTGAACAGTTGAAATTTTCAATTTTATTAGTATATTTATGAAT
>KZ308633.1:509061-549551 GCA_000376725.2 Ladona fulva | reverse complement strand
TCATCATCTTTAACAGAACAGTCTTGCATGTCTTATTTGATTGAATGATATATATTATAATTATTAACCATAATTATGTTATGGTTATAATCATTGCCTCATGAATTTCTTGAATTTCAATAGAATTTCATGAATTTTGATTTGCCATGCTTGTTGTATTATTTTTCTGTTTAATCAGTATTCATGAATTCTTTCATCCCTCCAGACATAGCTTTCGTAGAATTCCCATTCCCTGCAAGTAATTGACAACTTGGGAACTTAACAAGCATGCTATTATGACAGTTTTGTTTCTGTGAGGAAGTTTTGATGCCCCCTACCCATTTTTGGACTTTCTAAAAATATTAACCCTCTACCTGTGTAATGATGCATGAATTCTGTAGTAATCTGAGCTACATATGGAAATAATGGGATACACAGCTGTAGAATTAATCTACATCCTGTTTAACAAATTTCATTTGTTATTGGCTCACAAAGAATTTCAAATTAGAAAGTCAAATAAAATAAAAACATTCAAATTAGACCTTAGTTGCAAGGACTAACCTTCCAAATCAGACATTAATTGTTAAGTCTAATTTGAATGTTTTGCCTACATTTTATGAAAACCACCAGAGAAATTAGAGCATTCAAACCATTCTTATAACTTCCCATGTTTATGATTCATCCTGTAATTGATTTTCAACTCCTCTGCTACTGTCATTTTAAAATATCCTCTGCAGTCCTTGAAACTATTATTTTGTTGTTAAAATATTCAATGTTATGTTTTGATAGCGTATAATTGATAGAATAAAATTGTGTTTTGATGGTATAAAATTGATAGTATAAAATCGTTTTGCACACTTGTTTTTAATAAAAAAATGTTGTTTCTTTCAAACAGAAGTTGAAGCAAGTTCTTCTACAGAATTCTTCAGCAAATAAGGCAACCCCAAAGAAAGATAATACTGCCATATCCTGGGTGGGACAGAAAGAGATTCCAATTTCCATAGAGAGAGGCATCTCCATTGGTCTGCCCACTGCTAAGCCCCAGCTCTTGAGTTTCAAAGGAGATAATAGTGTAATTTCTTTAGCCCAGAAGAAATCTGGGGCAGCTGCAGTAAACAGGAAGAAGAGGAAATCCTCTCCAGAGCCACAAGATAACACTGAAAAGAGATTGAAATTCTTGGAGCGCAACAGGTTGGCACAAGTCATCAGCTATTTGTTTACATTTTGTCCTGCTCATTCTGTTTCACTGCAGATTTATTAGTAATCACTGTTAGATTCTGCTGAACAAAATATATTATTGTAACTATGGTTTGAAGTGTGGCTTTATTATCAGGCAGTGTTTAAGTCACAGTTGATCCCAAGGAAGAATGGAGTTGAAAAAAGTCTGACGGGACTGAGAATCGAACCCGGGTCTCCCAATTGCCGGTCGGGTGCTCAACCTCTAACTCAAGCTCTAATAGCTCAATGGACAGAAGGAACATTCCTGGTCCCGTCAGACTTTTTTCAAGTTCATTCTTCCTTGGGATTTTTCCTGGGTGCGCACCATCTTGCGCAAAGTCACCCTTACCCATTTTCCTGTGTTCACAATTGATCGTTCCTTATCGTTACTTGATAAGTCTTCATCCCAGATTGGAGAACTCAAAATTATTTACATTTACAAAACTGAAGCTTGTGTATTATTAATGAATCTTTGTATAATTTCTCCTTTCTTATTCGTAATTGTCTTGTGTAGCTGAAATTATCTCATCTCTTATTCACCACAACTTCTCTTAGCATTTGCCTACACCTCTTCCACCTTCTTCTCATACTTCGCCCTTGGTTCCTATATCCTTCTTTCCCCCTCTCTTTCCTTTTGTTTGGCGTTTATACTCACTTTCTCATCCTATCACTCTTTCATCCTTTTGGCTGCTCCTTATTGTTTAACAAATGTAATTGAAGCCCTTATTCTTTCACATCTTTGAGTAAATATTGTTGAGTAGGCTTTTTTGTTTGTCTCATGTTGAAGCCATATTGTGAAACTTATTTCGCAATGATATGCAGTGAAAATCTTGATCTAACGTTTTTTAGAGGACCAAGGGAAATCAACTCTAGATGTGAAAAAAACGTAAGATGCAAATAACAAAGATATGTAACCATATTCACAAAGAATATAACGTCATCCTTTAATTTTTAATAATTAAATTGTAGGTATGTAAAAAATTTCAGGTTATCTTCAACCCTCCTGATAATGAAATTATCAAAAATATTCAGAACTGCGTAAATATTAGTGAAGGATTAGATTGATAGCTTTCAGTTTATGAGGTGCAACTCTCACCGAAAAAAATATCGCAAGTAACAAAACGTGTACTGAAGACGATGGCTGATAAAGAACTGCCTTGGTAAATGTTCAGGGAAGTGTGTGCTACTCTTTCAGATGATGAAGATGAAGCATACATGCTATAAAGTAGGTAAAAGAAGTTAGGTGGTAATTTAATGAAAATTTAATCTAGTGGGCTCCACATGGCAACAATCGAGGTTAGGTGTAAGAGGTGTATTGGCCTAACCTTGCCAAAGGATCAAATAAATAAGTTTTTCTGGGAATGTATTGTAACTTAGTAGGGCATATTGGAAACAAAAGAAACAAATTTCCTGCTTTAGTAAGTTACTTGTAAGTAATTTATAACATATTGAAACTTAATAGAAGTAATGTTGCTTTTATGTTCCTTTTTGGTAATCGTAACTTATATTCTCATATGTTGACATGTTGTAAGCAGAAGTAATTAGAACTTAAAACATGATACTTAAGATGTGGGAACACATTACAAAGGAAAAACTTTAGAAGCGGAAAAATATATAATAGAAATATAGAATGTTTTTGTAGTTGTGACCTAAAAATTTCAACTCAAGAATTGGGAAAATGTTAGAAATCAGAATGTTAGATCTCACTGTATTCTGTTCTGTGCTGTATATAAATCAGTATCTTTTCAGCATTTACATATTTTTACTACTTAAGCAAAAGATGATTTCTGTCATAACATCCTGATTATTGTGTATTGTTTCTCAGAAATACTAAATGATTGGAGCAAAAAATAGGTTATTGATTTGGTTTAACATCCAAAATTAATTCCTAAAAACAAAATGTTCTTTTCTATTTTAATGAAGGGCTGCTGCATCGAGATGCAGAGAAAAACGAAAAAACTGGATTAAATCTTTGCAGCGCAAGTGTAATGTCTTGGAAACAAATAATGCTGCTTTGCATTCTGAGATCGCTTCTCTCAGAGCTGAAGTAAGTCAGCTGAGAGCTTCTCTTTTAGTGCATAAGGACTGTCCAGTGACTCTCATGATGCAGCAGACTGAGAGACCCATAAAGGAAGATCCACCTCATCGGCAGAACGTACAAAACTCACAATCTCTGCACGAAAAGAAAGTAGGGACAGTCATTCGCCGACATACTCCTACATTATCTATTTCTCGAGGCTCCTCTCGTGAGTACAGATCTTTTTAAATATCTTCTGTTTTATCTGAACTTGTTGACTGCCCTGATTAATGGAAATTTATTTGCGTGATTTTAGCGAATTCCAATTGTTTTCTTATTTGTGCTAAAAACTGGCATATAAAAAAATTTATAGCCTTTGGAAATGTCGATCAATGCTAAGTATAAGTTTCGTAAAACTTTAAAGATTTCTTTTACTTCTTAGAAGTTTAATATTATAATATTCTTATTTATTTGAGTTCTATCAGGAAAGCTTCTTTAGTTGAGTGAATATACTCACTCGTGTCAGCTTTTGTAATGCAGTTGAAAAGTTTTTTGGTGTGCATGTAATTCATGTTGATGTATGATTAGGCTGTATGTGTGGAGGTTCTCCTTTCTGTGAATGGAATTTCTTAAGATTTTCATTTATTATGTAGTAAGCCGTGACAGGTATTTAATGATACATCTGATTTTGGTTTGTTTTTTCTAATGTTTGATATGAGGCGTTAAATGTTGCATTGTTGGGGAAGTATTTTAAAGCTTCTGAAATTTAGACTATTTAGCGAAGTTTGTTAGGCTGTGAAATTTTAGTCCAAGGAAATGTCCTGCTGATTCATATTAATACAAGAAAACTTAAACTTTTTCATGAGGAAATGAATTATAATTTTAAAATATTGGGGAAGTTAACGATTTAACAACTGAAAGTATTCAGTGCTTATCTTGAACTGATATTGCAACTTCACACATTCATGAATGTAATTACCTTACAATTGTATTTATTTATCACTCCCTTGCCAAATGAAATTAGAATTAAGTCAGTAAATTGTGTTTCAGCTCAGGAATTTCATTAAGAATTCTTGTCATTCTGCTGTTGTGCTACATATAGTTTAGCTAGCTTGATTCACATGGTATAAATAATTTACATTTTAAGCTAAGAAGGCATTGATATGATTTCATTCAGAAATGGCCACTGATCCAAAGCCGGGTTCTGTGAATGGTAGAGTAGCTGCAGGCCAAGTTTTAGTAATGTCTTCTGCTCAGAGTTTGGCATCTCAACAAGGACATATTCTTCAGAGACAGCAACTTCTTCCTGCTATTGGTCAAACAGCAATGGGCTCCGTGTTACTTCCTTCAACTCCAGAAAGTGCTAATGTTGGAGTAGTTTGTGATTTGCAGGTATTTAAACATTTGTTCCGAATTATTACACACAGTGTGGAAACTGTGATAATGTAGAAGTCGTAGATGATATTCATTGGTCTATTTTATGTACTTCATTGATGGAGGGATGAAATTGGTGCTGAAAGACTTGTTTATGATAAATGTTATTTCTTTGTAGATGGATTACGTCTTGAATGTAAGTCATCAAGAAATTTTAAGTAATTTAAAATGGCTTTTTGATTTCTGTGAATTAGTTTTAGTCAAACTTGAAATTATACTTTATACTTCTACCTCGAACTCATTCAACATCAGACTAAATGTATTCCAAAACCACCAGCTGCTGTGTGTGCAGTGAACCTTGGGGAGCTTATCAAAACTGCTGTAACATAGCTGCTCTCTCTATCCTCTCTCCTGACATTTTTGCTGAAACACTTGAAATTGTCCGACATCTATGTAGTGTCATCCCTGTAGAAAATTGAAACATTTTCAAGAAATATAGTGATCTGAGGATCCTTGAATTGCAAAAAAATAATGAAGCAATTCATTCAACTTATTTTTCATCAATTCAACATTTGTGATTTCAGGCTCACAGGGAGGTGACTGTGTCAGATCCTAGCATAGACAAAACAGTGGCAGTAGTGGTGACTAATCCTGCGGTAATGCATGCAGTGCAAATTTCGGCTCTAAACACTGTTCCAGTAAAGCTTATATGTGGATCTCCACAACTTACGGAAACAATCCAAAGGTCAAATTTGAAGGGGGACTTGTCCTCAGTGAAAACAGCAGCTGTCTCTGAGAAAGATAAAAGAAAACTTTCCATTCAGGAAGGTGAAAAAACTACCAATGTTGAGTGATGAAGTGAAAATTATTGAATTAGATTCTTAATTGCAGATTTGTCATGAAGGCTGGGCTAGTAATTACCGCGATGCCTTAACAGATGTTATCGACCACAGAATCATGAAATGGAAATTTGTTATTAAATTATTGGAGGATTTTCATTACAGGAAATTAAAGCCTCCGGTTCAAACCTGCTTGTTATGGAATTTTTTATATAGAGGAAATATCTCTTATAATAAATTAGGAATGAATCTGTGATTTGTTTTTGTGTACAGGTTTGTGTATCTGTTTTGTCTGAAATGTTTTCTTTGTTGATATATTAATGAATTTTAATAAGAAAGTTGGTCTAAAATCGGGATTCATTGATATTGTACCAGTAATTATCATATAGTAAAATAAGGTGACCTGTTAATTTAATCACTAGAATAATTAATTTGTTAACTACCTAATTGTAACCCTGATGCAAGATTTTCAAGGACTTAAACTAATTGTAAGATATACCTCTATGTATTGACTTGACAGTATTTTGTAAGTAGTATCCCTCAATCATGTTATGAACTCTTTGCTTGTCATATAATGATTAGAAGATGATTTAAAGAGAAGAAATTATGCTTTCCTTTTTGATTATAAGGCATTGGTCAAAGCCTAATACCATTTTAGCAAATGCAACATGCAGATCATTTTCACTATGTAATCACATCTAAAATTATTCACACTTGTGCTTTTCTTGTTGATATTTTTACTCATTGATTAATTGTATATATTGCACATTGCAATCATAATTTTTGGATAGCATATTGTGTTATTATACAATTCATGCCTTGCTTTAAAGATGTGATACTCTGTGCTTATTTTTTTTCAAATGTATCAAATAAGGAAATGTATAGGAGCTATAATTATCATGAACTATTAAACCTGCATCTGATTACAAAAATCCAACAAGCGCAGGGGAAGTTGCCTAGTGGGCAATTTGTTATTGGAGAGGAAGCAGTCTTTTTCAGATATGTTCATGAAAATGCTGTCCTCCCCTCCTTTAATAGTGATTCCAATTCTGAGTTTTGGAAACTTGGGCACAATTCAGTGTTCCCTTGTTTGCATAAACAAAATCAAAGGAAGTATAGAAAAAAGAAAAACCTTTTAGATAAAAGAATTTTTATAATGATCATTGGAATGTTTTGCATATTTTAAACTCAATTTTATCGTTATAAACAGAAATATGGGGATATATTTTAGTTCTTTTTTGGCTTAGAGCCATCTAATTACATTTTTGAAGGAAATCTAAATCAAGTTAGATAATCTACCATGTTGAAAATTTTCAACATGGTAGATTATCCATGAGTCATTTTGGAAGCCTTAAATGTCAAAATATTATGATTTGAGGTCTATTTTATGATGTGTGCATCCTCGGAACATTTAATAAGGCTTTGGAATATTTGGTGCATCAGGGAATCTTAATTATAAATACAGTATCTATTGGTATATATCATGCGCTTTTTCCATAAATTTAGGGCTGAAATTCTGTGTTTGTGTTATAGTTGTTTTCCTATTTTTTTTATTTTAACACATTTGAATTAAACTCATTTTAACTATATATTTTATTTATTTTCAGCATTTTAAATTAACTCTTTCATAAAGCCATATAAATACTGTAAGTATTAATAAATTTGCATATTGAGTCATTTAAAAATGATCATAGTTCCAATCCTATTATAATAAAATTTAATTTTTTTACCAAAATTTACTTCTTAAAATTACAGTATGTGTTGTATGCTGGTGCATGCTATTTGCCAATAAATATGGTAATTTATGCATAATACATATATCTATAGAAAAATATCATAGAATCAACCATGTTTATCCTTCTTTATGTAATGATCATATGTACATAAATTATTTTAACCTTTGATTGTACACTTTGAAGTGTTACTTCTCAGGATTTATAATTTTGTTTTTACACATATTAAAAGAATTGTGCAGATATTTTTGTTTTTCTATCAGTTGAGTTTTGATTTTTGGTGATTCTTGTGATAGATTACTTATGTATGATATACTTGAATTTTCTTGCCTTCAAATCCTGGCAAATACAATCAAATAAATACCAAGGAGTCAAAATAGTTGGATGATACAAATTTTAGGAATAACCACTCTTCGTTTGGTCATGTCTCTTTAATGTTATCATAGTCAATGAAACATGGATTGAATAGGTGATTATGGCATCTAAGCCCATAGTACTTGACCTGGAATGATACCAGTGAAAGATATAGTTAAAAGAGGTTCATTTACCTTTAATACTTGTGTAATATTTATCAAGTGTTTTCAATTTTTTGCCATTGCAACATCTAGTTGATCAATAAAAAAAATTGATAATTATTTAACCTTGCTAAAGACAAATATAAAAACAATAAATAATAATAATCTGTAGTAATGGCTATATATAACAATACAAAGGGCTTCCGTAACTCTCATGAGGCTCTAGCAATGGATTACATGTTCTCCCTTGGTTGTATGATTTTTTGAATATAATGATAGTCATCATTATATCTAATCATCATCAAGTAACCTATACAAAGATTGTTATTAATCACTGCCATTCAATCTTTCGCCACTTGTGCATTTGAAGTTTCCAGATTCTCTAATCTTCCTTTCTGCAACTATGGTCCAGTATTGCCTCAAGTAATATCTTCAGAAAAAAACTCTTGTAATGAGGTCACTAGATTTAATATAGTAAACCAACCTTTTCTTTCTTCATTCCTCTCCAAAATAATATAGTAGGTTTATGAAAAACTTTCACAACTGCTCAGAAAAGAAGACAGTTTTATGCTGAATCAAATTAATTTCTTGAATTAAAATTCCCCTTTCTACCCAAAATACTGATTTTAATTTTTCTTAAACCTGTAACCATTCTGTTATGAGTTGTTTGTATAAACTTGAATTATAGGCATTGATGGAGAATCCCTTAAACATAAAATATATTGAAGCCTGTTTCCCAAGTAACTCAAGGGCTTATGGATATTTCATTAGCTGTTTTATCAATGAAATTTATCCATTGAAATGGTTGATTTAGAAGTGATGCATTGTCCTCTTAAATTATGATTGCCACATCATTGACGATTTCCATTTTAAGGATGTACCTCATTATAATTCTTTGATGTTTCTTCCATTATCCAGATTTTCATTAAAAATAAATTATCAAAATCCAGGAAAAAATTACCTTCATCTTGATAGCTAATGGTATGGCTCATGTACAGTCATATTTGGTAAGTTTTTCATCTTATTTCTTAAGTCTTAGTTATGTTGCCTGTTTTCAGTTATTTTTATCCTTGGGGACGAACTTTAATGTCTACTTTATGATTGGGAATTCCTTGGTACTCAATTCAGGGAAAATAGAAACAGCTTAGTTGGAAATCACAACTTAATCACTTGTATAATGGAAAGAACCATGCTCAGTGGGGAGTGCTGATGTGTCAAGTAGTGAATTCCAGCTCTCAACTGATTCTATTTTAGCCAGTTATGGTTCTCTAACAATGTCATGAATGTTGCATATTTAGAACATTCAGTGAACAAAAAGTTTCTCTCTTCTGCAATGTTACAGGACAGTGGAATTTCTTTTTCTTATTTCTCCATTCCCTATACTAACAACTGACTTCATGTATCTAAGAGATCAAATCACAGAATTTGAGTTTGAATAAGTATACACAGTAATGCTTTTGTCTTCAATGGAAAATTTTATTCACTAAACTATGAGATATTCCTCATTATCCATCATGGAAATATCAATTTTAATTTATTCTTTGATCATCTAAATAATTACTCTGCTTTAAAAGTAGTGCAATTAGTATGCTCTCATTGAAAAACATAAAGCTGTTACTTAAGGAAGATTCTGAAGCTTTTTGTACAGCATGTGCTTTAGCTAGTGCTACTTTCTCTCTGTGCCTACTAAGTTTTCCAGTAAACTGTTCTGGAATAATTTATGTTATCTTGTATCACGGTTATAGGTTCTTCAATAAAAAATATATTTCGGGAAGAATATTTACAAATGCAAATAATAATCTAATTGTAAAGTGATAGAATAATAGAATTGTAATTCACAATTAAGATTGTTAGGTAACATTGCACATCACAATGCAATGTTACTTAACAATCTTAATTGTGAATCATTGTTAAAACTTCATGAAAATTTGGGATTTTGAGAACGAATTATGTAATCTTCTTGAGTAGAGAAACTGACTTTTTAACTGCAAAATTGAATGCATAATTGTAAAATGCATTTATATTTAAATTAATAGCCTTTGTCATTTAAGGAGAGGAGCAGAGTTGGGGTATTGCATAACAGTGCTATGCAAAAATTTCCATGTTTGATTACATGGCTAGGTGTTATTTCCTTGGTGATGACAAACCCAAGGTAGAAAGAGGCATTTACATTTCAATGAAATGTGGTATCAAAATAGATTAAATTATTGGCATTAGGATAGATAGGTATTTTATTATTGTGATATTGTCTATTTTAGTCATGATGACTTTGTTTAGGTGTAACTTTATTCAGAGATCATTTTCACTATGTAATCACATCTAAAATTATTCACACTTGTGCTTTTCTTGTTGATATTTTTACTCATTGATTAATTGTATATATTGCACATTGCAATCATAATTTTTGGATAGCATATTGTGTTATTATACAATTCATGCCTTGCTTTAAAGATGTGATACTCTGTGCTTATTTTTTTTCAAATGTATCAAATAAGGAAATGTATAGGAGCTATAATTATCATGAACTATTAAACCTGCATCTGATTACAAAAATCCAACAAGCGCAGGGGAAGTTGCCTAGTGGGCAATTTGTTATTGGAGAGNATAAATAACTTGGACAATAAAAAGTAGGATTCTATGGAAGGTATTAGACTTTTTTATATTGTTCATCTCTTACTTTATTCATCAGTTACTGTCTTGCAAATTATGACAGCATTTCTCAGAAAATGTTTTGCCTTCATTTAATCCTCAAAGTACATGAAAAATGTTGAAAAATTATTAGCCTCTATACTGTTAGATTTACTTATGGACTTACATTCATAGATTGAAGCATATTACAAATCGAAATTGAAAATAAGAGACAAGTTAGATTCTCTTTCTTACAAAGAAGAGAAAGCTTAAGAAAGCTCTGTTGCTGAATTTCACTGTTAATTGGTTTTCTTTTATTAAACATATTAATTCCTCTGCAAATCAAGAACTGATTACTTTCTTTAAATATATGTGATAGCTCTTTGGTTTTAAATTTATCCATATTAAATTTGTGAAAAGTTTAATTTGAAATCATTAAATTGGTGGAACCATTTCAATTGAATATATAACAATACAAAGGGCTTCCGTAACTCTCATGAGGCTCTAGCAATGGATTACATGTTCTCCCTTGGTTGTATATTTTTTGAATATAATGATAGTCATCATTATATCTAATCATCATCAAGTAACCTATACAAAGATTGTTATTAATCACTGCCATTCAATCTTTCGCCNTTTTTCTAATATTTTATTTCCTATCATCCTCAATCACACCAAGTACTATAAGTCTACATGCATGCTTATGTTCTTTAATTGTAAGATATAGTATTTACTATGTTGCCTTATCTCACTAGCATCCATTGAAATTATTTATGTTATTCTTCCATCTAGAATTCAATACTATTTTAAGAGAATAAATTGAGAATAACCTCACAGGACACTGTGAAACTTGAATGAATTATTTAGAGATTAGGTATTATATGCAGCAATCTAGAGAAAATGTAGTCTGTTCTAGTCTTTGATTCTAAATATTTTATTTTCTATGGAACTTACCTGATAGCTTTGACTTTGACTTATGATATGTAGAAACATTTTAAGCCAAATGATAACTATGCTAATTTCATTCTTCTTAATTGTGGATTTATAGGAATTAAACTACTTGATAATTTTCCACATGAGGATGTATCTCCTTTGAGCCAAGCTTTTCTTCATGAAAAAGTCATAAGAATTTCTATTCAACAACATTATGAAATATCTCAGAGGTTCCCAAAATTTTTTCTTGGCAGTCCAGATAACACATTATTTGAGGGTTGATGGACCACAGTTATATGCGAGCATTTTAAGAAAACAATATTTCAGAAATTGATTGATTTGAGTTTGCTGAATATATCAATGCATTATTGCCTTAGATTGATTTAAGAGAATGATAAAAAATATTACTTTAGGAGAAAGAAAAAGACATATAGGAACTAGAACATCTTTTGCTGTACTTGACAGAGTTATTGTGGAACAGAATCTTATAAAACCATATGATATATGAATATATTACTTTGTGAATTGTTGCATGTATCATAATCATGTTGCAGTTGAACTTTTAAGTTGATCTTGGGGTAAGACGAAGTTCTTTATGTAGGCAAGAAAATTATTTTTACGTGGAGAATCTTATAAGTATTTTGCTTAACACCAATTTGGGTATTCCCTAAGAAGGAAAAAATAATATACAATGATTGAATTAAAAAAGAACCAAAAACATTGGCTAAATAGTTCTTTGATGGAAGAGAGAGAAAACTTAGTAATTTTTCCACAAATTTTTATTGGTGACCAGTTTTGGTAAAGGTTTTATGTCTGATGGTGATGCAACCTTTAGCAAAACCGGTCACCAATAAAAATATGTGGAAAAATTACTAAGTTTTCTTTCTCCATTGTGATGGATTTCCATGAATTAGTGCCTAAGCACATTGATTTTAGTTCTTTGTTGTTCAACAAAATAGTTAGCTGTTCTGTATAAAGAATAATAGAAGAGAACCCTTGGATAGACAAATAATAATAATGTCTTTATTTATTTTATATTAAATTTTATATTAAATACTGGTTCATCAATATAGGGTTAACAGAAGCAACACTGCCTACTTGATTTGCCATTTGGAATTCTGCAACTGAATGATCCACCTCAAAATTATCTGTTTGAAACAAGTCACAATTCATGTGAATTAATGATATAATAAAAAGATTATTATAGCGTTCTCAACAGATGAATATTTCTGATTTAGTTTATTCTGGCTCTCCATTAGTTCAGTTGAGTTGCTGCTGATGTTTTGATTAAGCCATCTTACTCATGGTTTTGTCACGTGTATATGTGTCTCATTTGAGGTTACTGATTGATTAATTGTCTTTTTTTTTAACTGGTGGAGAGCCTGAGCAAACTTTACCCACATTATATGCCAGGAAAGCACTGATTCCTTGATCAGGAAATATTTCATTTTACAGCTGGTATGCTTCTTTATTCAAATAATTATGTGTATGAACACTTAGTTACTTTTGACAGAAGAAAGATAGACATACTAGCTATTAAGTTTAAATTAATACATTTACATTCTGGAAGAATTGAATGATTTTTAAATGTGTTAGATTTCCAAAGTATTTACTTGAGATGGCTATTTACACTACCATTAGGTATTTTTTTAATACATAAATACTATAGATATTTTAAAATCTTGCAGATGTCAAACCATGAGATAAATTATTGATATGGAAAGGGGAAAGAGATCTGCTGGCCCATAAATCAAACATAACTGTATAAAAAAGGGTTATTTTTAACATATGTACTTTTTCATTATAGGTCTTATGAACATGGTCTAGCTAATAAATATATGCAAATAATTTATTTTCTGCACATCAGTCTCATCTCCCCCTAAGTAATTGATACCTCATCTTGCCATCTTTGTCATCGGTTGTCTTATCCACAGAAAATAATGCCTTATTAATATTTTGATGAGTCCATGGAACTCCACGGCAATACCATGCTTTTGCATGGAAACAAGTGTCATTCGCTGCTTTTATAGGGGTTAGCAGCAAAATTTAGGAATTCAGCTTTGATGTCACGCTAAATGACGCCACCAACCCGAGATCGGATCACCTGAGACACGGCTTCTAATCGTATTTAGTTCCTACTCGGGGTGTACATCTCACCATCCTCAGCGATGTGCACTTCTATAGATCCTCTCAGAGGAAACATATATCCCTCCAATCCTTCAGCAAACTTGCGGAAGAATAATCCATTTATAAGCGTCCAGAATTTGATTCTGACTCTCAGATATACTAACTCAGTGAGCTGCTCACATTTCCATTTACAGCGTTCGTCAGGATTTCGACCACTGTTGAACGTTGGATCTCCGTCGTAACACATTTCTTTACATGTGATGACGAGGTAACTTTAATTAATTATTCTGTTGATCCACTTGACGAACTTTTGAACATTGGTGTACACTCCAGGAAGGTGCTCTCGCCCGCAGCCAATTCCCCACGAGACCAGCCCGATGAGTACGCGTCGGCCCTCCAGGGTAGTTGTCAGTGGACCTCCGGAGTCACCCTGAAAGGGAGATTCAGTAAGATAAAGGTGAGGAAAGTGCGCTGCACCAGAAGCTAAATTTGTAAGTTGAATTCTAGTAACAGAAAATTCTGCTTCTGACTAATTTTTGGAATGGAGTTCAAAATAGATGCACATTTTTTAATAATTGCTTTTTCTGTGATATTTTGCGAGGACTCCACTCGAGTTAAATGACAAGTGCGATTTAATTTGACAATCATTCTAATCGAGGAAATTCGACGGAAGTAATTCACGTGATATTTTCCCCTCCGAGATGACTGATCGACTTTAAAGAGGACATAGTATCTTCTCGAAAATCATACATAAAAGTTTGGTTAGATGTAGCAAGCAAAGAAAGTGTCTGTTTGAAGGTAATAAGGGGTAAAAATGGCACATTATCTTACCTGGCAACTGTCTCTCCCGCCTTCCTTATAGCCGGCGCAAAGGAACACTTCGTGGATCGTTTCTCTTCTTCCTGCTGCTCTGAACCATCTCTGGCACCTATCATTGGTGATGACTTCGACGTTCACCTCTTGCAGCACCGATGGCACCGTGGACATCCCTATTTCGTCATAACATAAAATTAGTTGAATTAATTTTGCAGTGAAAATTTTCGTGCAAACATTATCATCGAGTCATGATGAATACCTACTATTTCGGTACCTATAAGCAAGTAAATCCAAGGTACATACAATCAGTGTCAGCGTAATTGCTTTGGATTTGTTTATTTTATTCGTTTTGATTCGTAAATATCTATTCAGTTTACACAGAAATAAAATAATTCAAAAGATTCGCCATTAGTTACTCTGAATTAAGAACTGGGAGTATCTGAACAACTTTTTCTTTTGATGAAGCGAAATTTATGATTGGAAAAAATTGTAGGTAAAAATTGGCTTCTGCGTAGTTTCGATTGTAGAATCGTAATAATTGCCCATGTCTGGTTTGATATTCTACAATTACAATCTTTTAAAGCGATAATTGGGGGCAGTTGGATTCTGTTCGAACTTACCGTGCCGTGTTCGACCCCATCCGGCAACAGTGGCTACCTTCCCGACAAGCTTGGATTTGGTGTCCGGAAGACAGACGGGGACGATGTGTTGCTTGTAAGTGACTTCTCGATCTAGCTTCACGAGGGACACGTCGTTGCGGAAGTCCATAGGGTTGTACTGCGGATGGATCTTTAAAAAAGGTGAGAAATTATATTAATCATTACAATATTTACATTTTTTGACGACCATGTCTCCATGGGAGATATTTACTTCAAGCGCAATTAAATTGCAAACACAGTGATGAGTTCCTAATCATTCTTTCTAGCAACTACAGATGTTCTCTTTTCTTATATACATTCAACTTTGGAAAGGTTGAACGTATATAAGACGGCGGGTAATTTATTTACTAATTTAATTATTTAAATAATATACTACTATAAAAATAAAAGAGATTGGTGCAGCAACAAGTCCCTGTTGAACTGTTGCGTATTGGGGACGCAAGATTACAAGGAAATTATTACTACCCAGAGGTCAAATTCCTTCGATCAAATTCTTTGATTCATATTCTCTCGATCTTTCGTCAAGTAAAAAAATTGCATTTTATGTATCAGTTCCTTGATCTTTATGCTGCGGCTGGCTACTTTTAAATTATAGCTAATTTCATGAAATCTGAGCAAAGCAACTTCAGGTCATGCCTCAGTTATTCACTTAATAGGTATTGAGTTTTTATATTGAAAATGATTGATACGAATGGGAAGGTGGTAGCATAGGATCACATTTGTATGGCATAAAATAATATTTTTCAAATTTCAAAAGTCACATGGAAAAATAATATTATAATTTTGTTAACTAACTCTCTATACGATATTATATATTGATATTATTGATAACTGTACTTTATTAAGTAATTAGAGAAGCTTATGTAATCTGATAGCTTATTGTTGACTTCATAATTCCTTCTCTCATATCTCTTCTGGGAAGGTCACTGCCCATTAATTTTTATCTTGAACTAAAATTAAACGCCCTTCATAAGGGGCACGTCTAATTATCATTAATGCGAATAAAGGTATTTTCTGTAGCAACTTGTTCCGCAAGTTTTTTCTTCGCTCTGGATCAAACGGAATAACGAGTCGACAATTTTCTCGAATTTTTTTGCTTTAAGCATTGACTCACTCACATCAGACAACTTCCGATCATTGCTTGTTATGTCAAATTGGTTTAAAACGAACTGAGCTAAAGCAGTGTTACGCTTTCCTTTCTAGTTTAAGGAGTCTTTTCCAGTTGCAGATATCATTTAGATAATGTGTTTTCGAGAGAGGAAATTTCCAAATGGAAAGAAATGCATTTCAGCTCTCGTGAAAAATTATGAACTTTATTTTTAAACAAACAAATCAATTTCACTTCCCTAAGTAGTTACCTGAGAGAGTATCTCATGTTTAAAACTTATAACGAAATATTTTCGTGAAATCAGGTTTGGGCAAATCAGTTTGCGATTACTTACTTCTAATTTCCGATCTCAATCGACGTAAAGAGGTGCTTGTTTGCATAATTAACACGAAAGATGTCTTCAAGGCATTGAAACCATTAAAAATCTAGTCTTCAAAGAAGAATGTCAGACCATTTCCTGTGGTTTTCAATTAGATTCGAGTTCTAAAATGTTCTTAAACATGACTTATGATACTCATTTGACACGAATACTCTGCACTTACTTCTTTCCGTTCTATGCCGTACTCCTCGTAGTTGTAACGCTCTGATTGATCTCTAACATCCCATTCACCCAGACGAACCCTAAGGTTGCTGTTTGTTGAACTGCAAAGAAAGAGTTTTACTATTAGATAAGAGTTTTAATTTGAACCTATGTATATGGATAAGAACAAGGCAAGTATGAAGTATAGATAAGTCACATGGTAATATTTATTTGTTATATATATTCATCTAAATTTACAGATAACTGTGATGTAGCTCAATTTTTACTCTAAAAGCATATAGAAACCCTTCGCAAAAGCTGTTTTCGAAATAGAGTATGATCCTAAAATACGCACATCTTAGCATGCGATTATCCATATAATATGGTAACCGAATCCATACATGGTAACCGAAATCACCATATAAATATGGAGATTTTGGAAGAAGATTAATAGTCGGTAACAGACAGATTAATAATCAGTATGCATCATTTCTCGAATATTACTTAGAATAGGATGTTCGGCACTATTCGGGATTATTAAGATTTTTTGTTTTAAAGAGAGAACAATTCACCATTATAGAAAAAATATAAAAATTGGGGATATTTTAAATGTAAGTAAATATCTATTATAAACATTGCAAAATAATTTAAGAATTCCATCAATGGATAAAGTCATTTTAAATTCTTGATCCAAGGATTGAAAAAAACATATCATGTTAGTACAGCGAAAGTTTCATACGAGAAGTTCAATTGACAGTGCACCTGAAAATTTCCTTAAGAATCTCTCCCCTATGGAACATATAACCTCTATTTTAAATATTAAATTACCAATAAAATAAATTTTTAAATAAGTTAATTAATAAAATAAAAAATATTTAACCGGAATGGTAAAAAGTGTTCAGAACAAGGAAATGGACCTCGATGTTGTCATAGTTGACCATATACTATAATTGTCCTGGGTGAGCAATAATGATGTGTTGATCGCCCTCATCACCAAATTCACTCTTGCAGCAGCTTGAGCGGGTCAAAAAAGTGCTTCTCGAGACGGATTGTTAAGTACGGAGGGGGATGGGTTATCAATTCTGTAATCCAACGGCTTCTCTCACCTTGCGACACAATGCGCTGCAGTGACCACCCAACGGTTGTTGAGAAGTGCACCACCGCAAGAGAGCTTCTTACTGAGGAATCCGGTCTTTATGATGGCCGCTTGCCACGGGTGACTGCCGAAGCTGCTGGTGTGGCCACCAACTATGCGGTTGCTACGCGTGTACACTTCCCCACAACCTAAAAATACGTTGATATTAGTTTTTCCCATTCGTAAAAATGAAGACTGCATTGCAGAACTATGGAGAAAGTAATCGTTATTTATATAGAGTAGAATATTAGGGGGCAGATATTTTACAAATGGCAAACTTGATGGACGTTAAGACGGGTACGATGTTCCGTCGATTCTTTGGTAGGTCGAGTAGTTTTTGTGGCTACAGTTCTAGGCAGAGTTGAGCAAGCTTCGAGCAATAGTAAATTGCTCGAAAAATTCTCTTTCACTCGGTTCATGCTAAAATAAATTACTCAAGTCGGTCGACGAACCTTGTTTTGGTTGTGCATCTTTAAAGAGAGTCTTTTATGTACAAATTGCAAGATATGCAAGGTAATATGTGAAAATGATACAAAAAAATATTAGCCTCGCGGAGGTAACATGCACATGATTATCTAGGTGTGTGAATTCTCAGTTGCTGTCCAGCTTACCACCACTCCATTAGGAGCTTTATGTACAAATGGCCAAGTATTCCTTTTCAATTCAGTGGTGATAAATGGTATGTGATTCAATAAAAAATTCGGTTGCGAATTTATCGGAATTACGGTCCCTCAACCGACCTGCGTGCTTGATAATAATAATAAATTTTCAGATTGGAAAAACAGTTGATGTAATCTCAACTCTGCATTTATCTTGAATTTCAAATCTCAAAGAATAGATTATAAGTATATACAAGGGCAACTAAATTGCTAGGAAGGCATAATTGGTAACTTTAAACGGTTCCAATTTGGTACATTTATTACAATAAAAGAAAATCTGTAAAAAAGCGTTTCGTTATTGAATCTACAACAATTATTACAAGCAGATGAGTGTCATTCATTTCAGGTCATTTGTTAAAGATTAGAAATTAATAGTCATTGTCAGAGTCAAGTCATAATTTAAGTAAACCATGCTGTTAATGCCAGAGATTAAATTTATACCAATCCAAATAAACCTCTTGATTTTAACAGAGGAGCAACACACAGAGGAAAAAAAACGAGGTTTACGGAAAAAGTCCAGCGTCGGAGTCACCTTGATTTCCTCGAGCGATGGACGTTAGCTCGACCGTTATATGAAACAAAACAAAAGAGATGTCATAGTATAGATATTGCAGTCATGTTTCCTTCAGCAAAGGTAAACGTCTGAGTTGTCGAGTTTCTTTTGTCGTAATGGTTACCGCGATATCCGGGGAATGGCAGCGGATCCGGAAGGTTTTCCTCTGGTCTCACTGTGGGCCTGTACTGGAAGGATTCCTCTGGCTGTGTTGGCGGTGACTGGGTGGCCTCCTCGCTTACTCCAGGCGGTCCTTGAGGGCGGTAGAACCCTGGCCTTTGCGTCGTAGTCCAAGAGGGCGTGTCTCCGACGGCGCCTTGGCGTGCCGAATGTGATCGGTTAAAGCAACGGATTCACAGGGCATCGAGCACGGAAGGATTGCGGCAATCGTGCCATTGGTACACACAACAGTACTCGCAAAATATCCCGATAATCTACAAATTGATTCTTATTCGCAACAAGCGATAAGTTTACGACACACATGTGACGATTTGGCAAGTGAATTTCCATCAGATTAGTTATAAACTTCGTGACTTTGTTAATTGTGTGTTACACGAATTTTAGAGCTTATTTAGTGAATACCAAAGGAAAAGTTACATGCCTTAACGATGCTGAAGCAGACGCTGTTTGGCATGTTAGTGTTATTTACAGAAGCGTAATTAAAGGTTTTTCTTAATGAATGGAATTTGGTGCTATAGCTTTACTTCCACCAATGGGAGCTCCCACCGAAAACTTAAATCTAATAATAGTAGTCATGCGTTTACATAGCAATATGATATATGTACAAATATTAACTAAGTTTGCACATTTCCTGTAATCAGTCGGTGCATTTCTTATCACAGGAAGAAACAGGATACTTCATCTGAATAAAAACTTTTAGATATGTTTTTTGTTTCGTATACTGTGATCCTATAATTCTGATGCTTTTGAAACTTTTAATGTTTAAGATCGAAGATAATTTGGAGTGATCGATTAACTTTCAATGCTGATTCGTAAGAAATTTAATTTGAGCCTTCGCAATTCATTATTATATTTGAATTTTTAATTTCCTCAAAATTTTATATTTCTAGCAAGGGGAAATTCCACCTTGAGGGCTGTAGAAAGATTTCCAACCTCAGCTTCAAAAGACGTACGTGATGAAAATTATTCCCATTTTAATCTCATGATAGTGAAAAAACAAAACCAAGGAAATAATCAGAGGTCTTTGCACAACATCTCAATTTAAGCGTAGGGACATATTGAAAGTATCATATTGTTGCAGCTACACCATCAAAAATATAAGCAGTTTACAAGAGAATAATTATCAAATAAAATATCATGCAAAATTAGTGAAGAAGTAGATATTACAATAAGAGAAATTATCAATGCTCAGCGTGTTTGAAACATTTTTCTCTTTCGTAAAGCGATAGCATACTTGGCAGTACATATGTATGACAGTGATATTTACATTTAACGTGAGAATGGCGTATCAAACTGGGAAATATCATGAAGGCGACGTATAAGGAAATTATCATGGTGTATAAACATTTTTGCAAGTTTATTGGGAGCAACAATAATTAAGTTATCCTTTTGTCTGTGCAATATAATTAGTAACTTGTAAAATGATGCGTTTTCGAACAAAAATGTTATACATGTACGTTATCATTCACTCATAAAAACTAATTCTTATCGTAAAATGAGTTAAAAACGACAAAATGATGGCAAGGATGATGGGGTCAGTGTTAGTGATGATGGCTGTAAACGGAGACGGCCAAAGGAAAAGTCTATTGCTACTTTACATAAACAGTATTCCTCTTACTGAAACATTCCACGGAAGAACTTTGTGACGGCGAAGTTTCACCGCTATCCGAGGTGACCCTTTGGCTCTAATCGATTTATTCATCCTCTTAATTTTCCGCACGTAACACGGAAACAGAAGCTATTGGATGAAACTGTTGATTTAAAAATCGGATTAACTACCTTAATGTCACAAAGGTGTCCTCGATTGAAATACTTTTATAGAAAAAATGTTTGTTTAACACCCGCAATGAGCCTCTCCTGTTTCAGTGTTAAAGAAGTCATTTCTCCAATTGAAAAACGATCTTTCCCACGTGAATATCCAAACCTTCGATTTTCGCTGGCCCCAAATAACAAAAGGAGATGGAAAGTTATCCATAATTTCTTTTCCGAATTTCAATGAAAGTAAGACAGATTTGGACAAGACATTTAAATAGGCGGTAAAGGAAAACCGGCTTTTACTTTCAGTGCTACAGCTTTCTCTCAGTGGCTACTCACTCGCATTTTGGAGGGCACTGCCCGAACCCACTGGCGTGGATTCCTCATCAATTTTGTCCGTGGGAACGCAGCAGCTCCAAATGAGTCCTCCACCGCACAAATCCATTGGCTGCCCCTCGCCGTAGAGAACGCAGGTAATGCTCAATCCACACTCGTACTTCTCACCCTCGTACCAGCAAGACTGAGGAATCACTATGGTTAAACAAAAGAGATCCATTATTAAATCGATTCCACGGAGCTTTCTAAACCGGGTGTTCCCGACATTTCCTCGCACGTGAACACGAAACTGTTGAGAAAGATAACACAATATAATCGTACCAGGATATATAAATGACCTCATTTACAGGTATCAATTTGTGATAATAGGTTTTAATTAGTAAAAATACAATAAATATCTTATGTTTATTACATATACAGGAATATTTTTTCTGAATTTGAGTGAGTAGCTTTTTGCTCATGTGAATTAATCGAAATTAAACGAGTAATCCAAGGGAAAGATTACTCCTTTCTCCCTAGAGACCTCTAATTTTCAACGCGACCCCAAATGGGGCAAAATCCATTGCTTAGGAACCCTAAATGTGTGCTAATATATTCCTCTAGTCCCAAGGAAGAATGGACTTGAAAAAAGTCTGATGGGACCGGGAATCGAACTCGGGTCTCCCAATTGGCTCTGTCCGTTGAGCTATCCCGGCAGAACATTTCTCCAAGCCATTCGGGATACTTTGTGGGCAAGGACGTTGCGAGTTTCTGTCCGTTGAGCTATCCCGGCAGAACATTTCTCCAAGCCATTCGGGATACTTTGTGGGCAAGGACGTTGCGAGTTCGTCCACATGGTGCCCATTTTCGTATATTCCTCTAGGACTGAGGTGGCGAACCTATGGCATGTGACATAGCTCAATGTATAGAGCAACAAACCGACAATCGGGGGACCTGGGTTCGAGTCCTGGTCCCGTCAGACTTTTTTCATGCCCGTCTCTCCTTGAGGATATTTCTTGACATCCGTAACTCTGATTGCGGTATCCTTGTTACGTATTATTTTCTTAAAAAATGAA
This sequence comes from Ladona fulva, assembly GCA_000376725.2. Classification (NCBI taxonomy): domain Eukaryota; kingdom Metazoa; phylum Arthropoda; class Insecta; order Odonata; family Libellulidae; genus Ladona; species Ladona fulva. Next base: position 527,412 of record KZ308633.1, on the reverse strand, counting down.
GCCCCAGAGAAAATAAATGTTGATTCATTAGAAATGATAATTAACGTCAAGTACAGCATCATAATACCATCGTTGACTTAATAAAATAGTAAAATGTCAGCATCTGGCTCTATGGTTTGGCACTGCATTGGTCTATGTGTATACCCTGCTAGCCACCTTTCGGCGTGAGGCAGGGGGTGCATTCACCAAGACTCTATTTACCTAGTCGATTACTTTCGCGTATCGTTCGCGGAAAAAACGAATTCTTGAATCGGTTCGTTTTCGCATCTATTTTTCTTATTTTCCTCGCATTGTGCAAGTACTTTAAGTTTAGCAAATGTGGCACTCTTTCGGCAAAATTTCGCCATCCCTGCTCACAGACCCTCATTCGCCCTGTTCTGATAAAAATAGCACTCCCGTGTGAGAACTCTCAATAACTGATAAGATAATGGATATTGATATTGGTTGCTTCAAGTCCATTTAGAATTAGTTACCGTAAACTATTACATTAAAGCGATACCGTTGTTGTAAATTATACTTTAAATGGAAACAATGTGGAATTCGTGGCTGATTTTAACATGACCTATGACAAACGAACATCTTGGGGAATTAGTTTAAATAGAAAAATTGAATAAAATTAGGGAAGCTTAGTAATATTTTCATGGTTTTTTTTAAACCCCCTTCTTAAGTGAGTTTTTTCCCGCAGCGTGAGTTTTTGCTTTATTCAGTTGTGGAGACTTTTTCCCTATAAACAAAATCTGTTTGTTTTTTATGTATTTTAATTCTTTGTAATTTGTTTAAAAGTAAATACCAATGTATAGTAGGATATCAGATCAGGTGGAAGAGAGGCCCTCTCGGGCCTAGCCTTGCTATTAAAGGGAATAATAATAATATAGGAAAAAATAATTATTCTTTTCATGGTTCTAGAGCCCACAAAAGTAGCGAAAAGGAAAAGAGGAGTGGAACAAACGACGGACGAAAAAGTTTTATAAATGCGTTCATCTGCGTAGAGATCCATGCAAATGAACGAATTCTCGTGTAGCATAATCTCATGGTCTACTTTAGTCAGAAACAGGAAATACGTTTAACTAACGAGAGAGTGAATAAGCCACCGATTCATATCTTAAGGCGATTTGAATGATAATTAAAAGCAACATTATTCTCGTGTTTCAACATACTATAATGCCTGTATTAGCAGATCTACATTTGAAGTACGTATTCCAAGTAATTAACAAAAGTCAGGATTTATATCTCTACCCTCTTAATATTTTTTATAAAAATGTCATTAAGTTGAGGCTCTGACAGTCGTCTCTAGCTTTGTTTTTCCATGGGATGGGAAGAATGGTACGAATTTAATACCGAATATCCAAGGTACATACATCAGCCATTATGCGTAACAGTTATGTGCACTGAGAAAAAGAAAATTGTGGATGCCATTAGAAGAAAACGTTAGTGATAACCCTTAAATTATTTTACTCTTCCTTAGAGAGTTTTAAAATATGAAACTAAAGGATTAAGGAAAGGTGTAATAACTTTGCACAGTAAAACCGTGCGGCTGAATTCCAAGGACTAACAAGTGTGAAAAATAGCACGACTGGGACTCGAACCCAGGTCTCCCACTTTCCGAGCAGGTATTCTTACCTTAGTTAGAATTATGATAAGAATACCTGCCCGGAAGACCTGGGTTCGAGTCCAAGTCATGTCACTATTTTTCACACTTGTTATTCCTTAAAACTAAAATTGGAATTATTATTTGCTGTTTTCAATATGCCGAAATAGTTGAGGATAAATGTTAATTTTTATATAATCGTAATGTAGATGCGATGCATTCTTTGGACCAAACACAAAGGCTTTCTCCATGAATGAGCAGAATGATCCAGTTATTTCAGACAAGGTCAAGTACAATAGGAGGGAGTAATTAATTTTCCCAAGAACTGAAAGCTCTCAAAAGAATAGGTGTACAGTGATCCAAAAACTTGGCTAGACTTTCGTTTTTCCTGCGGAAGACAGTGAGATATAGGTCAAGTGAGAGTTGGGTGAGAAAAGGTGTTTTGTATCGCTTATGAAAATCGAAAGAGCTCATCAAAAGAAAGCGTAAATGAGATGATAACTGATTCCGGATGAATATCATAGAGATAAATAGGAGAGGTAGATGAGGGATACATTTCTCTCTGAGATTATTCCTCATTTATAAGTAACGAAAGGATCGACGAGAATCTTATCAAAAATCCACCTACTGTGGGATGTCATCGACGTCAGTATGTTGATCTCTGATGGTAATCTCTAAGCCGTTTGCCTCCGTTGCTAGCGTTATAATTAACAATATGTTATGTTTATGTTACATTTAACGCGTTTACTTTAACGATAATTGTTGAAATAATCTTTTATTTAGGCATCGTTTTTTCTTTTCATTATTTGCCGATTATTTAAAAAAATTATTTCATTGAGACTAGTCCTTTTGCCGCCTAACCAGCGTATTATCCAATACAAAATAATTAGTGCTCTTTGATCATATATGAAGTTCGTCATAAGAAATTAAGGAGTGTTCGAGCTGGAAAACTTTACTGAGGTGGTAATAGAGGACAAGTCACCAAAAGAAAGATGAGTTTGGAGTGATAGAAGACCCTGGATAGAACAATCATCATGATTTGAGGAGTCTGTAAGGATAAGGAAGGAATGGATACCAACCAACTTTGAAACTGATTACTCTCGGTAATGGATACAATTAGCGTCATATTTCCGCACGAAAATTTTCGCCATTAATTACGATTTAAAGTGATCACAAAACATATGTTTGCACAAAGAAAGTGGAAATGCTATTCAGCGATTGGTTTGAGTCTGTTTAGGGTTAGTGATCAAAGATTAAGTATCCCTCCTCACTCACTCTGTGCCAGGAGGGTAGATACACTTTGCCTGTGATCCCTCCTGTCTTCTGGATATCCATCACCCATTCTTTGCGGATGTCTCATCCTGTCTCTGTAAGTGAGATGGGCGATCAAGAGGCTCATTTGTGCTTCCACGGAAGGCTGCCTCCTCCGAACGGGCTCCTGAGGACCCCACCAACCCACCGTTGCCCTGCCACTCTCCGTCACCACTCCTCCTTCCCTTCCGCTGGCCTCCGATGGAAAACGCACTGCATTGACGATTCCCGAGCCCGAAAACAACACCATAGCACACGCAGCGGTGATCACTAAAACACAGCATCTTCGATGGAGCATCTCGTTGTTTTTATTCCCATGCACAAATTTCATTTCACTTCGAACTAGGCCGAATCCGCGCCAAGATTAGCCGATCGAGTCGGTGGTCAGCGTTTCGTATCTCGTTACGCTTTCTCGGACGTAATCGCCCGGGAGATCCGATTCACGTCAATGGAGGGACATCGACGCTCGATGCGGTGGAGTTTAAGGACGAACATACATGGATTGGTTTTCGTTGAACTTGGCCATACTATGGGGTCCTCTGTATCGGGCGATTGACACTGTCGGCAAACTAGGATCCGAGGTGCATTGCCTCGCGGCGACAGATGTGAGCGTCGACTGAGCGGTCTCTTAGGTGGCACTGCCTCCCGCCTCCCCTTCCACTTTCCCCGCTCTTCCTCAGGAGCCATCCGCGCACCTATCTCGCCCTCTCGCGGTCACGGCCCGCAGGGAAGGGAGAAAGTCATTTCTCATTCCAATCCTCTCCATTCTTGTTCACTTCTTGCCTTTCTCATTCTTTCAAATTCTGTTGTTTCCGAGGGAAAGGGTCACACCCACCCGCGGAAAGTCTTTCGGCTCTCAATTAGAGATCTGATCTTCGATGGGATCTAACCTCATTACTATGATTTTCCAGGAGTTCAGTATGAGAATTGCTTATGGTTTTCATATTTTACTCCCATTTTAGGGAAGATGAGTTTTATTCTGTTGAATTTTGAGGAGATTGCAACGGCAGAAAGTACGGAGACTTCAACGCCTGAAGTGGAACCTCGTCCAAGGTGAGAAAAAATGCAAGTCCATAGTTAATGAGCCGAGTAAATTTCGAGCTGAATATTAACATTCCATGGCATTCCTTATTCAAAAATTTTATTCGATGTAATGCGTGATAGATTGTATCGGATAATCCTTGAGCACATACATTACATAGCTAAATTATAGAAAAAAAAACTCGAAGAGAAATGTTTAAGACCTTGCGTATTGGTATATTTTCTACAAATGCTCTCAACAAAAATGTATTTTGGAAACACTGTGTTAAAATTAAAATCTTATGCGGATATCAGCCAAATGTGATGGACGAGGTACGAATTGTAAAACTATCCGATTTTGTCATAATTATTTTCTGTCTTACCAATAACGAATTAATATAGCACAAATTCACAGTATTTATTGCATATAAAATGAAACTAGAGATTTGGATTCTTTCAGTGTTGTTCTGAATCGTTTATTAATATATGAATATCTCACCAATCGTTTAATATTTGCATATTTAAAATATATAACTATATCTTTGTAGACTGATCGTTTAGTGATATTTCAGCTAAAGAGTAGTCGTGCTAACAAACTTGTTGGCCGACGAAGACTTCATTATTTATCAAACAAATACAGACTGGCTAATGGGTAGATGAAGGCGCACGATATACGCAAACCCAAATACTAGAAATGACCGAAACATATTAAATTCTACTAATGCTTCTTGTAAAAAAGGCATGGCAGTTAATGTGTATTTTATAATTTGTCTCCACTTACGAATACTGCTGACGGACGACAGTAATTTAGGAACAAATTATCTTCAATGGTCTATATACGACTGTAATATATAATTATGTTAGTATAAAGAAATTGCCATTGCTATCATCATCTTTCCTTTTACGCAATTTTTCTCCCGACCTTGTTTATTTCATATTCATGTAACTTGGACATCAAATTTCATTGCTATTTCGCTTACAGTGAGTACCTTCCTTTTGTGAAGCGGTTTTCATCGTTCCCTTTGTTTCTCGGAACTGGGTCGCTCGAGGCTACAGCAAGAAAAGTGAAAATCGGAATCAGTGGGAGCAGTGAGAGAGACAAGTGAAGAAGAGACGCTGTTGTCAGCTCTTTTTTCTTTGCATCTAACTGCCCGTGTCGTCCATTCTGTCTCCAGGGACTCCGCCTTTATTTGTAACAATGGAGAAAACGTCTTCTTGTCACAATTGAAGATGAAAAGAAAAGTTGGGGAAGTTTCTGAAACAGCGACAAAACAAAGCCGAATACCTGCCCGTGTTCGACACTAAAGCAGTCAAAAACAAATAATAGTTTTGGTTACAAATTTATGCGTATTCGATGTGTATATTAACAGAAATAAAAAAGAGCTTTTGAAAGTCAGAAGAGCTGCTATCATTCACTTAAATGTTGATATTCTCACGATATTTAACACCGTATGGATAAATTCAAGGTCGCTGTGAAGAATTTTCTACCTTCGCTTAGTCACGATTTTCTTAGATACGTTTCAGGAATGATTTGTTCACAAACTATTCGCTCCCCGGTTGCTTCGACAGACGTTTTATCGTTTCAGATAATTATTATAATATTGATTATCTCTGGAAATAATGAAATTATGTACATATTTTCCCAGTGTCGGAAATCTTAAGAGTGTGCTGAAATTTAAGCGATCTAATCAATCATATTTTGTAAGATTTTCAAACTTCATGTAGACTTTTTAGAAAAAAACATAGCGGAAGTAACATTTTAAGTACCTTCTTTGCATTTAGTTACTCCAATATTACTTTCATGCCACCGTTTCTTTGACAATTCTTATTGTTTTGTACTATGGCGAAGTTATACATAAGTGTCCTCTTCTATTAGACGATATGGATATTTGGATCAATTTTCTTTATCCATTTTGGTAAGGTTTTACCCATTTCTTAGCGGTTTATTATTTATTAAGGATCTGACGAAATATAAACTGCTTTCCGATTCATATGATGACCTGCCTCGATTCCGTTTAACAACAGCACTCGAGGCTCTATGCTAAAGGACGTGAATCCGATGAACTTCGCGACGGGTGAGGAAAAATGGGTCGAAAAGTCGTCTCCTGTGTCTCAATCCGCAAGAGTTTGTTTATGCGTGCGTGTCATATATAATTTTCTCTTCTCTTAGCGAGACAGAATGCAAACAGATGCAAAACTCATAAATTGAATAACTTATGGTGAGGATTGTAGTCGTTTGGAAAATATCCTAAGAAATGCAGTCTATCATTGGTATTTAATTCATTCCCATGAAAAAAAAAAAATTGGTTACATATTACATATCATATGGCCAATACGTTGCCAAAGATACGAATCAGCTGATTATTTAAGTAATTTAGCTCTTTTCTTGCTTAGTTAATAAATACAGGATTTAGTTTCTTGAGAAAAGTTCTTCCTGTATTTTCCTCTTTATTATGGAATACCACAAAGTTACTCGCAAGTCAGTTGAGTTTATTATAAGAGAATAGGTAATGCCCACTCAAGTGCGGCTTTATTTTTTCTTGTGCGGTCAAATGTTACCAGAGCCTTTCCGGTGAGAAAAGTTTCCGCACCTTCCTTTGGTTTAGGCCAGTGTTTCTCAAACTATTTCGTGCTACCGCTCCCTTGGATTCTTACCACCGCCCTCAAATATGAAAATCTACGAAAATTAATATCTGTATGGCCATAGCTGAAGAAAGATAAAAAGGAAATTAAACACTGCAATGATAAAAATAACCACCAAATTACTGTATGAAAAGTTTCTGATGTTGTATGGATGCCATAAATCCAGTAAAACTCTATAGAAGAAGAAAGATGATAGGCTATGGGATAAAATTCTTTTTCGTCTAGCGCCTCCCTAGATTAGACTAGCACCCCTGGGGGGCGGCATCGCCCACTTTGGGAATCACTGGTTTAGGCCGTTGATTTCGCCGTACCTCTAAATTGAACTAGCAAACGAATAAACGAATCAAAGAAAGATAAAAATCATTGGTGAATAATCGAAGGATAAAATCGATAGCATGTAAGAGGATTATCGACAAATAAATGTAATGTTTGGAAACTGCAGTTGCAGAAGCACTTTCTCCGCCCAATCCGCGTTTTATGACCGTTTGTTACGCCGCACATTCCGTAAGACACCGTCAGAGAATTCTGCACAGCCGTTTCTATATTTCTCGCGCTCCATCTCCTGCGCATTCCTCATTCCGTCATTACTGTCGTTCCGCACAATGTATCGGATTTCCTCCGTATCCTCGGTGAATTCTCTCGCCGCTGTTTGCCAACTTCTTCCGGGTGTCGTCGACCACTCCACTGTTTCCATAGTATCTTCATTCGGACGAGCAATTTTGTGGAAGAACTGACCCATTTCACGACGTTGCGCAAGAAAATAGGCGAGTTTCGTGATCTGCGCTTTTGAAATATCGAGTTAGTGTTTGTTTTGAAGATGAGAATGAAATTTCCGAAATAATGGACTCGGGACCATATCACTTCTTTTCAAGACGAGAGTTTCCAAATTTTGAGTGGAATTTGGTTAAGTTTAACTTTGCCATATTTCAAGTGAGGGATTTTAGAGAAAGGTTTTATTGATCTACTATCAGTACGATCATAACTAATACGTAAGATTTCCAGTGAATTTTTAAGATATAGGAGTTCATTCATAAATGAATCAGAATGCGATGCTGTTAAGAGAAGTTTTCGGGGTTAACGAGTAATCGAAGGCAGGAGTTCGTGTATCGTATTTAATTAAGATTGATAATGCGACCCTAGATAGTTTTCAGGTTGTACTAGCTAAAGGCAGTAGTTTACATCCTTCATACTTCCGTATAAAGACATACAGCTCTAATAAGTATTTTTATCATTAATGCAATCTACAATATTCGAACTAATATTTAATAACGATCAAATTTAAGCATCGTTTCAGAATTTACTGCAACAGACTTTTATCCACTGCCAATACATTTTTTTTACTTATTTAACTATGATTTAAGTCATATGTTCTATTTGGATTGCGTAAGGTGTTTAGAGTGTAGGTAGTATGGTGATACTATCAGAGCCCCTCAAATTTTAGATCTAACAGTAAGATATCATAATTCTCTCTTGCATTATAATTTGGTTGTGATACTGTTTGGAAATTGTTAATATATTTTACTCAATCATTTGTTTCAGCACGGAAGTAGAACATTCACGAATGAGTTTACACTATATATTTACTGGCGGATTAAATATAAAATTCAATATTCATTATTCCCTACTTGAACCTACTAACTTATGATTAACAACTTCCTCTTTCGCCTTGTAAAACAATTATTATTGTTAAAGTGTTTCAACAGCTGAGGTCATTTCGCATATATGAGCTTCCACCAAGAATCGTACCCGAGAAAGGTTTCGCCAAAGATGAGTGCACTACCCACTTGGTTAACCCGTAACCTATACATTGTAGAATAGATCTTATTAAGTGTGTTTAATTCAGTATAAATTTGGAAGATGTTCTCTCCCTGCTACTTCGTAGTAGTCGCTAAGTTTATTTAAAAAACAATCGCTGATCCCCTCTTTCATATTACTTTTTTAGAATTCATTTTCATAACGCTTTTATTCTCTAGGAGTAATATTGGTTCACAAAAAGTATTTTTGTGAGCTAGCATAGCGATACAAGGGGGTAAAAGTTGGACAAAATAAAATAATTAGAAATGAATTCAATGATGCAAAAGTAAAAATGGAATAATGGCCTAGTTGTTGATGTTAGGGATATGGTACATACAAGTTTAAGAGCCTAAATAGGCAGATTAGTCAGGATAGAATCATCCGGCGACAAAGATATAAAATCAAGAATTGACACACATGGATTCGTTTAGAGTCGACTTTTATACAAGCATTGAAAATGCTCAGATGATATATGTGGTCTGATAATTTTTATAAATGTGTAACGTGAAGTACTTGAAATGCATAGAAAAGAATACGACTTAACTAGATGTATGTTTGCTAGAAGAATTGTGATTCAAATTAACTGATACCATAATATAGTAAAAAGTATAGAAAGAAATAGGAAACGGGTATAGTTTACTAAATTAAAGTAAAGCTGCTAGGAAGGAGAGATGTGGGATTTAAGAGAATAACAGATAAATAGAGGGTAAATATGAATTATAACTGTAAATTACAAACATTAATAATATATATGAATTATATTATATACTATAATTATGAAAATTTATTTATAATAATAATATAGAAAACTAATAATGATCTCTGATTTGGAGAGCAATTTAACGATGACGTTGCTACACCGTACTAATTGAGACAGACTATTACGATATAGTACTACGTGTATATACTAATTAGTTTCCTTTCCCCTCTAAAAGTTAATGCAATATGTATCTTCTTAGGAAAAAATAGTTTCTTATCTTACTTGTTCTCTTATATAGGCTTCTAAAATATGAACAAGGTTTTCCAGGAAATCTATAGTTTTTATTACCAAAAAAACAAATTATATTAAAATCCCGTGCATTAATATAATGCCTTTGTTTCAGAATCCGTTTGATTTTAAGAAACCTTCGTCTTGTTCATTAACTTCTCATGAAGTATCAACTCTTGTTATGATATAATTTCTATGAAGATTCCTCCATAAAATTGCTTTTAGCTCATGCGAGAGATCTTATCGCAGCAGTTACTTCTCGCCCGTAAATTTTCTCACGTTTTGGAATCTGAGTTACATGTGTAGTTTACATTTATTTAAAAAATATTCTCTTCGGATATTGCCGAATAAAGTATGAATATAAATTGTCAAGATTGAATCAGAAAGCATGAAAACGATAGTAATAAAGTATTCTGATTATGATATAAAAATAGGCTACATGGAGTAAAATAAATACATAAGGATGGGGTAAAATACATACACGCAAAGTTAACAAAAGGTTCAAAATTTATAAAGTGCCATACTTTTATCGGAGATCTCTTGTGGGATAAAGTGTTGTTCACAGTTACTATCGGAACCTATACCTTTCTTACGTATTTAATGTAATATATAAACTTATAATGTAAGGTAACGCAATTTTTATATCGTGCAATATTTCCTTTAGATAATTGTATATAATACAGATTGGATTGGATTGGATCTCTTCTCAATCATAAGTTTGTTTTTGAATGAATTTTTTCGTTGAGAAGCATGAAGTCCATGCCAAAGCTTAGGAAAGAAAGGTAGAAAGCGTTGTAGAACATGGCGATTTCATTGTCTCCAATATACAAAGCTTGTGTGAGCAACTTCCTCTCCTTGACAATAAGAAATACTTACACATCTCCTCGAAAAAGCGAGTTTTGTTGGGGGAGAAGGAATTCTTCACATCCGAGGCCGGGACTTCAGCCACAGCTGCAGCCGTCGCCGCCTCGACCTCCAGAAGGGAAATGTCCCTCCAAGTTCCTCGACGGTTCGCATTGAGGCGCCTCACTGCGTTTGCTACCCCGGCGCCCCCTTTGCCCGCCTCTTGCTCACCTAGCAATCAGACCATCATTTTCATTAAATTCATGTCAACAAAATAGTTGGCGTGCGTCGAAGATCATTCCACCAGGATGTGATGTTTCAGATCAAAATTGAGAGGAAAATCTTTCTTGATACAAAATACACGTATCTATAAAAAATTCCTATCAGCCAACGCACTAATTCTTTTGTAATTCACAAACTTAGGACACATTTAATTCAACGGGACTGGAGTAACTTTTTTTTTAAACACCTCAAAGAGGAGAGAGGGATCTTTGAAGAATATTCAAAGATTCGCTTTCAGTTCTGTGAAATTATATGTTTAATTATTGGAATATATAGCGTATATATAATATGTTCAATTCCAGAAAAACTCTAAAATCATTTTTATTATTAAGTGATGTATACCATACTGCAATAACTAATACATGTGATTAAAGTAGTCACCGACAGATATTATTGTTTTGTGTGCAAACATTTATGATGTTTGCATTTTATTCGTAAAATAGGAGATATTTCATAACACTGTTAAAAATATCAATATTTCATTAATATATCATGCACCAATCTGAGGATTTTTCCTTGTTTTAGTGCAGTAAATCCTCATAGGTAGTAAATCCTTAGAGGAATGTCTAGAGGGTTTCACTATCACGTCATGATAGGTTTTCATATTCCATTATGGTGCCTACTTATTTCCATTTACCAGACAAATAACATTCTTTAACCAATGCACCAGAAAAGTTAGGTTTTCTTCATAGCAATTTTAACAAATTTAATAAATGCACTCAATACTTGTTGAAAATACTTTAAGCTAAGGAGTAGGATATACAACAGTTTTCACTGCCGTTTTTACAGTTTTGGAATTTAGTTTGAAGCGTAAATTTAGTAAATAGGTCGTAAGGAAATACGATAAAATCTTAAATTTTTCATACTCACTCATGACTATATTATTGACGTGGGATATGACTTGATCCACTGAAGGCGATGCGGCAGCTGCGGCCTCCGGCTGTGCGATAGCTGCTGCTAGAGGTAGCGAAGAGGCAGTCAAAAGGATGAATAGAGCCAACGCATCAATGACATTATCGTATCGACGATTCTGATACTTCCTTCCTCTGAATTGGGGTAACATCGTGATATTTTCCTGTGCGACGATAATAAACGAAATATTGTTATTAGTAATTGTTATTAGCTTTTTTTAATTGGTTATTGTTATTAGCTATTATTATTACTTATTGTTATTAGTAATTTTTATTAGTTATTGTTATTAGTCATTGTTATTAGTTAGTGTTATTATTAATTATATATCATTTATTATATCCATCATTATAAGAGCGTCAGCTACAACAAAACATATGTATTAACTCAAGTTGCATTCAGTTATGCCAGCCAATGACCAGTATATATTTAAGATCAATGTTACCAGTAAAGATGATCGTTTATGCAATGGCTTTTACTACTTGTAAATATATAATTATTAATAATTTCATAAGTAATTTTTCTCAAGTTAAATTTCAGGACTAAAGTAACTAAATTTACTAAAAAATGGAAATGTGTTTTAGTTTTAAACCGACTACGTTATACTAGTTTCATATCCTTTAACAATATCTGTTTTACTTTCTATCGTTTTGTGAATGAAATGATAACTTTAGCTTATCTTATCTTCAGGTGGTTTTATGACTTCTCTACGTCATGTTTTCAGTATTTTGCATAGGCATGTATAGGGAAAGAGAACTGATTTCATCAATAACTGAAGAGAGACTGAAGAATATAGGAAATGTAATTTTGACTAACCATCAATTCCTGAGAACTTCAGTTACTCAACCATTACCTATCAAAAGCCTTAATAAGATAATGAAGTATACTAGGCAAGATGTGGAGTGAGGTCGTTTTCCATTGCTTTCCTCGCTAAGCCAGAATGCTGTTCGAAGAAGTCCGCCGAATTGCAGCACAATAATACTATAAATAACAGCTTTCATATCGTTCAGTGAGTTCCAAAATGAATAGAATTCATATACATACACAATACATTACTCATTCTAAAATACCCTATATGATACAACAACCACAAAGATGGCTGAGCCAAAAGAAAATAAGAGATAAATTTATCTCTATATTGTTCCAAAAGACAAATGAAAGATATGCCATTCTTCAAGATTTGGTAGCAGGATAAACAAGATCGTCTCGACCTTCACTTGGTGGTATTCCATCACAAAAAATAACAGCAATAAGCAAAAGAACTTTTAATTTTAACGCTGTCCCCTAGGCATTTCGGTGAATTGTTTGTTTCTCCCACATTGTACCATTTAGTATGCGGTATGTAAAATTAAAAGATTTTGTTGCTCGTTGCCGTTGTTTTGGTAGCAAGAATCAAATTTCGATTTATATTAAGCGCATGTTAAAATTATTTTGTATATTCATAAATTTTTCCTACTTAGAAAATATTTTTCAAATTTACAGTCAAATACAGCTCAAACGATGCAAAATAAAAACGCAAAAAATCGCAAAAATGATTCAAGCGTGGACACGGAGTGTTGCATCCGTTTACGACGGCAATAATATCTGAGACATTTCCTTACACTTTCCTAATCGTTGAACTTCCGCTCTAATTTCACTTGAATTTACTAATGGCGCTAGGCGTTAATTCAGGAGCGTGAGTGAACTTCGTTATCGCTTTCCTTCCAAATTCTCCGAAACAGGAGATCACCTCCACTTTCTCCGCTCTCTCCCTTCAAACACATCACTCAAACCACTCTCACCTTCTGCAAATCATCCATTTAACTCTTTACTTCCTCTTTGATTGATTCCTGGAAAACGCATTTTCATACCGAGTGAAGGGTTGGTTTAGTTTTCGATGCCGAATAATTCTGCACAGTAATCTCCTCCATCCGTCATTTTATTTTTCTGCTATTCCGTATCTTTTCCCAAGTGAAAACTCAGGTTATTAGCCCGCAAAGTAGTTTTCTTCTCTGCACTCTTTTTCAAGCTAACTTCTCCTCTCAAATATTATTGACGAAGGGTTAGATGTCAGAAGAGACTGTAGTCTCTACCTCGTCCTAATAAGGTCGTTTAATATTATTATAGTTCCGGTCCTGCTACCATATCTTGATGAATAAAATATTTATCATTTGTCTTTTGGTTCAGAATAGAGAAAAATGTATCTTTTATATACTTTTGTCTTTTTCTTGGCTGTGATGATACGAAAGCTACTGAGGTATGAGTCATGCTGAATAATAGCATCAATTAAGGTTTCTCCTTATGAAATGTTACGAAAAGTCTTACTCGTAGAGTCATTGTGCTTCGCTATAGTGGACTTGTCCTGCTTATAGCAATTTAGCTCAGTGAGGAAAGCAAGGGAAAATTACCTCACTCCTTATCTTCCCTAGTAAGCCGCATTCCCCTGTACTAGCCATTCGTAGCTGATGGCAGAGGGGATGAGGTTCCAGGAGGAATTCTACCCTACTCTATTCCCTCATTATTCTTAACATTCGCATCGTAATGTTGTCGGCGAATTTTTTCTTTTCCTCAGCTTGTTTTTTATTTTTTCTCTCCGTTTTATTTATTTTAGCATACATTTGTTTAATTTACGAACCCTCGTCGGCGACGCTTAATAGAATTCAGTTTACTAAAATAAAGTGATGTTGCTACACTTTCGGCCACTTTTTACTTTAATTAGGTGCTGCGTTTTTTACCAAGTTTTCGGGGTTATTACATCTCCTTTTCCGCGAGAGTTTTCCGGAAATAAGTATTTTTTCTTGTCAACTTTAAGCTATAAAGATTCTTTCCTACACCTTAGTCTTCCATTACTTCATTAATCTCTGAAATTGAACGATACCCTGGAATAGGTAGAAGAGAGGCCGTCATGGGTCTAAATTCGCCAATAACCCTCCTATTTCTCTATCAATCAAATCGGGGTGGTAAACAGCGAACTTATAAGATACAATTGTACGCAATGAAAATATGTTGTAATAATTTGATAAAATACGAGGCATTTCCGGTTCTACTTTGTATTATGTTTCTGGCAGTTGTGTATAACAAAAATTATAGGTCACACATGTCATATATTAGAATCAGATTAATTGGTTAGTATGTGTTAATGTAAGAAATACATTCTCTTATGATAATATACTAGGTATTTTAACCCCTTTCCACCCTTACTGTGGGTGTAATTCATACATGTTTTTTCAGATTCTCCAGAGCAGCGAGCGCCAAACTTCCAACAAGCTCACGGACCACTAAGACCACAATTTTGAATCTCACTGTCCACTAATATGAAGCTTTTTAAAAGGTGACAACATACATAAAATAATTATCGCAAAAGTTTTATATTATCTGTATGAAATTCATGTGATCGCCGCTCTACTCTGTGTTGGTGACATTGAGATGATTGAGAATGTAACGAAAGGGTATAGGAAATTGCGAAAATTGCCCTAATTTCTTCACGGACTACCAAAAAATTTTTCTAAAGACCATCAATGGTTCGCAGATCACCGGTTGGCGACCGCTACTCTAAAGCAGGGGAGGGCGACCTTTTTGAGAGCGCGTGCCAAAATCGGCCAAATCTCCGAAAGAATTTTTCACGAAGAAGAAACATTTTCCACGTGCCAGCCAAAATACTGGAGAACGTCATTTGAAAACTTGATATTCGATTTGTAAGTGATTGTGTTTATCATGTAAAACTAACTGAATGAAAAAAAAGAATTAGAAAGGATTAGGGAAAGGTGAATAACTTAGCACGGAAAGCCGTGCGGCTGAAATCCGAGGAGTAACAAGTGTGAAAAATAGCGACATGACTGGGACTCGAACCCAGGTCTCCCACTCTCCGGGAAATGAACGAATGAAAAAATTATGACTGGTTTTTACGAAAATTTAAACTAACGTTTTCCCTAAAAACTGGAAATAAATTTTCCAAGGTATTGTTTCGTGATGCAGAAACAAATCCTCGATTGGCATGTGTGTGCTCAGCCAATCAGCTCAGCCCAGCTCTTAAGTATGTCTCTAATTAGAATTGTGAGTCATGTATACATTGATATAAAAAGAACTCAAACGAATGGATATTAAAGATTATAACGGCGGCACGCAAAAAATTCTGTAAGATTGTATTCATGGCTATAGATTTACCCTTAAAGTATGATTTTGATGTTATATACAGCTTCAGAACTCTCTACACAAAGTTTAGAATACGGAGAAAGGTTTTCTCGTCTTCATGATACAACAGGAAGTGATACACTTCTTCAAGACTGGCGTTTACACTCAACCCTTTCAGTTGAAGACTTCCACACAGGAAATGGTTCGGTTAGCTTGAGATATGGGTCAAGGATTACTCACGGATAATTGGCTCTATCACGCTCGTGTGCCTCGCCTTCAAACACATACCTAACATTCTCAGGACCGACAGAGACGAATATTTTATGCATCTGCTTTCCTAAACGCATGGACATGTAAATTCAGAATTTAAACAATAATCCACACGGAAAAGGTTTATAAGGTTTTCTTTTTTTCGTGCGGAGACAGAAAAGAACAGAACGCTCGTTCGAGCATAAACAGGGCTTTCAAGATCTCTACAATAGCTCGGTCTGTATAGATTTTAATTCCGGTAGATTTATTATACCTATTATATTAGATATTAAAGAGTATAATAAGAGTATAATATAAGTAGTAAGTATAATGTTATAAGTATTTCTAGAATTGTATCACAAGTCATACAAGAGTTAGAATCAAAATTTTCATTTTTAAAGAGCTCATGAATTAAGAGTATAATAAGAGTATAATATAAGTAGTAAGTATAATGTTATAAGTATTTCTAGAATTGTCTCACAAGTCATACAAGAGTTAGAATCAAAATTTTCATTTTTAAAGAGCTCATGAATTAAGATTACTGTTTATCCTTAACGTATGTTGACGGACAATATTTCCGATTAATTTTCATTGGAGAGTTTTCACAAAATAGGTGACAAAGAGTGGCTTTAAGAACGCTTCCTGAAGAAGGTTAGAGGAGATTTCCGTTGTAGTGGGAGGCTAGCGGACAGAAATCCTTCATCAGATTAAGCAATATTAGTTTGATGCGTTTTAAACACAACCTTAGATGTACCAATAAAATTACAGGTAAAGGTCTTCAGCAAAGAGTTATCAGATAAATCTAACAGTATCAGAGATCAAAAACAAATTTCACGAACTAGTACCTCGTAGTGAAATAATACTATGAGAACTTAAATACTGAAGAAAATCATTTCAGGTTCTTAGCCAGGTAAGTTCACGGAATACAGGAATTTCGGCCACCGACTCCTTGACGACTTCAGGGTTGGTCATCCATGGTTGGGTCACAACCACGCCTGTGTCACAACAAGGGTTGTTAACTCTGAGGATAGCCACTGAGTCGGCGGCCGAAGCGTCAGTATTCCGTATTTTTTAATATTATCATTTTTCATGTGATTCGCTGAGAAAGAGTTAAATCTTTTAACTTAAACAATCTTTTCGTTCTCAACGCAGCAATTAAAGTACAGAAAGTGATTGGAGGCCCAAAGAAATGTACAAAAATAGCATATATTTTTATGAATCGTTAATTTCTACTTTTGCGATATTGATGTAAGAAGAGACTAATTAGTCTCAATCTCGCCCATAAATAAAGACGAGTAATTATTATTATGAAAAAGAAATACACGTCACGTAGCGACATTAATGAGCGTACTAACATTTTGAGTAAAACTACACCGACAGCGCAGACAACTAGGAGGACCTATCAAGAGTAGCCACTTCCGCGACAAGGGTTGGGAATGTTTCTCACTAGGCTGGAGAATCAAAGAATATAAAATTTCGACCTTAAGAGGATTTTTCTTTCAATTAATACAACTGTCAAAGTTCATCGTTCGTGTCTGGCTATAAAATAGTTCCACAAATCTCACATCCAACGCCATTTCTNTATCCAGCACTATTTTTTTACCTCGTGTATATAATTCAATATTTGAATCCTTACTCATTATTCCCTCACCCTAACTGAAATCGGCCGCGGAGTGATTAGCGTGCAAGCGCTTCAACCCCTAAGTCCCGGGTTCGAATCCCGGCTAGTCGGATTATTACGACTAGGGAATGGTCATGTGTGTTCGTCCTTCACATCCAACGCCATTTCTACTTGTTTCGTATATTGGTATATTCGTTATAGAAACCTCTGTAATATCACTAAAATAATATTTCGGGAAATTTCGGGAAAATTTCGTTGTTCAATTTGTTCTCATTGAGAACTGATCTTTTCAGATCACCCGCTGTAATTTGTAAGTCTATATAAGAGGAGACGTCAGTATATTCCGCCCCTATGGACATTTTTAAGAACTTTTACGTAAAAGGAAAGACTTCATGTACATATAGAGGAATGAAAGACTCATCATGCACATATAGAGGAATTCATGTTCATTTATGAGTAAATTAGCCTCGTCCGCAAATGCGACAGCCCAGATCTTGATCCTAAAAATATAATTCGAAAAATCTCGTTTTTGGTACAACGTCGAATCTATAGTGTACCAAGGGAAAATGAGGAGTGTTCTAAGCGAAGAATTACTAATTTCTGTTGACCATTCTTTTGCACAGAAAATATTTAAATTCTAATCGACTGAATTTTCTCCTCCAAATGAAAAATTTGTTTTCTTCTTTTTCGATAACTTAAACAAAGTTTATAAAACTTTGGCCCGGTATTATAATGTACACTTAAAATGGATATTAAGTAATGTTCATTTTAGGCCCTAGTAAGATAATGTTTTGTAAGAGTTAAAGTGAAGCAATAGTAGTTAGTTATATAATAATAGTAAATATTCATGCTAATTCATCGCATACATAGGAGATTGACAATAATCCTCACTTCAACTCTAACAAACCATTCTAATACCAGGCCATAAAGTGAACATTAGCACTGGTTAACATTAGTGTAGTGAACATGGTTATATACAATATTCATGGGTCT
>KZ308633.1:449032-509002 GCA_000376725.2 Ladona fulva | reverse complement strand
ATATATATATACACACACGACAGTCGCAAACTCAAAAGTATATACATAAATATAGAAAGGCGGAGAAGCGAACTTGTTTGCCATTTGATCTTCACTTTTGACAAGAATCTGCTCTCTCTTGAAAAATAAGTTCACGTATCGTTTAAGTACCACTTTGGATGGCTTTCTTTGAATCTAGTGTTTTACTGAAGATTACTGACGTTAATAACTAACGTCGAATTCGGGACTTAAAAGGAAAGTGGGTGGATTGGTTTTCTCGAAATGGAACTTTTTCTTAAAAAATAATATGTAATTAAGGGGGGGAAACAGGCGAAGGTTTCGTGCTAGAGATCCATTTCTTCTTCTCCGCAAGAAAATACATTTAGTATGTCACAGTTAGCGTTTTTCTGTTATACCATTCAAAGGTCAAGCCGGTGCTGATTCACAGAGGGAAAGTTAGCGTCTTTATGGAAGAGCTTGTCAGTCAACCAGCGGGTACGCTTAATGGGTGAGGGAGAAGGATGCTTCGAAAGGAGAAAGCGATTATGTTTGGAAGGTGTAGAGGTTATGGAAGGACTGACTACTATAGAGACCTCTTGGAAAGTTACGAGTGCTGGAATGGCTCATCGTATAAAGAAGGAAACATTTTCTCTATTTACAAAAAAAAATTAATGTGTAAATTGTAAATGTGTTCGATACATTCGTGATTTAAACTCATTTTAGTGGTGAAATGTGAAATAAGAAGTTGAACTTTTTATTTGTATTAGCAATTTCTTAAAATTGTTTACCACGATTTTACTCATATCTATCAAATATTATTTTTATATCAATATTACAAAACACTCGGATTTCATGTTTATCTTATAACATAACTGTGGAAAAGCCTAAGATGCGAATTCATAGCATCTTTGTTTCCGATTAATTCTCGTTTTTCGAGTCAAATCATTAATTTAAACTCAATATGGCTAAGTCTGATCTTAGCTCTGGCTAAGGAAAAAGAGTATAGAGGAATTAAATTAACATCCTGAAAATTTAGGTGTTTTACTTTTAAATTTGCTTCTAATTCGTTCGCCCAGACTAATTGCATTCGGTAATTTATATCCAAGGTTTCAGATGATGTAAAATTAAACGTTGAATTTCTTTTTGCTCAATTCTATATTCTCATACGGGGCTTTATCAAGCGAACAAAGCACGAGAATCATGAAGAAATATTTATACTGATACAAATAGCCTTTCCAACACTTAAAGGAACAGCTAATTTTATGTGCATGATCAAATCATCGATAGTCCTCCAGGATGGTACTTTTTTCTAAAACATAAAGTGTGAACGATTGATTTAAGATAAAAGTTGTGAAAATGAATATTAATTTAATTTGAAAAAAATGTTGAAAATCGTACATTGAAAAGTTATAATTTCTACGCCATGAATATTGCTTATTTTTACTCGACGAGGTTCTAATAAATGTATACTATAATAAATTTCTCATCACTTGGTTCTGAAAAAATTATCTCACCAAACATTTCCGGCTAAGGCGATTTCACCCCATGCGATTAATTATTTTCCTTGTGCCTAGTAAGTCCAACATTTAGGTCCAAACGGAAAGCAAAATCAGATGAATCGATTGCCGGCATCAGTGAGAGTGGGGATTTCCGAAGGAATTCTAGAGATAAGTCTCTCGCTGCTCCCGGATGGGAATTCGAGGGAGGACCGCTTTCTTCTTCTCAACCCCAGGGTTGCGAGACGCTGGAAAACCCGATTTCATGCGTTTTTTGTAATGTTTTCCTTTGGGTGCGCCGACCTGAGCTCGACGCGGTAAAATTGAGGGTTTTCAAAGGTTCGAAAAAATCTCATGTAAAAGGATGTGAGGCATCCTGGAGAAATCGAGAGTGTGACTCATAGCGCCACTTTCTAATGTTTGTAAACTGTGCGTGCCTAACAGGAATTTATATTCTACGCTGGCTCATGTAAATACGCATGCTCGGCTGGATCTCTCCCGGACCTTGTTCACGCGTTGCGTAACTTACGCAACTTGACATATGACGAGGGTTTTTCGAATGAAATTCGTCTGGGTCCAAAATTTCGGAAAAACCCTCCTCTCAGATTGATTCATAGGCAATTTTGTTCGCTAATGATAGATAATTCGACGGTTACTTCATATGTCACTGAGATTTCAAAAGTATCATTCACTCTTTCCGAATGAATGAGAACTTATTAAGTCTATCCAGCACTATTTTTTTACCTCGTGTATATAATTCAATATTTGAATCCTTACTCATTATTCCCTCACCCTAACTGAAATCGGCCGCGGAGTGATTAGCGTGCAAGCGCTTCAACCCCTAAGTCCCGGGTTCGAATCCCGGCTAGTCGGATTATTGCGACTAGGGAATGGTCATGTGTGTTCGTCCTTTGTTATTGTTTGTAATGGTCCAGAAAATAGATATTTTTAGGGGCAATGGGAAATAAAAAAATAATTAAATTTACTCATTAAATGTAATTATTTTCTAATTATTAATTTAATAATTTTATTTTATTATTTCATTAAATTTACTCAAGGATAAGAAGTCTTCAACGGGGAAAAAAGAGGGCGATCCCCCCCTCTTTGACGACTTTAAGGATTAAAATCAGTTTTTCAAGCTTTCGCACGATCACTATAAATCTACCACATTTATGAAGACAAAATAGGATTTTAAAAGTAATTTGGAAGTGTGTTCATCAGGAAAATGTCTTCAATCGCCAATCTAGATCAATCGCTAGAGGTGGATCTTGACAAAGTTCTGTTCATACTCAAAATTATATTAATTTCTTTTACATCTCACCCGCAATAAAATTGGTAAATCTTTCGCAAAAGTAAAGCATATATTCGTAATCAGATCGAAAGATTTGCGATGAATCAACAAACAATTCTTAGCACTTAAGTGAGTTGATGAATAAGAGTAAGTGATACAGGGTTGACTATGGTGATTCGCACCAGAAAATAAAAAAGAATTTTGTAAATTCAGCACTTTAAATGTATATTTGACGACCGGTTTCGGTTACATCGCCATCATCAGGTGAAGTTCTTTTTTATTTCCTTATAATTTCATTTCACGAAGTTCAGCGTAGTATAATAGAATTTATATGTGATACATATCGTTTATTTTAATTATGTTTTTACTCTGTATTCCACTCTTTTATTGACATTACTACTGATTTATTTCACAGTTATTTAGCCTATGCAAAACTTATCCTTAATAATTCATGCTCATCATTGGAATTCAGGGTTATCTCTCTACTTCATGATCCTTCACCAAGTTTTTAACTGTTTTTACTCTTTGCAGCTTATCTCGTAGCTGTGATTCAACGCTGATTAAAACTCGACCACGCAACCTTCTTATAGTCATCTCTTAGATCATATGCTATATTTTCAGATGATGACCAGTGAGTTGAATTTTCCCCTTCGTGAATACTTGGGATGAGTTTTCTACCATCGAAGATCACTTTAAAACTTCATCTTTTCCTCTTTTATCAATTCACTCAATTCTTTACACCCTAATTCATTTTCATGAATCGAAACTTGAAAGGTCCTCCATATTCATTTTTCAATTCTGTTAATTTCCCTGCTTCGTACAAGGCTATTGGATATACCGCAATAATTTCGGCGTCAAGAAACTTCGGTTAACTACTTAGTCTCAATTTCTTTTGTTGGATCTGAATATTTTTTTGGTGTTTATTTATCCAAATGATGGCTTGATTCTTTTATTTCCTGATTATTATCCACTTTCTCCTCTGTTTGCTTTCACATTTCGGAAGTTATCTGTCGCAGTAGCAATCATCCCAAACTATTCCGAGAAACTTACATTTTTAGGGGGGTAAGTATATCCTATTTCCTTAATTGGAACAAAACATTACGTTTGAAAAACATCGTGAGGTAGTTTGTCAATTTACAGAGTAAGATTGACTTATAGCGTACGTTCATGACAGGTATAGTAGTCTAATAGGCATTGATGGAACAAAAGGGTACATGAAATCATATCATTCCCACGCTCAACACTGTTGAGTTCCATCGTGGAATTTATATTAGGAGAAAAGCATTTTGAGAGCACCTAATTATTCCCTCAGTGCTTACTTCTGGGTTTTTCATTTTTTAAGATGATCCTTTCAATAAACTCTGGCAATGATGTACGATGTATTTTCCAAACACGTGGGGAAGGGAAAGCAAACTTGGGATTTTGCGGAAGAGAAATTTCTAGTTTTTTAAGAGAATAAAGGCTAGAAGGGACCTTGGTTTCTTAGAGCTAAGATTTTGAAAAAAAAATCTTCAGAGATGAACTACAATGTCCTCGCAGTAGTATTTATTGGAGAAAAATTAAAATTACCGAGTTTTGTAGCAAGGGAAAGAATTTTATCAGGAAACAGAGGGGAAGGAATGGATCAAAATTAAAGTAGGAGTAAATCGTACTCGCACAGTAAATATTGTAAGGCTTCCTAATTATCAGGAATTTTATCAGGAAACAGAGGGGAAGGAATGGATCAAAATTAAAGTAGGAGTAAATCGTACTCGCACAGTAAATATTGTAAGGCTTCCTAATTAAAATGCATTAAAATATAACTTTCAGGATTGAAAATATACAAACCACATACAAGGGGTAGCTACTGACACCTTTTGAGTAGTATAACAATCGTAAGAATTCAGGTGCTTGAGGTACACGGCTTTAAAACTTCACAAATCCAGAGTTAAATATTACAAATATTAAAAAAATATACATTCTTATCTCAGATGTCCATTATTTGGTAATTTAATGCGCACTTAATCTGTAATTTGTATTTCGTTCTTTGCGAAATGAATCAATAAATACAATTAGTCCATTCAAGATTGGAGATTTAGAGCCCCACCCAGCCTTAGGAGCTGCACATTGCCCGCGTTTGGTATGTACCCTTATAAATTACATAACATAACATAACTTAGGGGAAGGCGGCGTAGAATAGCCACAATGCAAGTAAAGAAGGGATAAAAGGATCACGTACTTTTAAGTCGACTCAATGAAAGACGCAGAAAGAAGAGTGAAATAATTTTAATAACTTGGGGATATCGCTTGTAACCTACGGAAGTATCTTCTTAAAATTTAAATTGACAGAACAAAGAGAGAATGTATTTCCAGGACCTGGTTGAGTTATGCTCGTTAAATAGTTTAAAGCGTTGGGAAGAATAGCATCATTAAGTAACTAAGGTTTATCATAATGATTCCTGGGATGTAGCGCAAATCACCTTCGAATTAATTTCAAGTATACATATGAAGAAATATACATACAGTATACTTTTACACTCTAGTGTACACAGAAAATTATAAAAGTCATTGAGCTTAAAGTAACAATCAGGTTCCCCTGAGCCAAAAGCTCATCAGGAGGTGCCATGAAGTGTCAATTTCACATAAAATTGCACAATCAGAGAATCAAAATATAACATGTTAATAACATCAAAATACACAAATCATAATAATAATAATGACGACCCTAATTAGCGAATTTTGGTCTTGAGAGACCACTCTTACAATTAACCTTTTACAAGTCACGATCACAAACAACCATGCCCTTACCAGGATTTGAACTGAGGACCCCGGCATTGCAAGGCTAACACGCTAACCACTACGCTACCGAGGCCGGCATTAATGACGTCAGCTGTAAATTTCTTGGAAATATTACATTTTTATTTTATTACTTTAAGTTTTAAATGTATTTTACATAAATGTTTCGACAGACGAAGGCTGCATGATATGCTTTACAAATCAACGTGTTAAAACGGTTCAACCATTATAAGATCAATCGATCAACGTAGGAAAAGCTAACCAGTAGCCTTCAACGGGGGCGTTATCGCCCCCCTGGAGCGTTTTGAAAAACATGGGGTCGCTGGAATTCCATTGGGATGGAAGAGGGAATTCTCATTGTATTATATTTGAAATATTAAATTAGAAAAGTGAGTCGGTTGCAAAACTGATAACCTAAGAACGTATTCTGTTTTAGCAAAAATTGTTATTATTTCTTTGCCTCACATTTTCTTTCTTAGGGAAGGGGCGTTAGGAAAGTTTATGTTATGCAAATATAGAACAAGAAGGCGGTAAGTAAGGAAAATATAGAAGATCCCTGCTACAGTCCATGCAAAGAGCGACCGAACTGAGCATTTATGATGAAAATATGCTTATTAATTTTCTTCCTTTAGGGAAAGTAGAAATAAAAGGATAAATATCATCCGTATACCCAAGTTAAATACAGTCCTAAAAAGATAGCTGATCCCAATGTTTAATTCCTTATTCATGTTAAATGTGGGATGCTAAAGATCTGCTCTCAGTTCGGTCTAAGAATATCTATCTCACGTTACATTATCGTTACGTTATCTTATCTCTGTATTCTTCTATCGAAATTCTGATAACGCTTTGTTTCTCAGTTAGCTTTTGTGGAACCCTTTTGTTAAGGTATTCTTTGAAATGTTTAACTTGGATTAATATGCCTTAATATAATCGTTGGACATTTCAGAAAGTTGGACATTAAGGGAAAAAAACACAAACTTAATGGTTAATTTTGGTTATCTTATTTGTGATGATTATTGGACTGGTGTAGAGCAGAAGAACGTGAAACATAGTCAATGGATTGGTTTCAATGGATAAATAAATATTAGGTTTACACGATGTCATCTATTATTATCAACTTTATCTTGGCATTTAAACTTGGAAATGGAAATTTTCTCAGATTTAGTTTTCTAGTTTAATCAACATTTTCCTGTTTCACGTTTACATTTGACCATGCAGAGAACATCTTTCCATGTTGATAATTTCAAATATTAATTCCCATATTCGAGCATTGAAGTTCCTTTTAAGGTGTTTACTATTTTGAATACTGTGAATGAAAGCGGCAAAATCTTATGAGATACCTCCTAAAGCCGAGCCTGCCGTATGCATAAATATTATAATTGTGTAGTAACATAATTTTTTCTGTGTAGCTTAGGTACGATATACCTTAAACACCATTGGCGGAGGACGTGTGTAGGTTAGTATTTCTTTTCTTGCTCATCTTATATTATTACAGAACAAGTCAGATTCAATACCAAAAACTAAGTATCATGCCCTTTATTTTATATACCTTTTCTCACAAATTTCATCTAATTGGGTTAAAGTGGTCTATACCATGTTTCAATCGCAAGATATGCAAACTATACCAAGTTACATATTTTTTAAAGGTTCCTATTTTTTGGCGTCTACTTTATGGCAGCTCTCCATGATAAGAGATGAACGAAACATCACTTACACTCGTTATTTCAGGACTAGTATTTAGTTTTTATTGATACTTATTTTCTATTACTTCATAAAAATATTTCCGTGAACGACTCCTCATGTTCTCCTGTGATTAGTTCAAAATTATAGCGATAATATGAGGAGACTTAAATAGCGAACGGTTTTTTCTCATCTGAATGAGTAACAATATACATACTTAAGGTGGACAAGAACATATATTCGGATTTGGTTGTATTGTTAACAAGAAAACAATAAATTCAAACTAGCGAAGTCGCTGAGTTGGTTATTTAACCTCTCTTGTTGGATGAAAACTTGCTTCTATTCGATACATTTTCTCTTTTTCTCCGAAAAAGGGCGGCGATGCAGACAGACCCTCATGGTTTGGCTTAGGCGCATTGGTTAGGCGTCGGCATTCGAGGTTACTTACTCTTTTACGATCTCACCCGAGATTTCTTTTCCGTAAAGTTCCGAAATGTGGTCGTGAGAGAGTATTGATTTGTTCCAGTCTCAAACCCATCCGGGACGAGGAGGATCTTCCGACGGAATTGGAGAAAGTGAGCGCTCAACTCTTTCGAGAAATCGCTTTATTTGTACACAATCAGGGATTTCCAGCTTTGGTTCGACTAAGCGCGAGGAGATTTTTGTTTCTTTGTGGTCAACATAATGAGCTTCTATAAGGTACAAAAAGAAAAGAGATACTTTTGAACAGGTTTGGTAAAGTGTTTGGTTTTAATTTAGAGGATAGCAAGTAAGACTCTTAAACCTGTGTTTTTTAATATAATTACAGAAATAGGTTGTACCTAATTTCGTAAAAATTCTTCTGGGTAAAACATTAGTATTTTTATGGAAAAGGACCAGGTCCCAGTAATGCAATAACGAAAAATAGAGAGAAGAATATAATCGATGAAATTAAATTAAAACACGTTCCACCTTTCATCGCAATTTCATAATTTGATGTTACAACGTTTCATTCGTAAAAACAACTGGCACGATAGAAAAAAGTCCAGGTACAATGATACCCTGCAAACCTCATATCGGCGTGTGGGTGGAGGTATCCAGCATTATCTAAGAATTCGTAAATACGCGTTCATCTTCCTGCGCTGAAATACCTCGAGAATGTCATTTTGCGATGATGTGTAAAAGAAAACTCAAATACCTGGAAAACTGGACAATTGGTGCCATGTAGGCGTTCGACCTTTATACTTACTTTTTCTGCCCTCTGAAGAAATGTTCTCGAGCCGGTGATGGGTGGCGATGGCTGTCAACTGGAGCGCTATCCAGCGTCTATCCTCTCTTTGTCGTAGATTCTCCGTTTGCTAAGTGGGTGGAGTGGATTAGGTGAGCGCGTGCACCCTACCTTATGGCCGCTTTCTCGATCAAGGGCGCAAAGGGTGCGTAGTCACTGCGCAGGCGCCAGATCACGACGATTTCTCTCTTACGGAACGCTCGCAGATGAATCCTGCGGCTGCGGCAGTCGCCTTTCCCGTCTTCTCCACGACCTCGCTAAATGTTTGCCGAGAGGGACCACCCTTCTCCCACTCTCTCGACACGCTTTCTATTTTACTTTCCGATCGCTCCCACTCGCATTTCCTTTCGATGATAACAGCCCTTATGAGAGATAAAACTCGCTCATTCGCCTATCTTTATAACCGAGAGCGGAATATGCAGCGCCGGTATGCACGCTCGCTTCACACTTTGAGAGTTCTAATTACTTGTCTAACTTCCTATGCTTCTTCCGTTCTTCAAATTAGGCGCTACTTTCCTTCCTTAATTACTCTAAAAGTATCACAGACAGTTGCTGGCTTATCGGTGAACACGGATTTATTTCGATCACAGTCTTGCAAATGAGGGAACTCTCGGGGATGAGGAGACGGGCGTTGAAGTCTCCGGGCGTTGAAGTTCCCAGGCGTTGAAATCTCCGGAAGTTTGGCTCCGCGCGGATAGCGATGTTGTGTCCAGTGGACCAGATGAGAGTGGCCGACGCGAGGTGGAACGGCGGGCCTTCTGTTGCGGACTGATCCCTCGTCAGTCCTATCCATGTGTTCAACTCCACCTTCCCCTCACCACCATCCCTCTCTCTCTCTCTTTCGCTCTCCCATTCTCCCACTGCTTCTCACTCTCTCCAACTTGTTACAGAGTGTCCGCTCTCTTCTCCCCAGCTCTCTCCTTTCTCTCCTCTCTCCCCTTTTGGATCATTCGGTGAAGCATCTTTCTATTAATTAGGGACGTCCGGAGACCAGATGTCTATTTACGCAGCTGTCGAATTTATCCACGAATCCGCCAAAACTTCGTTACAATCATAGCACCCGTGTATACATTTTTATATTTTAAAAATTCATAGACTACCATTTTTTTAGATGATTAAAGTTTTACATCTGCTGGATTATGGAAATTCTTTGAACTTCGAAGACTAGCAACTAGCCATAGTGTTTAGCTCATGGTGTTGATGGACGATAAATCCAATTGACCATTTGAACGATAATTATTATTACCGCGAAAAATTTCAAACCGCACACATTCCTCTGCAGGTTTATTAATTTTGGGAGAAATAGAACTGCTGTTCGAATAATTAGAGCTCATCCTATCTACTTTACATTTTCTGTACATTTCTGTAAGCTCTTTCTTGGATGAGTTTCTCTGACGATGACGTTATTGCATAATATCGCTCATACATGAAATCGTTCCAAAGTATCGGAGATCTCACATTGCAGGAGAGCATTGTAACCAAATTCTGTAAATTAGAAGCAAATTTTGGTTTATAGTACCGGGATATTTACATTTTGCAGCTGAACAGACTTTATCAAATATAAATAAAGAGATAATTGCTACAAACAGATATAATTTCTATCGTTATATAGTGTTTTATTAGCGCTACTCTTTTAGTTAGTATCATATTGTTTTTGACCGAATTCTGTAAAGCATGATCAAAAGATTTGGAGTTCTCTTAAGTGGCATACAAAGAACTGATACAAGTTTGGGATATAGTTCTTAATCAGGTAAAGATTATTATTTAACACGTTGCCTTGGCTATTATCTGTTATGATTTTTAGATGCTTAGTCGGAGAAGTCATGTAATCTTAAAAATGCCTAAAACGAATATACTTTCGTCCCTCGTATTTTTTCGAATTCCTCTTTGTGTGTACACTAGAAGTTCCACTGAAGGAATCATGTTATTTTCTCACTACGAGGTTCAATATATATACCACAGTGGAGGAAAGTACCGAAAGGGTTGCGTTTTTCTTAACCGACAAGACTTTAGGTCAACCAACGGGTAATTTTCCAAGTGTGATAGAGAAACAAGAAGCATCTCATAGGTTGCTTCGAGAAGAACCGATAATTTTGCTGAGGACCTTCGGATGATGTGGATTTTCTCGAGGGATCTGTATCAAGGGCTAGAGGATGAGGGATGGTGGAGTAGGAGGCGAGACATGGGAGGTAAGGAGAAATTATGAGTAGGAGTGCGGGAGAAGGAGGAGGGAAAGTGGGCTGACTGGCGCAGTAGGTAATGGGGTCCTTAGATATGGGAGTATTTTAAAACGAGCGTGTCTCTCGAACTAGTATTGCTTAGCATCCTCCGCTTTCCTTCTCAGCTTCTCGCCGCATCTTCTCTTCCCTTTCGAATCGCCTTCGCTCGCGGAGGGAGATGCACGCAGTCGCGGTGGCAGTCCATTCGAGCGGAAAGGCCGGCCGTCGACGCCCCCCTCGCCGCTGCCTCCTTTTAGGTTTTCATCGGTGACCTCGAAAAGGAACGGCTGTGCGCCTCCAAACTGTTCCAACTGAGTCCGCGGAAAACACTGCGTTTAATGGAACTCTCGAATAGTCAGCCTTAATCCCTTTGTCATTGGATATCTTAACCGTAACGCTTGACTCGTTAAGCTCTCCTGAGTGCCCTCTTACCCTTGGAGATTTCTTCTGTCGCGATTGTTTTCCAAATAGAACGGATTGACATTGTTGAAGCGAAATTTATTTAGAAAGGGATCTCGCTGAAAATAGAAATTTCTCTAGGAAAGTGCTCCAACCATCTCATGATTGAATGGCTTGGAGGGAAAATGCGACCAGATATTTCTAATCGTTGATCCTTGTCTGGTTTCCGGAGAAGATAGGAAAAAGGGACAGATTTTCAGTTTTACGTAACACTACATTTTAAGCAAATAATAGAAGACGCTCAGGACTGACTGCGATGGAGGGAATCCAGTTGAAACCTGTCGGAAGATAGATTCCACTAAGAAGAAGAAGAAGACATTTTGAGGCTGAATGGTTTTCGATGCGGGGTAAATTTAATGTAAAATGAGATTAATAAATAAATTTTTACCCCTGTTATTCAGTTGTTGAAATTTGAAGCCAATTGCTAATTGTTAAAAAATGAAAGATTATCGTGCATTAAATTGTGTGAACTTAGTTGATGTATTAGGCATATTATCCATTGAAATGAAATATTAACGGTGTAATATTATTCCAGACCGAAAGACTGAAATTCCATTTATAATTTATTCTTCCAAAGCCTAGTTTACATAAAATAATGTCAGTTTTTTCCCTAAGATGTACCCCCTTATCTATTTCCTCATAACATATTTCTCCAGTGACAACATGATCGTCAAGATAGGATCATTCCAGAAGTACAGTTCTCTTATAAGAGAACATAAACAAAGGCATCAAACCAGGGATCCATAAGAAATAGCTATCTCAGATTTTTCATACTAATGATTCCTAAAGTTGACAACATTATGTAGATGCCTTTCTGTTGTCTTGTTACAGATAAAGCTTTAAAAGATTGCAATTATACTGTAATTCCAAAAATCAGTTTATCACCAATAATTACTAACTTAGCTTAGAGAATTTAGCCGAGACTCCGCGTCATAACTCAGGAAAATCGCTTACTCCAAGGAGTCGGGAAGGCAGATCGCTGGACTCGCTTGCGGCACAAAATCAAATATTCGCGAAGTTTCATCTCATGAAAGGTGGAAACTGTCACAAGTCATATTTGAATCATTCATCATTAATATTAACGGTAACCGTTTAAAATATTCGGGTTTAATTTAGGCAATGGCTTCATGATAACTTCATAATAATATGGACCCTTACACTTTCTTTTATGGCACAACATTGGGAGCGAACAGTCAATGTTAATTCGACGTATATGTTTTGGCTTTGTATTCCTCGGAAACATAACCAGGGTCGTAACGTTCGTAGCATATTAATGATACTTTTATTACGTCCCATCGCCCTTCAAATCAATACACGGGAACTTTCTCTCAGCGGCGTCCCCCTTCGAGACATTTGCTTTAAACGACGAAAAGTCCCCAGCTTCTTTGTGCGCGAAAGTTTGGGCACTTTCGTCGGGATAAATAACATTAGCCGAAATAACCTCGCAAAAATACGCTGACCTCATTCGAACGAATGTTATCGATATAGTAATACAGCGTTCGCCCCTGAAATTTTCTCCGCGGCTCTTTTCCCTTTCGGTCAGATAAACAATCGAAGAAAGCGAATCACTCGCGCTCATTTCCACTTCCACCGATTCCTCACCAAACAGGGATATCCATAGTCATCCGAGGAGGAGTTGGACATTCCGTCCGCGTGTCTCCAGCGCACGTCGAGGGCGACACTTTCTACCCGCGCGACAATCATCACGTCCGTTCCCGTTGTCCTCTTCCAAAATCTTTCCTCCTTTCCCTCTCTCTCGCTCACTTTCTCCGCGACGCCCAAAATTCCCAGCGGCGCATTTTTAGTCCACTGGGCCCGATGAGTGTACTCCCACCGCTCCCGGGCGGGGACGAAAACGGCCACGAGCGCGGCTCATCACGGGTGCGGGAGGAGAAAGTGAGTGCGCGTGCCGCTCCCGGTAGCTAATTTCTTTCGGTTTCGCACGCGAGCGAGTGTCGTAATACACTTTCGATTCCTGCATCCTTACGCACCACGCGCCGATGAGGAATTATCGCCTGACTTTAGCGATCCGTCTTCAACCTTTCTGCGAGATTTGTTTTGAGGAAAGTGAGAATCGTGTTGCAACTGTTGCGCAGTTCGCAGCCTCCGTCATTGATTCCTCGAACCCGTGATTATTGGGTAGTTTCGTTTTCTAATTTCGAGTGTAAGCAATTTACGAGTTTTCGTCATTCATTCGATCAGTTCTAGACGAAATATTTCGCGTCTTACGCATCTTAAAAGCTGGCCAGGAGGTCAAAAATGGATTTTTAGGGCGAGGGACGTGGAACTTTGCACAGTTATTTACAGTTATTTGGGAAAGATTCAAATTTTTTATTCCGTTTTCAATTTTTTGTTACTTTTACGCGTCACAAAGATACAAGGTGTCAAACTTGGCCAACTTTAATAGAAAATGATATTCTCGGATTTTTCGGAAAAACTTTCACGTTTGCTGCGACGTAGTAGTCGTTGGAGGAAACTGGTGGAAAAACCGATTATGCAGTATTTTAGTGTAATTCTTAATTTCTGTTTCGTTATAGCTTTTGTGCTCAAAAATGGATCTCTGTTCATTTGACGTAAAGAAATGGCGGACACCTTTTTCGGCCAGTTTTTGAGATAAAATAAGGAAAGCAACTAGGAAAACGACACCAAACTATCAAATCTCTTACACCAAATCAATATCAAGGTTTAACATAGAATGTGAAGAAACTGTTTCGATTCACCTGCTACCCTTTCTTGTTGAGCTTTTTTCGATTCTAGCCCACATTTCGCTCCACTTCCGTGAGCATCAAGATCAGGAATAAGTTGTGGGGTGTTCATCACATGTTTAGCGATTACCATCAGGTTCAGTAACGTATCTTCATCGGTAACGAAAATAATGGTGCGCAAATCAACTAATGGTCTGTTGCAGACATTTTTAGCTGTGGTATCAGTAGTATCCATTTACTGGTGATTGTTAGATACGATGTCTCTGTAAGAGTTCCAATACGAAGGACGGGCACAGAGACTTTTCCAGTTGGATTCTAGAAGATGGAGCTGGAGAAAATTCGGTAATCTGAATTCTGATAATTTTGATTGGTACGTTAGTAAGCCAAGGTTTCTAACTAGCCAGTTTCTCCTCAGTAAACTAATTAAGGATTCCATTTTTATCTCGACAACGCTTTCATTTCCGTGATTTCAGAGGAGTTAATTTTGGCAAAATTTTAAAACTCGAATATTTCTCCTTTTCTCCCAATCCAGAATTGAATATTTCTCTTTCTCCATTTTTCGTTTATTATCTCCTCTTCTATCGGGTGTAATAATATTTTAATTAAATTACCATTATTATTATTATATTATCCTCATGGTTTGACATTGATTTTACGTTTCATGCAGCTAGCATCATTGGTTTATGGCAATTATTATGGCTTAGTCTTTATGCTATTTTTTAGGAGGTGATATTTCTTATATTTCCACTATAAATTAAAGGTTAGATGTAAGAAGAGACTAATTACTCTCAATCTCGCCCTCAAATAAAGAAGTTTTATTATTATTTTTATTAAATTGCGGAGTTTAATATGAAGTTTAATATCAGCTTATTTTTTAAACAATAAAGTTAAGTATTATTTATATATTATGTATATATTTAAGTTATATTTATAAATATTTTAAGGTTTCCTGAAAGTTGGTACATAATTTCCAAGAAGTATAATAAATGATAAGCGATTTTTCCACTAAGCAACAGGTTCAGTATGCTGCTATTTTAATAAAGACGGTTCATTCTTCATAAACAACAAATAAAATTGCTATTGTCGATGAGTAACATATTTCAATTCAGCGTGCAAACATAATATCGATATGAAAATGTTCTTCTCACGAAGAAAATTGCCGGAACTCCTGAATAGCGCGATCACCTTCAGTGAAAGCGATTCCGGGTTCAATTCCCGGTGGAAGCCCAAGCATTCTTTCCTCTTCTCCTCGTGGTTTCTGGAACCTCAACTGCCGAAGAAGTTCTAAAAATACTACCACCGAGTAAATTACTGAGATGAACGATTAAAATCGAGATTCATTATAAATGAATAAATTTCGTCTGTTCCAGTTAAGGAGCAGGTTTTTAAACCTCTTTCGTGAAAAATCTTGTCTGGATATTCCAATTGACTGAGAAGATAATTCAGAATCCAAGTATCCCTATCGCCTCTAGTCATACTTGCTGAAAAGATGCTTTCCTTCGGAAAGTTTTCGGAGTCGAAGAAAGAGGAAATTTGGAAGATTAAAGACCATTTTTTCCTCTCAACAATTTCACGTTTCCGGGAAAAAATAGGATGGGTAACCACGTATCTCCCTAAAGCGGAATTCCCTTTAAGGCAAGAAAATGGGACAGAAGCAGATTGAAATAAAGATTTTGCCGCACCTTTATGCCCACCGAAGTGATTCGTCCTCTCTGAGTAACCCAAAATTAGAATTGGCCTCACTAATCCAGCGGGTTTTACTTGTAAGTGTAAAATACCACTACTTTAGCTCTGGCCGAATTGAAATGAAATGTATATACGGTAACCTCTTATAAAACCTTCTCTCTATAACGACTAGTTTTCGGTGATCTTCTCCGCGTTTCTATATGTTATATGCAATACGTACTTTTGGGTATGGTGACTTACTGTAACTGATTCTGACAGTCACCAACTAGAAGGAGAGCTTTCAAAGAGAAATGCTTCCTTCAAGGTGATCATTTGAAAATAATGGATCTTAGACTCGAAGCTTTTGCTGCACTTAGATTCCATGGATAAGAGTTTTTAGGAATCAGAATATTCCCGAAGCAGCGATAAACATCGAACGGCATTGCTGACGAATTTGCGATGACCATGCATCCACATTTTGTAAAAGCCTCTCTAGTGTCGTTCGTCATAGATTTTTTGCGGCATATTGATCCTGTGAGATTTATTTACGTCGAGGGTGGGCAACAATTACCACGAATTTCAAACTAACCTCGCCGATGATTTGTTTTTGGCACGCGAAACAAGTCCTTTCCGAATTTATTTAAAATTTGAGGGGGAATAATTACTTTTATGAAAAACTTGCATGTTTTATTAGTAAATTTTGTATGATGTCCACAATCACTTTCGAATTAAACATTAAGGTACCTAATTGTATGTTTTCAAAAAAATTTGGTTGGAAGTGAAAACATTTTGTTTCCTAGATTTGGCCGATTTTGGCACGCACTCTCTAAAACGTTTTCCTCCCCTGCTCTTCGTTCTGTGGTGTAGGTGGCGTATGTCTTTGTGTAAATGTATTTACCTTAAATATAAAGGAAAATTTCTGAAATTCGCGTCGTGAGACGAGAGACTTCAGGAAGGAATAACAACATGAGTGTCTCATTAGTAGTCCTTCTTTCACATCACATACTACTCGATTCTATATATATTTTTATTTTATGATGTATAGATATGTTGTGATATTTTATTTTTATCCATTTCACCTGCTACCCTTTCTTGTTGAGCTTTTCTCGATTCTAGCCCACATTTCGCTCCACTTCCGTGAGCATCAAGATCAGAAATAAGTTGTGGGGTGTTCATCACATGTTTAGCGATTACCATCAGGTTCAGTAACGTATCTTCATCGGTAACAAAATTAATGGTGCGCAAATCAACTAATGGTCTGTTGCAGACATTTTTAGCTGTGGTATCAGTAGTATCCATTTACTGGTGATTGTTAGATACGATGTCTCTGTAAGAGTTCCAATACGAAGGACGGGCACAGAGACTTTTCCAGTTGGATTCNTTTATTTAGAATATTTTTTGGCGGCATACGAACATCTTCAACGTCTTCTGAGAACGTGTACCATTTTTGAGTTTATTTAGCAAATTCAAACTAAGTTTGGGTATTGTTTCTTTACATGATTTTCGTTCAGAAACGTACTGGGAATGCTTGCCTATTCGTAGAAACAATCCTTAAGAAAAATTTTCGTCTTCCGATGTAGTACCTTTCCTGATTTTCCGATAGCAACACTTACATTATCCGTCAGTATTTATTTGACAGTGCAACGTCTTTTATATTCATCTTCAGGTTTCCAAGTTGATTTTTAAAGTAATACATTTTCATGAGGCATCAATTGGCGATTAACTTCATCGCTGCTATCTCATTTACTCACGAGGAGTATAGCATCGATTGACGGGTTTATACACTCCTGGGAAATATTTCCTAATTATCGTCGAGTGTTCTTCATAATGGCATCCTTCACCTACATACTAACTTTACAGCAAAAACGACGAAATCACCTAATGGAGCGAGCTTCGCGTCTGATTGCCGTGGGCGGAGCGCCTGGTTCTTTTTAATTCTGATTCACATTAGGATTAACTGTTACGAAGATTTCGCGAAAAAATCGATTTATAAATAGTGGTTTCGCGAAAAAAACAGAAATAGGAGGAAAATCACTGTAACCGTGACTTAGCGTTAATTAAGTCCTAGACAGGACATTTTAACAGTTATGACCCAGATTTGCTGGGTTTATCCAAAACCTAACCCGATCTTCCTGCTTACATCATAGGGTTACGCATATGATTACGCAAGAAATTATTCGACGATGAAAAAACTTAATCGTTTAATCGCTCACTATGAATGAACGAAAGTTCGCGAAATCTTTTAGCAGTATACCGTTTGATTATTCATTTTCTCAAACTCCCACGCGTTGATTCCACAAACGCCGATTTACTGGAAAATTACGGTAAGGGACGTAAACAGCAATAATGGACTAACACACGTAATCGCTCTTTAACCAGGATAAACCATGATATCCAAGATTCGAGTCTAGGACTTAACTGTTAATTAAAACAATGGTCTTAGAATTATTATAGAAAAAAGGAAAGATTACAGTAAATTGGAGACATTGTAATATTATAGAAATGGGCCGTGTATTAGTTCCAATTGGCGTTAAAAGGTTATTGAATATAATTTGGAAAGGTTGATTGAAATGGCAACCATGTTATGATTCTTCTGTGGTTTTAGTGGGGATCAATATTTATGTTATTTCCATGTACTTGCCCAACATGTCTATCATCCTTTACCAAAATTATGCAACAGGTAGTTCATTCAAAGTGTGTACGTCACGTTAATTGATTCAAGTGATCCCCTTGAGGCCCAGATGATTGATACAGTTGAGATCTCGTAGTACTTTCAGCGGAGAAGTTGCATGTTTTGGCCAAAAGATCGTATTAAAACGGAATCATCTCGGCGCATTTTCCAGTACGTACCATTGACATTTAAGCATTACCATTGCGCTCTAACATTATAGTTTTGATCCTCAAAACTATAACTCCAGTGCGCTTCTGCACTCCTACACATAACGGCAGTGAAGTTGTTGATGGAATAATAACTCTCTTTTTGCCATCCTCACTCGACATGCTTCCTTGTATGACATTGAAACATCGTGGAATTTTGACTGCTGACGAGACAGCGTGGTTGTCGTTACTTTTCATCCAACCCTTATAATCAGCAATCCATTTGTTTATTTTACTGTAACCCGTTGCTTCGCATGTTAATTAGGCAAAACGTGGGATTGTCTCCGTATTCCTACTTGAACTTCGGATACATTTATTAAAACCGCATTATTCATGAGCTTTCCTTGCTATGAATAAGAATCAGCACATAATCTCTATCTGAGATCGGATGTTGGCCGCCCTTGGGAATATCTAGGCCAATGTCACGGCTGACGGCTTCTCCCATCGCTTTCGGCTGCAAAACTGCAGAAAAGAGGATAATGCGATACCGTGGTTATCGGAAAGTGCTTCCGTATCGCGGAAAGAATCGATGTTGAGCACGAAATTCCTTCTTCTCGCTAGAATTAGGCTGTTAGCCGTTTAGGAAGGCTTTTGAGAAACCATTACCTTGTTTTTATGCATGAACATTATTTAAGAAATCTCATCTATCATTTAGCATGAACGAGACCTCCAAACCCCTGTAACTCTTATTTTTAATTTTTTGTAGCCATTGGTAGCCATTAAAGTACTAATAATAGTAAATTAGTATTGTATCATTATAACATTTTTCTATGGAGTCCACGGAGTAAATTTTGATCAATAAATTCTATCCCAACATTTTTAAGGCTTCCGTAAGGCAGTTTTGTGTCATCAAGGAGCACCAGCATGCGAGGTATTCTTGACTTTACCCCTGATTTAAAAAAAAATCATGAATTTTTTATTTAATCAGTTAAGTTGAATAGCACGAAAAACTAAGGACAAAAAATTCAATAAAAATACATACAAAAACCATATGCTGATTTTTGAAATATTAAAATGCCGAAAAAGTTGATTTCGTAGCTTTATATGTTTTCATTAGTAACAATTATCGCTTTAATATTATATTAATATTTGTACTTGGAATGCCTTTTAGAAATATTTGATTGGGAGCGAACATATAGTCATCTTGTTGTCGATCGCTTCCAGTGTAAGGATATAAGCTGAGATGTTGTATGGGCATAAGCTGTGTAAGTGATGTTGATTAGGTTTATCACATCTAACCAGCTGCTTCATTTTGATTAAGCATCACATCCCAGAACTATATGTGATATCCCAGAGCTTCATCTTTGATCGAATTATAGAGGTATATATAAATAAGATAAAAGTTTGAGCATTACTCATTACTTAATCTCGACTCCGAAATGACAAAATTGAGCAAAAGTTGCTCACAGCGAAATGATAAATGAAAACGGCCGATCTCTTTTTACAATTTTTTTGAGTTCTATTTATTGTAGAGAAACTTGCGGAGTTTATTTCCAAATGACGAGAAAGTCTCCATCGTTCTACGGAAATGTTGGTAACGTGTTCGGAGAAGGTTAGTAAATTTCTCTTTCTATATTTAATGAAATTAGTCTTAGATTTATTGACATTAATCAAACGTATGGAATTCTGAAAAAAATATATACAATAGACATCAGCAAATTCCCTAAAAACTATTTAAGATGATCAATTCCAAAAGGTCGACTTGTTAAAGGAAAAATTGAACATTATAGATGAGATCATAAGAAATCGTAGGCTATGAGAACACTAGTAATTTAACGAGAATTTGTGAACTAATTAAAAATAAAACTGATACGAAATGGTTGGAGAACAAAAGAAACAACGTAGTGAGTTCTTTAAAAATGGTGGGAGAAGTAGAAGACCATAAGGCCATCAAATATGTTTAAAGACTCTGAATTAGGAAGACAAAGAAGAAGAAAATAACGGGAATCAAAAGAAAAGGTTCCCTCACTATCCAAAGATGGAATACTGAGATAATGAGAAGAAGAAATCTACTTCTTCATCAGCAAGATAATGTATGGTTCCTAAGTATTAGCCTCTTCATCAGCTATAAATTGAATTTGTAATAACGGCGAAGAAGATATATTGATCCAGTAGGACTGGGAACCTTTATGTTAAATCATATACGCTTTTATCATCCAAGAAAATATATGCACTAAATTAGAAGGCAGAAATCAATTGGAACGTTTGAACTTTGTTTATTGGAAGATATTAACAGCGGATGAAAATGGAGCAATACGAATAGTTGGCTTGCAAAGGTTTGCTTCGGTTTCATTAAGATTCAGACCTTCAATTTCGGTGATAATAAGGAGTCTTATTCATTAAAAAGCGTAATTTTTAATGCACAATTACTCTTGAGTTAATTGAATCTAAATTTGGAGAGGGAAAAAACTCTTCTTTTGTACGAAGGAGTGTAGAAGCTTCGTGTTCGTATGACCTAAATGAAACTGTTATAGATCTCATTCATATATAATAACATGTTATTGCGGTATATAGTACTCAGAATTATCCGAAACAGTAAAATTTTGAGAGGATCTCTTTTGTAATAAATATTTCCTTTGAATAAAATGCTCTTCATGGTAATAAAATAACTTTCAGCTATTCGAGAATTTTTAATTATTTTAGGTAATTAATTATGTATTTTTCTATGATAAATCATGGTCTTCCGTGAGGTTATGAGTTACCACTAAATGAATATTTTCAATAGAACATATATTTCCTTAAAATCAATGTTCTCTTAATTCGGCTCTCTCTTTTTTTGAATTAAAGACGAAAGGAAGCGTTTTCAAAGCATGAAACAGTTGATCAGATTTTTATGGAAGTCGAGAGATTACTCGTAGCTCTGTACTGTGGCCTCCATCTTCATCTCATCTCAGTTATACTATTCCCAAATTGTACACTCATTCAGTTTTCACTTTCACGCGATTTTTATTCCATAAGTTCCATACTTAATATCTTGATGAGAGTTGTTTGTAATCTTGCCAAAAAATCATAAAAATCTACTCTACTGTTTACCAATTTAATCGCCAAATCAGTTATCCGTTATGTTTGGATGGATTTTACGCACTAATGATTTATTTATTTTTGTATTGAAATTCACTTCCTATTTTTTTCCTTTATAGATATTGATATTTCAAAAAAGCTTGTTTCTCTAAGTCTCTTAGAGACAATTCCTCTTCACTACTCTTCATATTTGCCACTTAATAATTCACGACTGAGGTTCTACGTAACAAAGGCAAGTGCTGCTTTCAGTAGAATCTCTTATTAATAAGCTAAGTTAAAAAATAACCATAAATGTTTTTTAAATCCATACCGTTCAGATCACCTTTTTTGAAATATATAAACCTTCACTCAAATTAACAAGTATTTTGACTTTAAATCTATCAAAACATTTGTCAAAGGAGTTCTTGCGTATATTTTTTGAATATGGTTGATATGAGAGAGAAAGGTATGCTGAATCTGAGACACTCATTCGTACATTATTACTCGTCTCATTATTTTTGATGTTAACATTGTCTATTCGTTGTATACGCAGTTGTATAAATTTAGTAATTTGGTTGAATGAAAACAAATTCTGTCTTCGTCCATACATCTCCGTCCATACATCTCCGTCCATAATTACCCGGTTTCTAGGGTTCTACCTCATCTTAATGCCTAGGTAGAGATGAAGTCAAGGTAGAACCCTCGAAACCGGAGTGTTTTACTCAAATATGTTTTCTATGGACGGAGTCAGAATTTGTTTTCATTCAACAAAACATGAATAAGCTCCATCAATTATCGCCAGAATTAATTAAGTAGTTTATTTTTTCTTAAACTTGAAAATGGGATTTGAATATCATAAGAATAATTATGTTTAAAAAGTTTAAAATACTATTTTAGACGTGCCAAGTTCTCAAATCTAATAATTAATAAACNCTCGGCATTTCCTAAAGGAATTAATAAAATAATAATGCATTCCTAAGCCTGAAGATGAACTGAAAGTTCGAAACCATTGGTTGCTAACCAAAATATATTTGTGGAAAGTACAAGTTATTGTTATTATTTTATTTGTAATGGAATTCCACCATATCTCGCTAGAGAATATTCATTTTAATGAACAATAATTATAACATTAAATACGAATTATTAAGTGATGATGATCATATACAATTCAATTTTGATCTACGAGTATATGAATGATTAAACCATCCGGGATACTCGTAGGAGTGATAGTTCTCCCAAATATTAGTCGATACTTTAAATAGATATAAGACTTATTGGATCGTTATGAATTAATCAATTACTTTTAATACGCGTATTTCAAAAAATCACATAAACATGACTTTGTTATTCGAAAAAAAATTTAACAAAGGTTAGCAGTTTAAAGAAGATCCAGTAATAAGTAACTTTGACTGCAGGTAGCATTTCTGTACTTCTGCATTCCATTGAAATTTTGGATGTTCCAAAATCGTGACTGATGGTGACTCGCGACGATCGTCTTTTAATCAACTTCAAACGTATCGGTAGAAATTGTAATCACATAGTTTAATACATTTTTATATAAAATTTTACGCGTTTAGGCAAGATGATGGCTATCAAATATTCTAGATATCGCCAAAAGAATCAAATTCCTTGCCAGCATATCTGCGATCCAATTTCATCAGGTTTTCCATTTCATCTGATGAATTACCCAGAAAATTAATTTATCACTTATGTGGAAACCATTTATTTCGGGGCTTGAAATCGTTTCGAGTTTTATTTTGATTCTTCTCGTATCGTAGTTTTTTGGCCACATTAAATCAAAGTCCACTATTGGTAATCGGTAGCATATACACTTTCAGGTGAACTTGCTCGTAAGCAGTGTTCCCGACTCCTAATTGAGAGCAGTTATAACATTTGGTGTTAGTTAATTTTTCAGATTAACTCGAAGCTCAAAATTATTTGTCCAGAACCAATAACTTTCGCACCGCACCTTTCATAACAAAAGTTTGGTAATTTTGTCTCTTTCTTAAGAAGGTAAAAATATCAAATGAAAAAATAACACCCAATTTTCCTCCAATTATTTCACTGCCATCCATCGGCAAACTTAAATATTCCTAAACGATACATAACGACAGTTATGACAACTGATTGCCCCTTGGTAGAACTTGTAAGTTTCGACAAGATGAAAAGTGGAACTTGAGACAAAAAAAGTCGGAAAACAGTATCGTAGGCCGTCTATTCACGACTCAATAATAACATTTTAAAGTTCTGTCAACTAATGCTGAGAAGAAAGTACAGGGAGGTTTCGAGTCTTGTCATCCCTTTATCGCAATCACTGCGGGCCTTTCATTAGCAGCCTCGCGTATGTGATATCGAGTGGAAAGATATCTGAATGGCATGTCACCGAAATTGCGAAAAAAGTCCTTGGGAAAGAGGGAGAAGGTACTCTTAAGCAGGGCGGAGGGAGGATCTCGAGGGTTAACGGACTCGAGGTTCATTTGACCCACTTACTCCCCGCGGTTCTTCTTTCTCCTACCATTTCTTTAGCCCTTGATCCACCTTTCACAGCCTCCACCTCTTCAAACAACTGTCACGGTCACGGTCGCCTCGAAGTTCCCCTTTTCCTCACCAGGGGCGAGAGAAATCTCCGAGAGAGTCACTCTCGACTGTAGCAGTTGAAAGAGCTACCCACCGATGTCGCTTGGTTTGAGGAGGTAAACTTAGAATTTCCGAAATTAAAATCAACGTATTTTCTCTCCTAAATTAAGTCATTACCCCATTGAAATAAGAAATTGCATTTTATCGATGGACAGGAATAAAAAATACATTCGTAACTTGTGAAAAGATTCGAGGGATCTTGCTAAAAACATTATCGATAATAAATAACTCCATAATAAATTGTTTAAGTGCAGTATTCATATAATTTTTCTTTGACACCTTCTTATAATATAAATAAAATAAATTATCATTAAGTGGAAGTGATTCTGGATTCGATTCCGATGAAATCCAAATTTTCTCAAAAGGGTTGGCTGCCGCAAGACTAGAAATAGACTGTGTAACTGAAACGTGCAGAACTAGACACCATTTATAGTCATTAGTAACTATCATTGGAAGCCGAAAACTCAGTTAATAATTTGGGAAAGGCTCAGAAAAATGAATATATTGTCCTTAGATAACGAACTGACAAAATGAATACAAAACGTTTACATGTATGTACACACATGTATGTACCACAGGGAGATTTATCAGGCGACCCAGGTTTCGACGCCTCGCGTTGTCATCAGGCAATGTACAACACATTTTTCTCATATATATAGTCAAGAAGGGGAAGAGAAGGTATGTATTGATAGTATTCTCAGATTTATTATAATTATACCAGGTAAATAATTGGTACCCTCTATTTTCTATAACATTGAAGCTGAAAAAAAATTATCTATTGTTATCTTCTAAATCCATTCGTACGAATTATGTTATTCTTAAACACAATTGGTACTTTAATATAAGTTTACTTTTCTTTTTATGTAATTTCTTTACTCTTCAAACTATCGACTCCTTTAACTCTTCTTTCTTTATTTTCCGAACTCTATCAACCGATTCATAAAAGATACTACTACAACATGTACCCAAGATGTTTCACAGCATCATTAATACACCAGCTGAATGAAAATATAATTTATTTGGATTTATTGGGATACATTTAGGAAGATACGAGTGAAGCCAAAGATTTATAAAATGTTTCAAAGAGCGGAATGGTTTTTGAAAATCTCGGGAGAAACAATTCCGCGTTCTTTAAACTTTCCGTTAAGTATTCAGTTCGAAGCAGGTTTTAATATTATCTCATCCTCCATTAGCTGTTTGCAGCCTTGGGAAGAGAATGAGGCTTACTGTCATAGATGAGGAGTGAGGTAATTTACCTTTGATTTCCTCACTGAGAAAACCATGAGTAGGAAATGTTGACGTAGGCGCTGTACAATGGTACTAGGAATGACATTTTTGTATCATCAATAAGCAGTGACCAACATTTTACTTGTTGCTCGCCTAAATTATAGTTCTATTGATGATTTGGTAGCTACTACAGATGAAAATAAAGTTGCCAAAATACCTGTAATTCACTTGTACGTTAGAGTGCTTCCTTACAGCCAAGTATTTTATAGGAGCATCACCTGCGGAATCATACAACTGGTATGTTCATCCCATACTTCTGTCTTGGGTTACGTATCGAAAAATAGTTTCGTTAAGGACCAGTTATTATACATTCGTGTGTATCTTTCTAATTCGCAATCGACATACTATGGTTGATGTTTGAATGATGGCTAAACCTAATTCAGCTTACCGATTAAGATAGAGTTTCATTGGGTATGATCATTTGAAATCCATAAATGTTCACTGATTGATTTCAACCCAGTTGTTTTCGGCTAATTTTGAATTCT
Organism: Ladona fulva; assembly: GCA_000376725.2. NCBI lineage: Eukaryota > Metazoa > Arthropoda > Insecta > Odonata > Libellulidae > Ladona > Ladona fulva. The sequence goes on along the minus strand of KZ308633.1, from coordinate 483,180 downwards.
TCGACACAATTTCTACGTGAGCAATCAATCATACAGCCATACATCAGCATACTCATACGAGTTATTTCCTACGGCGTTAGAAGTGCCTTGAAAATGTTAAGATGGATTAAATCTACATCTAAACAATACCCTGCAAGCCACCATTCGGCGTTTGGGAGGGACTAAAATGATCGTCAAGAGGATCAAATAAATAAAAGCCCATAGTGTAACATTCTTTTGGGGACTAAGACGTATTATCTTGTATTTACAGGGGTGATACGTAGCTAGCGCACTTGTATGACAGAATTTCGTGGTGGGTAAACTCCATCTATTCCCGTTCCTCTATATGATCTCAATCGGGATGACAAGGTCAGCGACTTCCAGGACGCCATATATTAGTTCATCTAGACCAGAGGTAGCTAACCTTTCATAGCTAATGCGTCATAAATATCATTTTAATTTGAAGTTTGCCATAAAAACTATGTTAGTGTGACATAAAATATTACAATGAGCCCTAACCTACACTGCAGTAACGAGCTACAAAACATCGCTCTTTCAAATTCACTGGTAGGTTATGTTCTGTAAGTATGTGTATTATTAGGTATAAATGTATGATGTTTAAGATTTACAATATTTTTCTGGACTCAATGAGCTACTTGTTTTACCGAAGGCAAACGCGCTACCCGAACGAAAGGGGATGCTTTCATGATCTGTAGTATCAAAATAACCCCTCTCAATCTTAGAACATGAAAAGTCAAATTAAAATGTCTAAAATATCCAAATCTTTAGAACATAATAATAAACATAATAAAATGCGAAAGAAGCTCAAAAAATACAAGAGTAGAACATTTACATTTATGAGGAAGAGAAACATAAGAATTACCGACTCATAATTAATCTGCCCTTAATTAATATTACTCCTATTCAGGGTTGCAAGTCCTCCGCTTTACTTTCTGATAGTTTGATTCAAATAACACAAGGCAAAAGTGGAGGATAAAATTACAGGATAAGGCGTGAACGAAGGAATATTTCTATGAAGAAATGGACGTGAAAACATTCTGAATCGACCGGTAGTCGAACCAGGACCTTCCACTTGTCAGGTGGCTGCTCTGACCAATTGAGCTATCTTCCCAGAACATTTCTGACGTCTCGCTTTTCTTAAAAAATTTTCCTCAGACTTTTATTGACCTTTTCTTCTTCGGAATCGTTTCGTTTGAACTACTTTTATATTTGTTAGCCATCTTGGATTTCTCCTTCGTTCGCTAGCCGAGGATGAACACTATATTTCTTTTGGGTGATTTTTATTTGTTGCATAAAATCTTGGTCGAATACTGTTGTATGAATGAGGAATTCCAATTATCGATTCAAATTCTTTTTCCTCACAGTACACTTAACAAGAAACGGAAGCAGGAGTAACTCTTACTAATATCTGAAGGTATCCTGGAGAAGTATTTTCATCAGTTGATCAGCAATAAGTAAAATAAGCTCTTATAGTGATAAATTGTCAATTGTAACTCATTTAATTCAATATTGGATAAAATTACGTTATATTTTGTTGGAGTTACAATGCTTTATGGCCGTTGAGTTTCTTTGAAAGACTGAATAGTCAATGAGTCATACCGTGGTTTCTTAGCGTTATATTTTGAACAATTAATGATGCTAATGAAACTCAAACCTCATCTAATATGGTCATATCTTAATAATATAATTTCGGTTTCCTCATTCAGCATTAGAAACTATGAAGAATTGGTATTAGTATCCACCACTTCCAGCTCAACGTCTAAATACTATTTATTTATTAAGTATTGCAAGCATTTTGGTCCTCCGCTCAAAAAAAAAGGCTAAGGTCCTGCTAATAATGTATACTTAAAATGGACTTAAACTAATGTTCTCTCTATGGTCCAGTATTAAAATGGCTTTTTAGAGTTAAAGTGAAAATTATAGTTAATATCCATGCTAATTTATCCTATACATAGGAGATTAAAATACATTCATCACTTTTAAGAAACCAGTGTAAGGTAAACCGGGCTCTAAAGTGGACATAAGTTAAATTCCAATTTAATTATAAAACATCTAAAATGAATATATTTTACTTATGCTTGAAATTTACTAATTTCAGTCGAAGCTACTTTTATTTTGGCCTTTTATGATAATTTAAACCATCTTTCCAGATGTCATTCAACAATTTTTATTTGCTATAAATTTTTGGAGGGACAAGTTTGTTAACCTCTGTCGTCGAAGAAACATTGTTAATAGGGTTGAAGGAGATTTATTTATACTGGGTTATCACAAAGAATACCAGGTAATAATCATTTTGATAACACACGCAAAGTTCCTGAGTTTATTATATCATCTTTATACACATCCATATAAAACTTTCCAACTAAACTACAATAAATAGCAACAGAAGTTTGGTTTCAGTACTTATGAGATCATCACATCTACAACTAAAATAAATAAATAATTTATAGTCCGTTGAGTTTCCAAGAGTAATTTCAAATATTATATTAATAAATCCAACTATAGCTACGTTAAGCTATGAGAAAGAAACTTTAATATTTACAAGCCACAATGTTACAAAAAACACGACCGGTTTCGGTGCATGGCACCATCCTCAGGTGACAATTTTCACAGGACACTCCGTATATATAGAGAATAAAAGATTGTGGTTTGTAAATATTAAAGTTTCTTTCTCATAGCTTACAATGATTTACCACCAAGTCAAGGCCGAGACCATCTCATCTATATAGCTACGTTGTTTTCAATCGCCATGTAACTAAGTTAGTATATAGGAAAGCAATTAAATATTTCCGCGGGAAGATTAAGGACTGGTGATTTAATGCATCGAATATAAGATTATCATATGATTCCAAGAAACGGTACTTCAGAGTTTCTGACAATTATGTTCTCCCATCCGACGTCAGATAGTTAACAAAAATATATGTTAAGGTTGACATGTAACCATGGCCCACATTCAAAACCCCTTACCACAAGTTGTCGCAGGTGGATTACATCGTACTTGATGGCGTTATGTCGAACCTTATGTAATTATTAGGGATTTATTGTGGCAAATGATAATTAAACGTGTTCATGTTCAGATTCTTAGTTATGACCCCTACTCAGTTTTATCGTCAAACTCTATTCCCTTGATCAATATTCCTCCTAAAAGAATCATGAATTCCATTCAATGTGATATAATGGGTATGCAATGTACGCAAATCATTGAGAATGAGCGGTATCTACGTTCTTTTTTCAGTCGAGGAGGTGCTTCATCCATTCTCTCCGGGCCATTTGTCCGGATTGTGGAGTGATTTCCTTGGATCTGATACAGTAGCAGTATATATGCTTAAGAAACGTGCTCCGCTATCCACTCGGAAGTGACTGACACCTTGTGGTAAATGCCCGGTTGGTGGTCGACCGCGCAGCCGAAACCTGCAGATGTTATGCCGGCGAGGGTCCACCTACCCCCAACAAGCACCACCAGAGGTCCTCCAGAATCACCCTTAAACAGAAGGAAAAATTAGGATTTACATTCGTAGAAATAGGTCACAGCAGCTACCAACTCCTCTCTTCCTGTTTCTCTATCAGCTTCCAACTTGTTGTTCTTAGCATCTGCTGTATGCTACATGTTTCCAATTATTAGAAAATGATTCAATTCGTCAACTTATTAATGATGAAACTCAAAAGTAGCTCCAGTAGGCATTTTTGAACGGTTGCTTAACTACCGACCGTTTGCTACCTCAATTTCCATAGGCGGAATTAAAATCTTGATAAATATTTGTCGTAGTGAGTAATAGTAAAATATCAGCATCATAACTATAGTAGAACCAGGCAAAAAGTGGTGACAGATTAATATACAATGATTCTATGCATAACTAGACTAGCAAGACATGACTAAATTTAAGGTATGTACTTATGGCAATCGTATAATTTGTACTCCCCACATATTGTTGATTAATAGTTCTGCAATACCTTAGTCCAACATATATTTGTCTGGAAAATTCAGTTTAGAAATAATAAGAAATAAACAATCATTTTCAAGGTAATGTTTTGTTTAGTTTATTTTCAGTGATCACTAAAACTTGATATGTCCCTGTCCCTTAACTTTCGTAACAGGAACTATAATTATAGGAATATATTTATTTATAATTATAAATTATAGGAACATTTTTGGGGTAGTTAGTATCACTTTTATTTATGTATTCCATCAGTTTATAGAAAGGCAAATTCGGGATTAAAAATGTCAATTTTTATGAAATTAATTTTATTACAGCAAATATGTCATTAGTTATTTCTATGAATATCTGTGAATTTTTAATTCGATAATTTCGTGACGGAGTGGGGAATTTGCAACGTGATAACTTTGAAGGCTGAATAATGCGGTATGACTTCCAGCCGTCGGCGTCGGGGAAGTTTAATTGCCTTCGTAAAATACCCTTTTGCGTGGGTGTTAACTTCAGAATTTCGAGCAACTCCAGGCGCTGCAAAGGCCGCCAACGGGACACACCGTTAATTCCCCCTTATCCTCCTCTCTTCCTCCCCCACCGACTATCTTTACTTGTCTTTGCTGTTCGTGTAGAACCACACCTAACCGTTAGCAGTGCTCTCTGGAGTGGGCAATGTGTGGGTGAAGACATCAACGCAGGGTTACAAATTTACATAATAGCGGATTCATAGAGTAGCCAAGAATTGCGATTTTTGGGAAATCTCCAATAGACAGAGAGTCTATCTCTTAATATTCGTTTTCGTTGCAATGAGGTAGTGGCTTGGACTACTACTTCCTAAAATATGGCCTCTTCCGCAGTAAAACACTTTAAACCATTTAAATTTTGATTTCATACTTAAAAGAACGATTCTATTTCATTGAATATATCAGAACATGGTTAAAATACATGTAGTGGGATTGAATGAAGGAATGTTTGCAATCAATATATTTTCTCTATTAAGACATTCAGGGGTGAATGTAAGTGTAGATCCACCAGGTGCAAGGTTGAGGACTCGACTCTTTGGAGCAATTAAAGCAAGGATTTTGTGGTTACTTTACGTCCAAAAGTTCAGCAACGGGGATTCACACTGATCTTTACTCCTTGAGCCTCTACTGAAATTCACCTATGGATACACAGTTCACTGAGAATCCTTTGAAGAATAACTACAAACAATTAACTACAAGAGGAATCTCTCTCTCTCTATGGTAGCCATGCAAAATTCGCTCAACTGATCAGCTCGAAAGAGTCAAAAAGAGTGTACGTTATCAAGTTATCCGACCTGCCTTAAGTAGAGCTTCTAAATTATAATTTGTTTCTCTCAAAATTAAAACAACTCGTGCGGTTGGAAAGTGGTTTAAAACCAAAGAAACCAAACGAAAGAAAAATTCCTTAAAATTTAAAAATAAGATTGAAATTGACTGAATCATTACTTATCCTATAGATTGTTAATGTCTTGTTAATGTCTGTTATGTTGATGGCTGTTACTGGCTATTTAATCATTTATTCCCATTCATGGTGTATTTATAATTTTAAAGGCATTCAAGCTTCTTTGTTCAAAATCGAACCAAAGTTTGATTTAAAAGCATTTCATTTTACTTAATCACTTTACGAATTTTTCTCCATTAATGGTCATATTTATTGTTTATTTTTTCTTACTTTTAGACAGGTCTCTGGTATTCAGAATTGAGACAGACAGACAGAATTCCAATAAATCTCATAGCATCCATTGCCTTTTTCAAAAACGTAATACTAAGGTGCTATTTCAGTGACAAAAATACAGAAAAATACATGAGAAATGTTTTTATTACAAGGAGATTTAGACCAGGGATTCTCAACCAAGGGTAAACTTATTCCCAGGGTCTATGAGAAAGACCCCGAGAAATAAAATGGCATAAATATACGATTTTCAATTATCATTTGAAATGGTCTATAATTTCGTAAGAAAATATTTCAATATAATACTGCATACATTCGTGTGTGGAAGGTACTGAAGCAAATGATATCCAAAAAAGAACGAAGAAACTTAACGGCAGTAAATAAGCTAAATACAATGGAAAAAGACCATATAGAGTTCTGGAAACAAGCAAAGAAGAAGATAACTAAAGTTTTCTCTCCAACAGGGTGAGTTATTTTAAAAGAACTAAAAAACATTTGAAATGTTGGGAGTTTTTGACTGAAAATTGCTGTAGGTATAGCCTATTTTAATAATAGCGTGCTTTGAAAGAGAGAACAGCAATGTATGGAGGAAGACTTTAGGACCGGAAGATTGAATTAAAATGGAAGAGAGAGGAAGAAAGAAAATTATTCCCACGAAAACCAAGAGATAGCCAGTGGAACATTTGTGTGTTTAAACAAATAAATACAAAGATCATTAGCACCATGAATAATTTGAAGATTGGAATCTGCAAGATTTAATTCCTTGCGTCAAAAATTGAGTGGAAACTTACCAAACAGGCATCCGAATGACCATCCCTGTGTCCAGCGCAGAACATTTCGCTGTGAAGCTGAAGCCGTATGTTCTTGGATCGGTGCCATCGCAAACATTCGTCGTCCTTGAGGATAGGTACAGTGGCTTTATGCAGGATATTCGTCCCTGTTTTTCCTGTGAAAGAGAGAAATTAGAGTTAATTTTTGAAAAGTAGAAATAAATGAAAATGACTTGCCCCATACATACTTTTGCATGTCATTGGGTGAATGAATTTATTATAAACCTTAACTTGATCGAGGGTATGTTAGTATTTTCTAGAATGAATATATTATATTCTAAATGTATTCTACTTTAATTCTGTACCAAATTATGCATTTTTATAATTGAAAATAATTTACTAAACATGTAGATATCTCTACGAGATTTTCCGTCTAAAGTTAAAACATTAGTTGTAAGAAGGCTCTGGAGTACCTGGTGAATATCTCAGCAAAACCAACGGGCATATGAAATTTTCATTTTCCATGATCTTTCATCAAAAATTTACTTGAACGTAAATCCCTTCTTCAATTAACGCATTTAATTTTAAGTGGACAAAAATTCAAGAGGATAGGCAAAAAAGAGAAATATTAGCATTCAAGTGGCATAGCTTTTAATATCCAAGCAAAGATAATCGGCGACTCGGTTGAAATTTGTAGAAAATTGTGGACCCACCGTATGATGTGTCTGTTTTGCCCCATCCAGCAACCACTCCAAGTCTTCCTCTGAATGTGAGGTCTTGTCCAACGCTGGGCAAACATATTGGAAGGATATTGGCTCGGAAAGATACTGGCCGTGAGAGCCTGAGGAGGGCTAAGTCGAACCTATTGGAGAGATTAAGACAGAACATCTTCACACTGGCATTATAGTTCTTTTCAGTTCATTCATAACCCTCCGTTAGTCGCACCAGTATTACTCACACTGTTAGTCGCGTGGGGTAGAAATCTACCCCAGGCATGAAACAAGTTATGAAGGAAACATCTTTATTTTACCATCAAAGGTTGTAATAATATTTTGTTAGAAGAATGTGAGCAAATGTGTGATATATATCTACAATATTTTTTGCTTGTTGACAATACAGTAAAATTATTCGTGAGATGAGTGTGGAGAAAATGCAAAAAGAAATCGTGTATATTCTTGGTGATCATATTTGGAATATAACTTGGAATATTTATTTAAGATTCTTCTATTACAAGGGCATTTTAATACTCCTACATTAGAGGAGTGGGAGAAGACCGTAATGTGTTCATAACTTATGTTACCATTAGGTTGCCAGCGTCCAATACATATGCACCCGAGTGGCTTCCTAAAAACTCTTACACTGTGTGACTGAAATTTGACTTTGATTTTTATATATTTACCAGAATGCAACAAGTCCCGTCGAGCTTTTGTTCCCCGAGCATCACATTCCCAGTAGCAATTCCAGTATCATTCTCTGTGAATTTATTAGTGCTTCAATTATTTCGAAAATTTTGACTTTCCTTTCACAATTGCTTATATTGATGACCTTTCTAATATTAGTAGATTTTTTCTGTGCACTTTTTTTAAGCCTTAAAGTATCATATGACGGAGGGTTAGATGTGAGAAGAGATTTGATGGTCTCAATCTCGCCCGAATAAAGTAGCATTATTATTATTATCATGATCTCATATCTCACTCTTCTGCTTGAAGCTTCTACATGGATTTCTATGATTGTAATAATGATGTTTTAATTCTAGTAATTTCTGAAAATCAAGTATCATATGACGGAGGGTTAGATGTGAGAAGAGATTTGATGGTCTCAATCTCGCCCGAATAAAGTAGCATTATTATTATTATCATGATCTCANAGCCTTAAAGTATCATATGACGGAGGGTTAGATGTGAGAAGAGATTTGATGGTCTCAATCTCGCCCGAATAAAGTAGCATTATTATTATTATCATGATCTCATATCTCACTCTTCTGCTTGAAGCTTCTACATGGATTTCTATGATTGTAATAATGTTTTAATTCTTATCATTTCTGAAAATCAAGTTATCATAAATTTTTAAACAGCCGAATCAATTGAAATTTAGTTACTCTATACGAGTCAGTTGAAAGAGAGACCTTAAGGATGGGAGTTTGAGAGAACAAGCAGTTTTTATGTAGTTAGAGAGAGTCGCCGGACTAACTGTTTTATATTGAAATTCATACAAAAGAGAGAGAGGATGACGATTTATTTTCCGATAGATTATTAAATTTAAACATAAATGGCAACTTTGACTAGTTTCAATACATGTTACCCTGCTACAATTAGGTGAGATTTCAAAAATTAAATATATATCTTTGTTTGGTATAGTGTAGATTTTTTAGTACCCATGTCATAGTAAGTTTTCATTGTTGTTCAACATCAAAGAATTAATTGACCTTCAAAGCTATGCCGAATCACTATAATATTTGAGACAGACAGACAGAATTCCAATAAATCTCATAGCATCCATTGCCTTTTTCAAAAACGTAATACTAAGGTGCTATTTCAGTGACAAAAATACAGAAAAATACATGAGAAATGTTTTTATTACAAGGAGATTTAGACCAGGGATTCCCAAGACCCCGAGAAATAAAATGGCATAAATATACGATTTTCAATTATCATTTGAAATGGTCTATAATTTCGTAAGAAAATATTTCAATATAATACTGCATACATTCGTGTGTGGAAGGTACTGAAGCAAATGATATCCAAAAAAGAACGAAGAAACTTAACGGCAGTAAATAAGCTAAATACAATGGAAAAAGACCATATAGAGTTCTGGAAACAAGCAAAGAAGAAGATAACTAAAGTTTTCTCTCCAACAGGGTGAGTTATTTTAAAAGAACTAAAAAACATTTGAAATGTTGGGAGTTTTTGACTGAAAATTGCTGTAGGTATAGCCTATTTTAATAATAGCGTGCTTTGAAAGAGAGAACAGCAATGTATGGAGGAAGACTTTAGGACCGGAAGATTGAATTAAAATGGAAGAGAGAGGAAGAAAGAAAATTATTCCCACGAAAACCAAGAGATAGCCAGTGGAACATTTGTGTGTTTAAACAAATAAATACAAAGATCATTAGCACCATGAATAATTTGAAGATTGGAATCTGCAAGATTTAATTCCTTGCGTCAAAAATTGAGTGGAAACTTACCAAACAGGCATCCGAATGACCATCCCTGTGTCCAGCGCAGAACATTTCGCTGTGAAGCTGAAGCCGTATGTTCTTGGATCGGTGCCATCGCAAACATTCGTCGTCCTTGAGGATAGGTACAGTGGCTTTATGCAGGATATTCGTCCCTGTTTTTCCTGTGAAAGAGAGAAATTAGAGTTAATTTTTGAAAAGTAGAAATAAATGAAAATGACTTGCCCCATACATACTTTTGCATGTCATTGGGTGAATGAATTTATTATAAACCTTAACTTGATCGAGGGTATGTTAGTATTTTCTAGAATGAATATATTATATTCTAAATGTATTCTACTTTAATTCTGTACCAAATTATGCATTTTTATAATTGAAAATAATTTACTAAACATGTAGATNAGAATTTGTTAAGTATTTCGATGAAACGGCCTTTGAAGAACGTCGTCATACCTGTCTGGTTGAGTCACTCGGTACTGGAAATCAGGATGTATGACTTTCTTGATAACTCGCCTGGCCTCTCCGGGGAGCGGTTCGCTATATCGTCCAGTGTTTTGAGTGTCGTACTCGCCCAAGTATACTGTAATGTCTCGAAGACGAGCCCTAGACGAAATCGTAACGTATAATTAGTGAAGAAATATCAAACATCTTATTCCTCGTTTTTGGTCCGATTGAAGGAAAAGAATGCACTACAGTAATTATTCCATAAATAATAATAATTCCCTTCTTCAAGGGGCATTAAGGACTGATGCGCGTCCGGGTTTTAAGTATATCAGGGGATCCCTTTTTTCAAATTTGGCTATTGGCTGAGCTGATTTACAAGGTAAGGGATAAGTAGAGCATTGCTCAGAAAGTAACGCGGCTAGGAATATTTCCCGAGGGGAAACGGGCATGGAAAAAGTCGGACAGAACCGGGACTCGAACCCGGGTGAATACTCTGACCATTGATCAATGGATCATCAAGGGTAAAAAATTTTTCGCTAAAATATTAAAGCACTTATTTAAGTATAATTTAAGTAGCATGCTCTAATTACCTTTCATAATGTTAATGGTATCAATTATTTTTTAAGATATGCACAGCTTCATGAGCTGATAAGGCTTCATCTTTACCAGATCCTACCGAAAACTTCGCTCCGCCTTCTCCCCACCCCTCCGAACTTTCCATTCACAGTGTTGTCACAGATCTCTAGCTCTTACTCAGCCCAAGAGCTTCGACTTTCTACCACTCCGTGCGACACCAAGTTTTGCGTTCCTATTATACAGAAGTGTGCCTCTTATTTTATGTTATGTTAAGTCTTATTTTTAAGTTATGTTACCTCTTCACTATCCCTGCCATTCTTCAATCACTCCCGTATGTATGTCGTAAAAATTGCGAAAATTACCATTCAAATCTTATCAATTAAGAAGGAAATAGTGTTTCATGCGCAATAAACCTTCAGTTACTGCTTAGGAGACTTCCAGGAACAATAGTTTAATTTAAGGGCTAATCAAGGAAAGCATCCTTTATATATTTTGTCCAAAGCATCTTCCACTGATCATCGGTTTTCCTTCGCAGAGGAGATAGAAAACGAGACACGATTTATCTCTAAGCTCTACACCCTTCTCTGCATGTAATGTAGATTTTCAGGACGTTTGTTTTAACGACTCGTAGCCCATAAACAGGCTTATTTTGATCGTCGTAAACCAGAAACAAGTAATTCATTCTTCGTCGTTATATGCTGAGTATGTAGTTAGGGTTACTATGACCGGTTCATACCGATGAAATAAATAAATAATTTCCATATTTTATGATCCGTGAATATATTTACTTCTATAGTGACTATATTTATACGCAGCAACAACAAGATCGGTCGGTACCTACTCTTAGTAGGCAAGAGGAGTAACTTTTCAACATTAAATTTACATGGAAAGTATGCAAGCTATTGATCGATTATTAAAACCTATCCAAAAATTATAATGTAAATCTGATACCTATCCAAAGCATGTTAAGTGTAGAGGGCTAGGAAATTTCTGATAAAATTCTTCAGAATTCTCTAAGTAATGTTATTGTTAAAAAATGAGACTGCCAAATTATTTAAGTTGGTACTTTTTAAGCTGATTTAATGATACAATTATGTAGTAATGCCAACACATTTTTAACTAACAGCGCCAACACATTATTAAGACACTTTTAACTCATTTTTAACTAAGCAGCGGAAGGTATTGAATTTCGGGGACTGAGAAGAATCATATTTGAAGATCAACAATCAAGATCAAATGCTTTAGGTTTAGGGATGTAACAGAAGGGCCCACTCTTGACCCGCATAATAAATTTAAAATTTCGCTCGAAAACGACAGGTTTAATGGTTAATTGGATTTTATTTTTAATGTTTAATCATATGCTGACATAATTCTTATCACTCAAAGACCTAAACTAAAATACAATTTTACCGTTAAAATTTTGATAGGATTTGAAAATTTTGGGTGGTGACTCTCTCCGGGATTTATTAATTAAAAGGGGTCGTTGAGTTAAACGCACTAGCAAATTCTTCTAAAGGTATCCGGGCAGCCATGTTGGTAATGCGCTCCTCTTTTGTGAAAGTGGTCCCTGGTTTGATTCCCGACGGTGGCTAACGTGCGAAATGACCTTAGTCGTCGAAGTATTATTAAAATCACGAAAATTCTATTTCGACAAGTGCCTTTAGTGTTATACTGTGCAACCTTTCCTGTTTAAGAATCCTTTCGTGTAATTAAAAAAACTCGAGATATTTTGATAACTGGATTTATTTTGTATTTGATTTCTGGAAAGTGTTCGAATCCGTTTCCTTAATCACGCAAGAACAATCAACTGCTTGATAACATTTCTTACACAATTCACATATAGGTTTTATCCTTTAAATCTCAATTTTAAATAGTGTTCATTCACAAATAAAATAACTAACATTTTCTGATATGTACAAATCAAACGACGAATATTCCCCCTTTATCATCATCTTTGTTCCAGTTTTAAATATTGAAGTTTTCTGTCTAACATCTTTTATAGATTCTGGATACGTGCACCCAGAAGGCGGCTGTTGGGTTACAGTCCTCTAAGATTCTAGAAATACATTCTTGAACGTATGTACATGAACTTATTTTGCTATAATAGTAAGCCTCATTACCTCTGAAAAGCTTTCGGTAGCTGATGGTGAAGGGGTGGAGCTCAAGTTAGTCTTTGGAGTAAATACTTGACAGACAAAAACACATTGTATCATAAGCAATGAGACACGCATGGTTCACATGCTTGAATTTAGACGAAGAAATGAAAGAGAAAAAGTCTTCGATGTCCCGCGCGTGTGCAGGAGTTGGTGCCATCTGATGGATTCTCCTAAGTACACTGAGTCCCATCATAGCCTGAGAAACTGAAGGAGAGATCGTTCTGTTGTGGTAGCTTAGAGGACAGAGCACCCTCCTGGAGCGGGTTCGATTCTCAGCCATGGTATACTTTTTCTCTTTCGTTTCTTCATCTACATTGTATCATGTTAAACATGTTATTAGTTACTACGATATCTTAAGGATGGGTCTCCCTAAGGAGACATTCTGGATGCGCCTCTGGTTGAATTTCATTTGATTACCATATAACCTTCACCTGTGTACGCAGTGCGCCGCCGTAGCCACATGTGCCTTGCCCACGAGCACACCACCGCATTGGTAGCCCGCGATCCGTATGTGAGCCTGCCATGGGAACTCTCCAAACCTCGCCTCACTCCCTCCCACTATCCTCTTGCTTATAACGTTCGTTGGAATCCCCCCGCGAGTCTCCATCACCTCGCCGATGCCGTACGCATCTTCTCCCTCCTCCACGAATCCGTTCGCTTCAGTTTCATCGATATCCTCGTCTTCATCTGCAAGGCCATCTTCGTCATCTGTGTACTCTCCGTTCTGATGATGGAGACGGCGAGGGTGCAGCTTAGGAATGCCGCACTCTGTGAAGTGGTAGAAAATTATCAGTAAAATTAAAACTTTTCAGTTTCAGGTTTAACAGCTAACACAATGATTGTGTGTAAATATTAAATTCCTCATCCTTCTATCTTCGCCATCCTCGGTATTCCAAAGCTGAAATCTGTTCCAAAGTGTTACTCCTTCTCCTTTTTTTGGGGACCGGGGTTTGATTCCTTATTGGAATCTAAATGAATCCTTAATACACATAGATTTTAACACTGAAATATCCACAATCATTTGTTAGATTTAGAGTAAAATAGCAAAATCAATCATGTCATATTTATTTTACAGTTTGGTGATCCTGAGGAACATTATGCATAAAACTATTAATAATAATAGCCTCTCATTCATATCACAAGGAAGAATGGACTTTTAAAAAAATCTGACGGGACCGGGAATCGAACCCGGGTCTTCCAATTGCCGGTCGGGTACTCTGTCCGTTGAACCATCCCGGCAGACCATTTCTCCAAGACATTCATTTCCTGAATGGCTTGGAATGTGCCTCATTCATATCTTATCAACCATTTTGGGAATTAAAACTTCTAATACTTGAGTGAAGATTATGTGCCCAGAACTTCGCTTCCACTACCTTTTATGGCCTAAGGTAAAGGTTGGAAACGCTGGAAACCAGCGTCCTTCAGGCCAAGCGCAGCCTTTTCGGTCATTCACTGCGACATTTTAGTCACTTTCTGTAATAAATGCCCTTATTTAAAATGTTTCCCAGTTTGATATTCCCTCCAAATGAAAAACAAAATGGAAAATATTCTCTTTTGGTCCATTTAGCGAATAGATCCATTTTTCCACATACAATTTCATTGTTAAACTATAGGAATGTTGGAAACACATCCATCAATGCTACTGATGGTATCACATGCAGCCTATCTTAAGCAACCGAATGGTAAATGCGGTCTTCCAATGAGAAAAGGTTCCCCACCCCTAGCCTAAAGCATTCCTTCAGTTGGTACTCATTTTTGCACGCTGAGTCGACCTGTGGCCTCAAATCCCTAAAAAATGCCGCAGTTGTTTTTACCGTGGTTGCGAATGGAGCCCCAGCAGTAGGCGTGCGCCCGCTTCGCTACCGAGGCCCACAAAAATACAATCGAGTTAAATATTGAAGTAATAAAAATCATTCGGTAGTTGAGAATCGTATCAATTAGCTGTCTGCCAGTCGCTTCAGTGAATTTGAATGTGAAAACACTCTTATTTATTTAAACGGGAATGCTTTGAGCCCTCTTCGTCAGTTGTATTTGACCATTTCCTTGAGTATCTTCAATGGAATTCTCTTCCTGTTTTCAGCTTTATTGTGGGACTCGATCGGGAGTACCCTCACTTGCACGTCGTCTTCGAACTGGAAGAATCGTTTCTAGAGGGAGCAATCATTCCAGCCTTTTTTGTGGTTCTTGAAAGTTGGTCTCAAGAAGGGCGGTGCTGTGTTTGATAAGACTTTTGATAAGTTCTCTATCATTTACCGTGGAAATTGCGTTCTACAGTAGTTATTGAAAAATAATCGAACGGTGTGAAGTGAAATGTTCGCGTGAAATATATTAATCGACTTTGCGAGAGATCGGGAAACCTTCGGTGTTATTTACGAGACGGCCTCTTCCCAATGCCGAATGGTGTCAGCAGATGCTGGTAAGTACCATCATAATCATTCATTATACGTCCTTAAATTACTGCGTACTCTTCGTCTACGATTACAACTGTCTTGTAGTGAAAGGGAAAGTTATCCATATAGTGTTTTGTCTGATTGCTCATAATGCTTAAGCCGTTGAAGAAGTAAAATGTACTTTACCACTATTAAGGACTGATTTTAAATTAGGAGTGGACGCTTGCTAAGGACCTCTCCGTAAAAGGGGACAACATTTAGTCTTTCTTGTGTATTGCATTAACTGCTCAAATAACATTTGGGCCCTGGACCGTCTGAGTTCTCCCGTGAATGTTTACTGATTATCTTACTCAGAATAATGTGAATAATAAACGCAGAGACACCGGAAGGCAAGTGAGAGCAACTCTTTGCGAGAATTTCTGTGAAGGAGAGAAATTGTTGGTTTCACATTTTTTAACTTACTTCATGCTATTCCATGAAAAGGAACATTCCTCCTCCTGACAAATGTTGTTAATCAATTAGTTATTCTTAGATTCCCTCCTTATCATAATAGCTTTATCAGATATAACTGCTCACTTCCTTAGCTCGATTCGCGTTATGCCGAGAAGTAAATGCTGAGTAGTTTTCAATTCTATTTTTCTCGTTATTATCTTTCAGCAACTTTGTTATTACTTATTATATATCATATGAGTATGTAATTCCTTAAAATTTGCCGTTTATACATCCTTTCATTACCAACAGCTCTGTTTTACGAGTCTGGATAATACTTTTAATGACCACCTCTAACAAAAATTCAACAAATTTTAATGCCAAATCCCTGCGTAAGCGATTTATTCAAAGGAACGATTTTCTACTCATTTTAATAAATATCGCAATAATGTTTTATAGCATAACTTTCATAGAAAGTGATTATTCTTCGGGGGAAAGTTGTTCATTTAGACCTGTCCGACGTTTAATCATCTGCTTCGTATTCACAAGCTGCCAATGCAAAGGGCCGTAACTGCTTCAAGTATAGTAATATAATGGAACTGAAGGAGGTTTTCTGGGTAAAATATTCGAAAGATATTTTATGAAGAGTGTGGTTGGTCTTTCCCCGCTGGTTTCTATTCTGGGGTAGTTTTGCATAAAATAACTAAGAACAGACCTAAGGATCTGTTGACTATGCGTGCCTAATCTCTGTAAATGATCATGAGAAATGTTGGTTATTCATAGAATAGGGAACATCTTCGAAAAAGCAATCATTAAACAGACAATAAAGCCGAAATTTTTCTAATTTTAACTCATATTTAATTTTAGAATAATAGAGCAATTTTATCGACATTACCAAATATATAACAATAAACATTCATTTTAATGGTGATTAATAAAGGTTACTCCAAGAAATATGTAATCCACTCAATAGTAGGATATTTTTGAAGTATCTCAATAAAGGGGGCGTCTGTATGAACTCGGGGTGCCAGTATTCTTCGGTTTACGGTAATTTACAGTAAAGGCTAATATAAAACGTTAAAAAAAATAGCTAAGGTATCAAGGGATAGAAGATGATACAGCGCTTCCTCGTTTTAGCTATAAATCTTGATATGTGGCGCGTTTATAGCCAATAGCAGGCCTGTGAAACTTGCCACATAAATATAGTTTAAAATGTTCGCGGCCCTCAGATGAAAAATTTTGGGAAAATGAGTCTTTTGGAAACATTTATTCAAATTGACTGATACAAATGTAATGTAATTCATAATACACTTTCAGTTACAAGCCTTTCGTAATTTGGAATTGAATTAGCGGTCGATAACGTCTCTGCAAGAGTAAATATTTAGCGTTGCCTATTATCAACTTTTACATAATTACTATATTTTGTAAATATGATTGCCAAAACACATAGGGGGCCGTGGGGTGAACCCTAGAGGCCGCATGTTGAGCAGGCCTTTTCTTCTTTACTATGTTAATACATAAAAAAATCTCTCTTTAAAGTATTCGTTACTTGATTATTATTTTGCATCAGATAGTCCATCGAATTTATATTCCAATATCCATCACGAGTAAGCTGAAATACTACCAGAAGTGGTATTGATTTCTGCCATTCGTGCGGTTGCAGCAAGTTATCCCTCTAGCTTTCAGACAGCAAAATTACATCTCGTTAAATTGAGCGCAAATAGGTTACTGTTCCATACAATTAGTTAGGAGCAACGGGACTGCTGGTTAGCAGCAGGGCGAGACTCAACTCGTCATTGCCAAGAATTTGTGTCAGAGTGACACACTGCGACTATTTTCATCAGTAAAAAGAAAGAGACGGTTAGAAATGTTTGCTTTCGAAGTGCTGTTGTTTCACTTTAAATTGCATTAAGATCAATTTGGGTACATCCGGTATGTCTACAAGGCGGAGAAGCAGTCGTATTTAAATTCTGTATTCAGACGAATTCACACATTCTACTATTATATGAATGAAATATTCGTCGAAGCATTCGGAATACTCAGTTAATTGTCTTATTTGCTTCAGAGCGATCATAATTGGAGTGATAAGAAATATTTTAATTTGCATCTATGCTACGGTCATTACTATTTATGCAGTAGGCGATGCTTAGAGTAGTAATAGTAGTATTTTTAAAAGAGCTTCGAAATCTGAGGTTATTTCGCACGTAGACCCCACAGGGAATCGAACCAGGGGCAGCTTTCACTCTAGTCGAACGCGTTGCCCACTTAGCTATCCGGGAACCCTCTCGGGGTTTGTATTCAAATGATTTGCTCTAATGCTGGAGATGTTATCGCACCATCCCAAGGCCGAGTTTCTTGATTCAAAGTTGGAATCTCGGCTGAGACACGAATACTTGCATTTGCTGCCGCACAAGTTAAACTTCATAGTTCATAGACACCAGACTAGGATTCGCGTTCAAGATTGATTTAACATGCCGAAAGATTTTTGTGTTTTGAAACCAAGATATGCAGTGTAATTGGTCCAAATTTCAACTGACGTTATGCATGTAGTCTTTGTAAAACTGCTGAAATTTATTTATTTTCTTTAATTTGTGGATATTTTTCTCAAAAAGGATTATCATAATTACTTATATTTCTTTTTCATGAATGGGTATATTAAAGTTCCCAAGAAGTCGGCAAAAAGTTCTTCTTTGTGTCGGTAATTTCATGAAGAAGCTGTGATTTAGGACAGTAATAAATCTTGTCTAATGTTTTAAGCAAAGATGTGCTTAAATGGGTGTGATATTCGTGAAACGTTCTTACGTTAAATCATTCACATCAATTACAGCAAGGAATGCACATTTGTTCATTCTCATCCTCTGCAGGGATGCTCTGCAATTTCACAATAATGGTCGCACGAACTCGAGATGAATTTATAACGAAAGGGAAATAAATGTATGATCCTTGTCACGGAAATGCAGCATTGGAATCAAATTCAAATTTTCCATCCAAGGAATTTTGAAAATTAACCCGGAATTTACTATAATTCGAACGCAATCGTGAAACGTCCTCTTGGCCATCCGAGACATTCGAATAATGCATGGGAGAATGGATAAGGGTTTTATCGCCTCCTAACGTTATCAAATTCGAGAAAAATAAATAATAAAGAATGGCCCGTGAAATTGAAAACGGAAAGAAAATTTTTGGCTAGGAGAGCATTCATTGTCCCTTGCAAATGTGAAGAATGGTTCATAGAGAAAACGAAGCCATTGGCCTAGTAACCACTGCTAAGTGTATCTCCCTTGTTATTCAAGCGTATTAAGATGATTCTGAAGATGACCGCAAAAGCACTTCCGTGTCAGAAATGCTGGAGACAAAGGAAACGTGTTACTCACCCATTTCCCTGTTTGGCGGTGGTGGTGGGGGGCGGGACTCTTCCAGGGCGATGTGGTGACGGCGATCTGGAAGGGGCGGCTTCTGCGTTGGCGGCGTCGGTGGCCTTCGAAATGAGGCTTTCGATGGGGAGTCTTGAGGGACGCATCTGGCGGTGACGAGCCACCAAGGAGCCAGCAGCCCCGTGGAGCCTCCGAGGGCACAGCCTCTTCTGGCTGGCCATCCTCCGGCGAGCCAACAGAAGATGGTGAGAGTGCATTGGGGACCAGCGCGGCCGCTATCGCCCTCCAACGCACTCCCTCGTCTTCCACTCATTGATTGTGTATCTCTGAGGTGGTATTGCACTGGAAGTATCGAGAAAAGCTGGTCTTAACGTCTCACTATATCGTTATTCGCCAGAGATGGTCAAAATGCCTTATTTTGCGATCGGTGACGATGATAATTTCAGCGCAGTAGAGGACATAAATTAATGAACAAACAATTAATAAGAAATGAGAAAATCAGCTCAGTTATCAGGTAGACGAATTGGTGGATCCAAGGGAGGATCTGACGAGGAACTTAAATTAAATTCAGATGTTGAGGTTTTTCACGACCCACGATATACGTAATTATGATGACAAAATAGCATTTAAAATTTATTTGGAGCTTAGCTCATAAGGACATTTTTATAAATCGAACTCCCCCCTTAAGTTTCTAAATTCACCCCTGAGCAGATCCAGGTACTTGATGATACAGGTAGAATTAAGCTCTTAAACAGCACTTCCTGTTTACTAGATCTATAGCTTTCTGTATGAATAATTATTTTTCTCTCATAGAATACGATTAGGCGCATGATACCATGAAGTGATCGACTTGGGAAACGACGCAAAGGGAGTCCTCAAGGAACCCCTTTTTTATTTTAACTTCCGCGATTATTCATTTGTGAACTCCTTTTCGATGAAATATTAGAAGTAATCGAAATAATTCTATAGCTTAAAATCATATCAACATTCAGTTGCGACCGACAGTCAATCAGTCCTCTGAGAGGATATCCCTAGTAAATGTCTCAACTTATGAAATGCTAAGTTTTCTACTTCCATTTGAGGCTATATCAGTGTGTCAGCGCCATTTGTTTTGATTATTCTGTGAATTATTATTATCGCATAAGCATCGTACGTATGAGTCAAAATTGAGATGAAGGAAGAAATGCTGTTGTGAATTTATAAACGTACATAAACAAATGAAAGCAGAGTTACCACCGGAATCGTTGCAGTGTGATATCATCAGGTACACAAAAAACATTAAAGTTTACGAGGAATTTACAGCAGCATTTTTTATTCCATCCCAATGAAAGAATTCCACCTTAAAAAAGTTACATCTGAGACAGTATCCTTCGTCGTAGGAGTCGAACTTTATCTTCAACCTTTCTCCTTCTATCGACTGGACGCCTGAAGGAGTGAACGGTGTGTATCGTAATCACAGACTTTCTTCGAAGTAGGAAATCGATCTCTAATCAACTTGTAAAGAAATGTATTCTTTTCAAGCATGCATAGACATTATTTTGCTCGTTCCCTAACATTTTATGAAAATTTTACATAGCTCGAATTTAAATGATAGAATTTTTGTATTATTTTAGAAGAAATCAGGAGGTTTTTGATAATTTTTTTGCTGATTTTTGAAGCAGTTTATTCCCTGATATCATGATGTTGGTCGATGATGCTTTGGTTCTATTTATGGTCGCATAATTTTGTGTAGTACTTCGAATATATCTCTCTGCCTACGGCCTCCGGCGTTCAAACCTTAAATATAACAGATACAGAGCACTTCTACGAGTCTGTAATTGCGTAGTTTATTTTCACGGTCATCTTTATCGATAATATCTCTCAATAGGTCTTTGATTTCAGGCAGGGCTAGCTTTCTTTTTTGTTTCAGATCCTGGTCACTTTCCTTATTTTACCTGAGGTCATATGATTTTTTCTACCATTAGGTCGCTTACCAACTTTCCATCGATCTCATCTCTAGATATTTTCTCTAAGGTGATGCCTTATCTAGGTTACTTTCCTTTTTCTAATAATATCTGTAATTTCTTGCACATCCTCATTCCTTCGGAAACATCATTTCATTAATGTTCTTTCAGTTTATTCAACTTTACCTATTCCCTCTTTCTTTATTTTTGCTTATTATGCTTTGTTTGTTTGCTTTCATGGCTATATTCATGTATTTTATAATAATTTTGTTTAAAAATTACGATGTTTGCTATTTTTTGATTTATAAATTTGTCACGCTAGTTTCACAAACTTATATGAGTATGAATCAAATGATGAGCTATGTGTGTATTTCTAAAAACTATGCAATTAATCACTCAAATTTCAATTGCAAAGAAAACTTGTGTTCTGACGTATATTGTATTTGCAAATAATTTTTATAAATTTTCTATCGTCTATGTTTTAATCTGTCTCTTTTTCCTTAATTCTTTCGTACACTCTTCGCAGGTTATTCACAACTTCTTCTCTTTGTGGGTGTTTTCCTGCGGTGGAAATATTCTTTCTGAGATCAAAGGTATAACAATTTTCTCCACAAAACCGTTATTTATTTCTTCATTATCTTCCAATTGCCACCACACTTATTAAAATGCGTAGATAATGTAGTTAACTCCATTGTTTAACATATAAATCCATTTCGTGTACCTTGTTTTACGTTCTGACATGGGTGAGGGTGGGTAAGATGAATTTTTAGCCCCAATTTCAGCCAATAAAGACGTTTCGTATTGCATTATATTTTTTCCTGAAACTCATTTCTCAAATATTTAAAATTTACCAAATCTATGTGCATGTCTTCCGATAACCATCATACATCCAAACCGTCAATTCATAAACCTCATCCAGAGGTCATCAAAAACGTTTCATTGACGTTCCCGATCGCTATGATATATTCAACTCCTACTTCCTATTACTGAGTAAATAAAATTATATTGTCTTTCAATAGCATCTTAATTATATTGGCAAAAGCGTAGGTATCAATTGAAGCACTTAAGTAATTATTTCCGGCTCAGAGTTTGCATTCAATTTTCTCATCATGAGTTCAGCTCCGCTTTCTCTTATTCCGTATACATGGCATTCAATGGGAAGAAGGTGATTAGAGTATTGTGGAGAAGGATGAATGCCTCATTATCTTTTTCTAGTGATTTTTTTATGGGCGTAGTAGTAATTTAAACGTTAATTTTAGGTCCTCGTACCGAACTCGTTCAACTTTCTGCAGCGTCGGTATTGGCTTAAGACGAGAGTTGGGAATTTAAACATTAAACTCTTCCTTTCTTCAGCCAAATTTCGGTGGTTATATTTGTATTCTTAATTTTCATAAAAGCACTTGGTTACTAGTGACTTAAACATTATGATTTAAAATAATAAGGTGAAAGAGTCTGACCATTACACAGCGTTAAAAGACTCGTAGCCAATTTCCTATCTCATTATGTTATGGATTAACGTCTATTGGGCCTACGTTGAACACCGTGTAAATCTAAGCTTTAGTGAAAACCTTAGGAAAGTTATTAATATTTCCCTCTGGAAATACACGTTTAATCCTTGGGAGCACAATGTGTAAATGTCACTAAAGCTAAAGATTTGAATCCCGCCGAGATGTTTAGTATTTGAGGAAGATAGGTGTACAGAGTAATAACGATGGAAGATATTTCTATTTACGAAAACTTTATCATGTGTGAGAGGAGAAAATTCGTTAACTGTCTGAGTAGATCGGGTCTGCACAGTATACGTATAGCAGGGTATGCAGCCTGCTATTGGTATTGGAAATTATATTTACTTGTGTTTACAATAAGTGGTGATTATTTCAATTGGGAATAAAGCCAGTTATCAGTCATCTTGATGAGTCATTTCAAGAATATCCACCTCTTGTTCAATTCCAAGTCACAGAGGGTTTGTTAGGAGAATGTGCAAGATATCACACGCATTGTTTATCCGTTATTTTCAATTCAAACCAATATTCTTCGTAAATTAAAAAAATAACCGTTGTCCCAAAATTTTATCCGCTATCATTTTTTCCCTTCTTGTAAGCTGCGTAGGCCTGGTCCGGATGATATTTAGAAAGTAGCCGAGGGCCGGGAGATTCGATTGCTTCCTAAGCCTAATCGAAACATATATATTCACGTGAATATCCTGTTCTAGAGACCCACCCTTCCATTTACATCACCAACGCTTTCAAACCCGGAGCGGTCGTAACCACCAGTTCCTCGCGTCCATCCGAGCGCCGCCTTTCCTTCAAGTGAATTTTCTGTTTAAGGCCGGCAGGCCTCGATCTCCCTTCCAGCTTTTCCTCCCTACCCGCTGCACTTTTTTCCCTCACCTTCCAACGGGATCCCCACAATCCACAACATGGTCCGAATCGCGCCCACTCGCGCTCTTCCCACTGACCTTGCTCTTGACCTTGCGGCTCCGGCCTTGCCTCCGGCTGGAGGGAGATGAAAGTGGGACGCAGGGATCCATCCGAATATGTGTCTCGCGCAGCCCCTTTTCACACCCTCCCCTTCCCTTCCCCCGGAGGCGAAGGGAATGACAAAGGAGGCGGGGCGACTCCATTCTCTCCATTGTACACCATTAGTCCTCCACGCTCCACTTCCTATCGGCGGTGATGCAAGCGCATGCGAACATGAATGCTCATTGTTGAGGCCGAGATACCGATCGCTCACACCTTTTCCCCAAATGGCTGCCTATCCGCTTCAGCGGAATCTGTTTGCCCGAGAGATCTTATCGATTGGGCAATCTTGATCGGTTACGTTCCATTCCTTAGCAATCCTCTTCATTGATGTCGAATCTGGTAACTATGGAGATCTACAATGGAGCCTCCAGGTAGGTTTTAGGTGCATCTTAGACGCTCTCTGTTGGTTAGATTGCGTCTAATTAATGGGGAATGGTATCCATGCAACACTTGTGGATTCATATCAATCCTTCATTATGCTTTTTGTGGAATACTATGAACAGAAATCTTTCACCTATCTGGATGTATCTTGTTATCTGAAAGAGATATTTCAGCCTCAGTTTTCTTCATGACTGACATAATATGAAATCTGAGGTATGAGTGGTAATAAACGTAACTTATCACAAATAGAATTCATTTCGATAGTGATCATTGAGCTTCACCAACACGCAAGTTTTCAAAGCAAGACTATATACTACTTCACTCTTCATCTTGTCTTGTCGCCTCATTCCCTCTCCATAACTGTCTGGGGTTACAGGAGGAGTGGTTTACGGCTTTCTTCTTTGGGCTGAGGATTTTACTGACTTGTGGACAGTATTAAATAATTAATTTTCATTGCCCTCTCTGGGTAAAGAAATTGCTTGTCAAGGCAATTGTTTTATATATGTATGTAGTTTCGTTCCTTACAAACATAGCGCGACCAACCATACTTAATCTGCTCCTTTCCTTATTACACAGCCTTTGTAAACTTGTTGAACTCTTTGAATCGCCAACTTATAATTTATAGGACGTATAGGCACGCCGTCTTCAGCGGTAGTAAACTTGTATGTGTGGGTATGACCTCGGCCGAAAATAAACCGGTTGTAAAATAAAATAATGAAAAGTTTTACGTTCGCATGCTCATAGAGCTTCCGCAGTATTTTAGATTTATTACTCTTCTCCCCTGATACTTTTTTATTGACGTCAAGATTCAGATGCGTCAAACAATTGACCGCTTGTGCTGCGAGCTGCGTGCGTATTCTGCACCACGCAGCGAAAGGTGATACGTTTTGTGAAGAATTGCTACGATAAATCAGTGAGGGTTACTCGGATGCTTCAGGATGTAAGATGGGAATCTTTGGAAGTTAGAAGATTTCAACAAAGGATCAATTTACTGGATAAATTCAGAGGAAGCACGTTCAGAGATGATGTAGCCGATATAATGCGTTCACCATGCTACATAGGCCGTTCCGATACTGCGAGAAAGATCAGAGAAATAGATGCTACAACCAATCGATTCAGGAACTCGTTTTATCCGCGAACGATACGCGAAAATAATCGATTAAAGAAATATAGTCATGGTGCATGCACCCCCTGCCACACACCGAAAGGCGGCTTGTAGGGTACTCACATAGACATAAACATAGACAAGTTCAGTGATTGATATCACATATTGATAGGCCATCATAACACATTTTAATTGGACAGCCATCGGGATAATCTTTGGCTGAATAAAAACTGTTCGTCCAAGACAAGCATAAGGCTAGAATTTGGAAGGACTTCATTCCAAGTGAACAGTCGTTTTAAATAACGTGAATAATAAATCTTTACTGACTGAAAATGGCTACGCGCATCGTTGCCTAGGCTCTTTTAAGACTTGTTATAAAGTAGCCAGCACAGTTTTCAGTAGGCAATAATTGTTACAAATCTCAACTGCAACTTTTACTTGTTATTTTGGACGATATGTTATTGGAGCATAACCAAAATATTTCACTGATTCCAACTTAATTTAGCACCTCGTCCTCGCTACTCACAATAAAACGCAATAAACGGTCCGACATTTCCAAGTCGCGGCATTCATACCACCTTCCGATACGCAAATATTACGCCCCACTGATTAGTGTGCCCTGAGGTGGGAACCTTGATTACTACTTGAAGTCGCCTCGGGTGTTGTAGCCCATTCGGATGTCCCGCAAGCGTGTAAATATTGGTAGTGGTGGAGAAATTTGCGAAAGCATTTCCATCAAAACATCGATTCCGCATCTTAGTCGAAAAGTGTGTCTCCGGTATGTGCTCGCGAGTTAACTTCTACTCTTCTACGTGCTGGAATGTCAGCTAGAGGAGATCTAAACGATTTACACCCGTGAACAATGAGCGTCGCGCACGAGTTGAATTTCAAAATGGGAGAAAGACGTTCGGGCCCTTTGTTCTCGCGCGCCTATGAGTGTTTCGAATCGTTTGGCGAAGGAACGACGGCCGTGTAAGCCCGCGCAAGTGAGTCACCGTTCGCTGTTGAGGTCGCGAGAGTTTGCCCCGTTCCACGCATTAGCGACGGTAGCGCCTCGAAATGAGCAAGCAGTTTAGAAAGTCTCTCCGAAAGAAATCGTCCTCTCGGAATTCAACATTTCTTCTCCGATTCATACTTTCAGATCTGCTGCTGCAGATCTTTAGCGGATTTTTGACGTTAACAACGCAATCCATAACGATGACCATAAGTGCTACATTTTCCTGGAGATCGATCGATCATTTCTATAATGGAAACAGGAATACCACAATTACATCAGTCTTAATAAGCTGAAGTGCCCATTGATTCTTAAGGGAGAAATTGGAGATAGGATTAAATATAGTAATCCTATTTTTACGAAAGGTAAAGTAACTTCTCTCATCGGACCACAATTCCCAATGTATTCTTTATATAAAAAGGGTAGGAAATCAGATTCAACGTTGGTATTAGTCGCCAGGGGGACGGTTTGTTTACAACCTCAAAATTTTAGAAAATTTTCATTAATTTTATCAAAATTCTCGCAATTTTGAGCAGAAAACAATATTCGACGACCAAAATAAGAATCTTTATTCAGTTTCATTTCTTTTGGTGCTTGTCTCGATTTATTCTTTCTTTCTTAATTTTGCAAAAGAAAGAAACCCCGAAAGCGATAAAAGTGAACGAAAATGCGTGAGCTCGGATTCAAAAATAAAACTAGCCGCCAAGGGGAACGGTTGTTGACAACCACAAAATTTCACAAGACGTTCACGTATTTTATCAAAATGCTCGAAATTTCGAATATAAAACGATATTCTATAACCACAGTAAGAATTCGTATTCAATAGACCTTCTTTTGGTGCTTGTCTCGATTCGTACGACTATTCTTTCTAATTTAATTTTTCCAAAAAAAATTAAGCCTGCAAGAGGTGAATTTGAGGTTTACGTGTATTTCTTATGGGAAAAGTATTAAGCGTCGTACCGGGGACAGTTTGGTGGATAAATATAGCCTTTTTTCTAATCTGGGAAAACATCTATAAACCTCGAAAGTATGAAAGTCGAGTGGTACGAGTTCCGGTTCTCGAGTTTTAGGCGGACAAACATACATACAAACACGCAGTCTACTTTATAATGTAAGATTTACAAATCCAAAATTCACTAACAAGAAATACCCCACTAGCCGGGACTCGAACCCGGGACCTAGGTGTTGGAGCGTTAGCACGCTAACCATTCCCCCACCACAATTGGTATTCTTCATTCTTGTCAACCAAGGACTTCACAGTTAGAATCAAGCCAGTGTTAAATCGCGCCGTTTGATAACTTTTATATTACTTAAATATTATATCACTTCATAGCTATCTGTTAAAATTTAGAAGTAAGGTATAGATATTATTTCTTGAATAAGAGCCTCCACTTAAGACCCGGTATGAAAGATTTCATGATACCACCGCCGATATCGGCTATTTGGGTTAGACGGCATTTCGTTATTTTAATTGGGATTTATAAAATTATCATTTTATAAATCCCAATTATATAAAATGATAATAACTTATAAAATGTTACGAAAATGTTAGAGATATTGTGCTTCGTGAACGTGGGCTTGTTCTGCTTATATCATTCTGGCTCAGTGAGGATAGCAAAGGCAAACTACCTCACTCCTCATCTTGCCTAGTAAGCCTCATTTCCCTCTCCTAGCTCTTCGTCGCTGATGGTGGAGGGGATGAGGTCCCAACCGGCCTTCGGGCTGAATACTTTACAGACAAACATCCAAATAAATCCGTTGTTTTCATCGTGACTATTTACTGAATGATTCTCCGTTTCGTCATAACCGTTTCCTCCTAATCAAGGAAGAAAAGTGTCCCATTTTGCAAGTAATTAGCTTTCGTTTGATTTCTTAAAAGGGTGATTTCGTGGTAATAAATTAGTGTCATTGACTCTTACGGTCAGCGTCCGCTGCCTCTTGGCAAGGGTATCATTTGTGAGCAAATTTTTCGCTCCCAAGGTTTCGTGAGAATTTTCTTGGTAAATTTTCCCCCGAGATTATGAAAGTTATGCAGTTGAAAGTTACCGCTGTAAGCATCTTTTGTACGTAGTAATGAAGGTTCGCACATACCTGAGGGAAGAGCATTCTCACAGTCTCTGCCTATCCTCAGTATACATCTTTATCACTACCAATCGTAGCATGATATCTCCATTGGACACCGAGGAAATATTGCTCTGGTCGCTATTTCCGTTGAATGGTGGGAACGTTTCGGATCCAGGATGTTTACCGTGTTTCTCACGCGCTAATTTTGGTAGAAAGTACGGCTACCTCGAATATTCTCGCGTACCTCATTATTACGGAATGATTGAAGACAGGAAAAATCCCGAGATCGGGGCGAATCTTACATCAATCACCATTCGGGGCACTTTCAATTCACTGCAGTGCCTTTCAATTCACTTATCCTAGGGAATAAAATTTGCATTTTGCATCGAAAATTATTTTTAGCTAAGTAATTCGTTTTACTTGTCAGTTAATTTGTATCACTGCGTATTGATCTGAAGATACGTTCGATGGCAACTGTCGCTGATAACATAGTTCTATCAATCATTAGAATTTAGTTTCCCAATAATTCTCATTTAAAACCATCCTTTGCTTAATATATTTTAATATATTTCATGACAAAACTTCTACAAATCCACAAAATGTTTTGGATTTGTCATTAAATATATTAAAATATATTAATCATGAAATTCCACAAAATATCGCTTGATACTATTCATTCCATCCTTTGCTTCTTATGTCTAGATCCTTTCTGTGCATTCCTTTCTAATGTCATTCGCAATAACTTTTGCATGCCTTCCCTTTGTTCCTCAGCATCCTACCCCCATTACTTTCTGCAGCAGTACATCTCCTCTCAGTATTTGAACCACTCTTTTCTTCTGCCACTAATTTCTTTCCCCTCTCATTTCCCACCTTCTCCAACAGTTAATTCGTTTTTAAATCAAAGCATTTTACCTTACCAACTCTACGCCACACCCGTATCTCAAATCTCTGGTCTTTTATTGCCCCTAACTAGGACTCATTTTTCTGGTCCACGTTTCACAACCCTTCAAAAATGCACTTCAGAATAAGGATATTATTGGCATTTTCCCGACCGCTCATTTGCCATTCGTCGACAGCTCCAATTTCATCATGAGTTTCCTCAGCAATTGCTCCTGATTAGATAGGCCTTAGTTGGCATTGCCACAGTCTACCCCCCGCGCCGAGAATTCCGCAGGTGTAATCTCTTTTTTGTACGCATTTGAACTTCCTCTACCCTCCGGAGACATCCTCCGCCTGCAGAAGTGGGCGCCATGGCCCACTGCCAGAGGCCCTCTTTTCCTCTGTCTCCCCTTGCCACGCTCTTCCAGGTCAACTCCCACATCCAGTGGCTGCGTCGCGGGAAAGGTAACCAGTGGGTTGGGGCAATATTTGCCTACCTCTCGGCGAGAGAAATTTATTTCTCTTCCTATTAGATCGAGTTCATCTCTGGAGAACTTGGTCACAATGTGTAACGGTACTCGGTTTGGAGAGAGAGCTTAGAATGCGCGGATGGTTTTTAGAACAGAATCCTGGGTTCCAGAAGAATAGTCGTCTTATTGGTAAGTTGAGAGCACGATCTCTCCGAGCAGGGTGAAGGGATGGAATTTTGTAGACACGCGTGGATGGAGTTTATGCGGATTCCACTTCGGATGGAGGAACACGACCGTGGTAGCGAAGAGAGGCGTGGGTGGGAAAGAAAGCGGAGGGGAAGCCGCGCTTTCTTTCGCAGCGAAAATTTTGGTCGTCATGAGGCGACATGAAGAATTGTCTCTGCTTTTGAATACACGCTTAAGGAATTTCAAGTGTGAAAAATAGCGGCATGACTGGGCTTCCCGAATCTTTTCCTCACTGCCAGGGAATGCTTTCGTGAGTTCAGTGGTTAGAATACCTGGCCGAAAAGTGGGAGATCTGGGTTCGAGTCCCGGTGATGTCGCTATTTGTCATTCTTTGGGATTCAGCCGCATGGCTTTACCGTGCGGTTATTACACCTTTCCTTAATCCTTTAGTTTTATATTTTAAAACTATCCTTGTAAATCCAGGCTTGTTCTTCAACAACAGTGTATGGTAATTCTGGGTTCTAGTTATTGAAAAGGAAATTTTGATAAAATTATGAAATATACATTCTTATTTACTGACTCATTTTGTTAAATTTACCCAATACGATAACGTAAAACGGGGATGTAGCAGCGGCATATCCAGGATTCGTCCTTGAGGGCTTGGAGCCATGGAGTAAACACTGCATTGGCCACGATCCAGGGATAGAAACATCTCCGCCGAAAATTAATGAAAATAGAAACTGATTTTTTAAAACATGTATACCATGTGAATCTCCAGGGTTGATTGTACGACATAATTGCGAGAGGCCATACCTTTGCATGCTTTCGTTTATTGTTGGCTCTATTCTCATGGAGAGGGGGAAGTTGAACCCCCAAAACCACCCCCTTGGCTACGATTCTGGGTTGTAGAATGATCCAGCTTCGTGGATATTCATCCAGAGTAGGTAAAATTGTTTTAGTCTACAGGTAGGTGTTTTATAAGTTACTTAAATAATTTTCGCCTCCCAATATAACCTCTCTAAGAAAGGCATTCAGCATTTCAGCTGCTAGTTATAACTTCAAACCTTCTACTATTTTCTTTGGAAAGCTTAAGAGTGAATGATACTTATTATAAATTATTGAAAATAAAATAGTTAGCCCTTGATTTCCTCACCGAGCCAGTCTGTGGAGCAAGTGGAAGCATAGCAAAATCACCCCATGAATGACAGTTAACGTGAAAAATATTCCATCTCTCATGAGATGAGAAATATGACAGAGATCTATTTTAAAAACGTCTGTTCGATGTCTTCTCGTGGCAATCGGAATCGGATATAACAATCATCGTTTTCAATATTCGGTTTTGTTATTTTATTCTTTTTCCAAAATTACATGAAACGATACTTCAGATGAAACGAAAATAATCTATAAAAGGCAAAAGTATATTAGGAGAATCCCGAAAACGGTTCTATGAAATTAAAGCGCTTTTTAGAGATAAATATTGGAAATGTGGAAATAGTAAAATAGATTGATTCCCGTACGAGATTTTTAATTAACCATTCTTCATACACATTCACACTCTTTCATACACATGCTTCTGACAAGCAAAATTAAAAATTCTTCATGAATTGAATTGATTTGACTCCTGTTATTGGTGGAAAAATTATAATTTATCCATTTACATGATGCCATATCGGTACAGCTTTCTCATTAAACTCACTCCAGTCACCTACCATCAAAGATTTACTTTTATTTTATCTCTCAATCCTTTTAAAATCGTTTTTTTCTCTGAGTATTAAAATAATAAGGTGCTAACACATTTGAGCCTAATCATTTACCACCTATAAAATTGGCGGTTGTAGATAAGAGATCTCAGTATTGCTGAATAAAAATATACTCCTTCCAGACTATATAGAATTTGTA
Source organism: Ladona fulva (assembly GCA_000376725.2). Lineage (NCBI taxonomy): Eukaryota > Metazoa > Arthropoda > Insecta > Odonata > Libellulidae > Ladona > Ladona fulva. The sequence continues at coordinate 451,802 of KZ308633.1, read as the reverse complement.
TTGTCTTGTCAACGATTTTATATTGATAAAATACAAAAAAATGCAACAGGTTTTGGATAACGTCTTGCAAGAGGGTGATAAACTATAGGATTGAAACTTTTGGATAGTGATTTTCATCAATGATGATATATTTACCTTGGCTCTATTTCATTATGAGACAAGCCGATGTGCGATGGTAATTAATGGTAAAGGTACGATGGTAATTTAGTACTTCTAATAGAGTTCGTGAGACAACATAAATATCACTAGGAATTACGCTCAGTACGAATTGTGTTTTTCCTTCAAAGAGCATATTCGAAGCGTAGTAGGAAAGGAAAATGGGTTGCAAAGATTAGCCAGTAGTGGGAGGGGATGTTCATTGAGGGTAAAAGAAATAGCGTACTTTTCCCTAATTTGACCTCTCCTTGAGTAATGCTTAGTCTCGATCTTGAGATGGTTCAATGTTAGAGCGGCTAGGTTTGTCAAAGAAGATTTTATATTTAACAGTAGTGTTTTGGTTATGATAAAACCCATTGGTTGGACTTCACATAGGGATAGAAGACTTGATTACCGATGTAAGCTTTTCGAAAAGTTTATCGCTACAGATCTCGTCGACGAGATATCTGATGTTGTTATTCCAGCTTGCAATGTGTGCGAGCTCCGAGAGAAAACTGATTACATTGGCTGTGCCATAATGCATATTAAGGAAGGATATCTTTCAGAAATACTGTAAAAAATATATGTACAAGCTTCTTTGGCGGATCCAGAGGGGTTCATGCTGGCTAACGCTCTCCCATTCTTGACTATATAGGACATAGATTTTTGAATGAGAGACAACTTGGTTTCAAGCAAAACCGAGGATTGATTGCTTTCAAAATCAAATATCCTAGTTTGATTCCCTTTGACTATGAAAAATAATGATGTACCCTTGTCGTGTTAAATTTGAGTGTAGCGTAAGTCACAGGATATTCATTAACTTTTACTTTCATTCGCTAAAAATAACTTGGCCCTTTTTCTCATTAAACTCAAAATCATTAAAATTATTTTTAATTTATATTAATAAAACGTGAAATATTGTTAATAACGATGTCTATATTTAAGATACACCTCGTTATTTTACTCTCATCGAAGAAAATTGTAAGACGAAGGATCATCCAATACAACGATCGACCGAGATAAGCATGCATTTGAAATATATTAAGTAACACATTCGATATACGTTAATATAACGAATGGTATATTAGATATTGATGAATTCAAGCAATCATTTTATCTTTATTTATTTAACGTAACGTGTACACAGGACCGGATCTAGGTAACTAAACGCTCCGATACGAAGTCTTGCGACGGCGACCCCTTCTCCATGCTTCCGAACATATAGTAAGAGAAATCATTCTCAGGGCACCCCTAATTCCGGGCGATACATTGCTTATCTCGCTTACCGGCTAGGGCCGGCCCTGCGTTTACAAGTAATCACACAGATACACACGTTATCTCGGGTATTTACAGAATGATGCTATAAGATGTTTGTGTTCTCTTCCTATTTTATACTTCATTCCTTCTCTTTTATATTCATAAATCAAAAAAGTTTTATGAAAATGACAAGCAGAAGTAGCCATTTGTATGTCTCATAGCTTATTCCGAATATGATATGAGTGAAGCTTCTTATTCTTTGCCATCCATAAAACAATTTCCGATTTTCGTTACAAGTAACAGCTGATTCGAATCGAATATCTTATGAAATCTCACAGTATGTAATTCTCATTTTGATAAACATATAAATTACGCACGATAAATTGAAGTTTTAATTTCTTTTTAATACTATCCGAAAAATATATAAATTGCAAATATATAAATTTCATGTGTTTAGACATGTAAATTTCCTTTGCTCACGAAAATTACTGATTCTTTTTCTTTTATTAACTAATTTCATTCTCAAGGAGAAACGGGCATGAAGAAAGTCTGACGGGACCGGGACTCGAACCTGGGTCTGCCAATTTTCGGCATTTGGGTAACTTTGTAGGCAAGAACCACGGTGGCCAGATAAAGGCACGGAGGAATATTCTGGTGGAATAACTCAATGGATAGAGCAACCAACCGGCAACGGGGAGGCAACGTTCGAGTCCCGGTCCCGTCAGACTTTGTTCATGTCCGTTTCTCCTTGGGAATTTTCCTAGGTGCACGCCTTATCGTGCCAAGTCACCTGAACCCTTTTCCTTGTAATCTAGTTCTATTATTATCTTGTCTGATATTTATTGTGAGACTTAAAAATCTCATATCAACCAATAAAGTGTCTGTCTACCTGCATAGATTGAAGGTATGCTTCCATTCGTAGAGTTTGATGTCTTCGTCAATGTAGAAAAGATGAATTTTGAACAGAAGAAAAAGAAGCGGTTCACACATATATTAGGTGTATATTCCAATATTCGAGCCTGCATTAGCGGCGTTGGTATAATGATATTCTAAGAAACCGAAAGTGTTAGATATGCATGAATGGTGTGAGAATCTCATTAAATGCTTTTTAGCTGAGAAACGTAGGTGTAAATTACTCTGAAATACTCTTATTCTTCATTGTTTTTGTGTTAATACAGTTTAAGATGGTATTTTAAACAATAACAAGGTAAAAGTAAACTAGTAGTGAATGTGTTTAAGTGAAGTGCTATCCTTGTAACCAAGTAGTTGTAGTTCTTAAGGAAACCTATTTCAAGCCTTCCTCTGAAGACGGTGATTTTTAACATTTCATACTACCAAAACCCCTAAAACCCCTTGGACTGTCAGCGCATATATATAT
>KZ308633.1:420443-448485 GCA_000376725.2 Ladona fulva | reverse complement strand
ATATATATATATATTAACCCACCTTCAAAATATGTAGAAATTTTAAAGCCTAAGAGACGGAAGATTCGGCTCTCTGTATTGTCAAAATGTTGATACAAATGTATATTAAAAGTCGAATGTTAAGGTGGTGAAATAGGCTCCAAAAAGGGTAAGACAAAGATTTATTTAGTCGTTGACTAACTATATCATGAGCAATGACTTTCTTATTTTAGCATCTCGCGCACTCTACGGTGAATGCATGGCCGGTTTATCACTGTCCTACCACACAGGTCATTGCACTTTTACACATATTTTATTTTTAATAAAGCTGTATTTGCGTTTTTTCAACGCCTCTATGTTTTGATTACACACTAATCCGAATAAACTAATGAGTAAAAGCAGAATATTCTCGCGAACTATCTCCTTATGTAGCAGTAGGTTAAGTCTATGAAAATTTGAAAGCAATATGACGGTGAAACCATCCTTTATCTTTGGTTTGGAACATTCAAGTTTAGTGGATAATGATACAAGCCAGGCAGAACTTAGGATTCTATGAATTGCAATGTGAACGTTTTAAATGCAGGCGTTAATGGTGTAAAGCAAATGATTAATTTACACTCTTAGTTTGGTGCAGTATGTTGGTGAAAAGTTCTTTATTTTCGTTCTCTCTCTTATTTAAGTGTTGCTAAGGCTATACATATATAATTTATGAAGTATAATTGATAAATGCAGCTGCTCTGTGGACTTCCATAACGGTAAAGATGGCTATTTCCATCTTTACCTTCTAAAAATAACAGTGATAAATTCAACAGTACATAATTACTTTAAAGTATTTTAGTAGAGGTAATCAGTGGGTAACGAGAAAATTTACTTTAAATAACATAGAACTATATCATTCAACACGGTATTATATTCATAAAGATATATCAATTCACGAATCGATAAAGTTTCGGTACATCAATCTAAAGTTTGAAGTGCAAACCTAATTTTTTATTTAATATTTTGTACCATTTTTAATCACTTTATCCTTGGTTTATAGTACTTCATACAGTCATTCTTGTTTTACAGATTTTAGGTGTAGTATTTAGGAAGTATATAAACCGTAAAGAATTAGATAATATACAGGTAAAAGGACATTTTTAGAGAAAATAGCTCTAATATTCCAACATTTTAGCGTTCACTTGGACGTAAAAACAAACAAATCAGGTGAAACTTAAAATTCTTAAAGTCCTACGATAGAGAGATTTAGAAGGAATCATTTTATTGTTGTATGAAACTTCACTTCAGAAATATTATATATTTAACCAAGTAAACCTTAATTATAACTGGAGGTGGTAAAGTAGCAAATTGGGCGAATGTGCGATTTAAACATATCAAGAAAAGGTTTTGTCGCATTGGTTTGAATCTTGGTACTTGGTAAGGGGACTTTGTCTTCCCTAAAACTTATCGAACGATCAATTTCTTTTCTTCATTTTACTTTAGGATACACGTGTAAATTAGCTAGCAAAAAATTGAAAATTTCTAGAAAATATCCATGCAAATATTTCAATATATATACAAATTTCTACGGTGTTTTCCTAACTTCATTTCGTGGGAAAAATATCCTCAGAAATCTGCTTTTCATGCCCTCCTTAGGACGATTCCTGGAATACGTCATAGTTCAATTTTGATACCGGAGAGAAGAGGAAGAATAGAATTAAGAAAGTTATCCATGTGTGTGTATGTTAACACTCTTTCCCCACCTCAGTCTAACGTGGCAGTACATCACCCTAATCAGGGGCGTATGCAGAAGTTTGCTTAGGGCGAACATTTATAGATGACATCCTTAAACATATACTTAGAGAAATAGCAATCTTAGCACATCTTCCTTGACCTAGACCGGGTGGAGAACCTATGGTACATACGCAGAACTCAGACAGCGCTACGCTTGTTTTATATTCTTTTTTAAAACAATTTATCCTTCTAAGTAAGTACATGTTAATTCCTTTATTTATCAACGTTCACAGGTTAATTCCTGTCAATAGCGATACTCATCACGTAATAAAATATATGCTTTGAGCATCCCTTTTCGCTTTGGTACTATATAACTGGCGCGCATGTCCCTCATTTTATCAAAGAAGGCACTCTTGTCACCAAAGGTTTGATATCCCTGTCCTACACCAATTATTTACCCTCAAAGGTAATCAGGTGGGGTACGATTGTTTCCATCGTCCCCCTTTAGTTCCAACTCTGTTCCTAACGCAAGCTTTAGCGAGACCTACGGCCGATATTGCGTCGCATCGATGGACTTCAGTACGATTATTCGTCAAAATTATGTGAAAGTAAAATAAAAGAACACTTCAACTTACCGTTTGACGGATTATCCATTGCGGTGCGCGTGAACGCGGCTCGTTCGTGGTGGTGTTGTGCAGAAGCGAGCGATAGCAGCAGCAGGGCGAGTGACGGGAGGGCGTGGCCAAAGGACAGAGGAAAGGTCCCGCTCATCGCATCACGTCGCGGCTTCGGCCACGAGGACAAGCGACCCTCACCAGGCAGCGCTCATTCTCAGTCGGCGACTCTTCCTTCAATTCGCGATTACCTTGCGAGCTTTCTCCGACGCCCACTTGCGTTACAGCCCTTTCCGCTCTTTTGCCGTCCAGCGGGGTTCAGTGGCGTCTTGGTCAAGGTGGTTATTCCGATCCGGAATCCGCGCAAACATCCGCGGGTTGTGCCCTCGACTCTTCCCTCCTCCGCAGCGGGCGACCAGCGATTGGCTTCTGCGCGTCCGAGTCGTTTTCTGCTCTTTTTCAACGTTCCCCGGCACCGATATGTCCGCTGCTCGCAAGTGGGTATTTTTCTCGGTAGTAGTAGGAAACTGGATGCTTACTCGCTTTCCTAATCCAGCGTTCAAGTTTCTTAGGGTTTGAGTGTTGTCGTTCTTGCTCGGACGGTATGACGGGAACTTCCTCCTGGAATGCGATCTCTCGAGCCTGGAAAAAACGTCTTTGTTGAGAGATTTTTCCCTCCGATATTTTACGCTCGCTAAAGTTAGCTCTAAATTAACTCGAAGGCTAACAGTACTCGGTACTGTACAGGAGATACCCAAGACTGAAAAAACATGAAATAAATGTATACTTAATGTGGTACTCTTCCCCGTCTATTGGTCGATTCCTGGAGAAGATAAAGATGTTTTCTAAGGTCGACTATCTTGTCAGAGTCAGTAAAATTTACGCTGAATTTCCCGATATGGAATAAAGCTGCTTTAAACTTAGTTTCTTTTCACAGTAAACGTTTCCGTGTATGATTCACCGTTCATAAACGAGCGCATCAAGTCCGGTATCTTCAAATTTACTTGTTACGTTCTAAGTCTCGGAGCACTTCTTTCCCCCTCTCTGCTTTCGGATGCCTTGCTTCCGGGAAAATCTGTCTTCTTACCGGGAATCCTTTTCAGAATAGCACTTAATTAGACCCGAACTATCGTTTTTTCCGAACTTCCGACTCAGTTCGCGAGCGAAGGCGGGGCACCAGCGCGGCTCGAGCGTTGAAGTCACTGCGGTGGCGCCGAGATGTTTCTGCGCGTCCCGGCGCCCCGCACGCCCTCCGATTCAAGCGCGAATGGTGCTGTAAGCGATTGGATGAGGAGGCGGAACAGAGGACGGAGGAAGCAGGGCGAGAGGAGAGGTCGAGGGAGGGTAGAGGATGGAGTGCGTGCCAAGAGCGTCTCTGACAGGCAATTCCTCCCCGATTACCTCGATTCAGTTTTTGTGTCATTCATGAATTAGTTTGCAAACCCGGAGAGAGAGGAAGGTCTATTTCATCTTCGGGTCTCTGCGCTTCATCGGATGCGCGATTTAGTCAATTTTACTCGAGGAATCGCTGGTTTGAATCTATTACTGCTGGCCTAGGAGCCGTAGGTGTGGGCGTACTAGCCAAGTCCGACTGAGGTCCCGGGTTCGAATTATGGTTGGGTCTTAGAAAGAGTAGATATAACGTTAATATTGTGAGTGGTATCGTTAGAACAAAATTCGCCTCATAAATGCTTGATAATCATTATCATTAGTTTTTCACACTTTTGGTTTCCATGCTGTCTTTGAGGAAAATGTGAATGGATCGCTGAAAATTAAAAAAATATTACTGCACTGTTAAAAAGAATTCCTTTGGTCTTTCCCTTTTGTTATGATTAGGTTATCGACACTTCCTCGTAAACCAAATATAAACTATTTTAATATAAATTAATTATCAAACTTGTACAAATCCACAAAATTAATTAAAGGATTTGATTGATTTGTACAAGTTTTGTAATTAAATATATTAAAATATTTTAATTGTGTCATTCCACCAGGTATCGCTTGATACCACCCAATGTAAACCTTAATAATTACAAGAATATTGATAATGACTCCTTGATATGAACCTATTACCGTGAAACAAGATTTTTTTTGGTTTCAGCATAAAAGAGTTGAAAATGAACTCAAGTATAACTGATAATTGAAATTAGAGCATAAAATGTTACCCACCTATTGACAAAATTTTACTCTGATATCCCTTGGACAGAGGTCTTCTTATAGAATTTTAGCGAGTGTTCTTTGAGGAGTTAGTATTGTCCAATCACTAAATTTTGACACGTCCTGTCCCGTTGCAGTGCACTATATTAAACTGTAAATTTGTAAGCTGGAAAATTTGCAAGCATCTAAACATTATAATTTTTTCTGTTGCCAATTGCTTTAATGTCAAATTTTTCCCCGCAGTGATTGATGTAATCGAAATATCAGCTGTTTTTAGAAACATGTTATCAATTTCTGAGGCGTTTTACTAATATATTTTTTATGACAGGAGGAAGAATCATCCTTTCACATAACGTTTTCCAATTAGAAGCAGAATATTTAATTGTTACTGTGTAATAATAATAATAATAGTAATAATTATAACAAAAACAACAACAATAATAATTTTATTAATATTATAATAAAACGTCTTTATTGATGAGTTAGATTGAGACTTCCTAGTCCCTTCCTACATCTAACCCCGTTATGGAAGTCGCTAAGCCAAATCGCTCGATTGCGCAAATTCTGTATTATTCACCAAAACCTTGCCCTGTGTCCCATTTAATTCCTTTTCGTAGCATCCATCATCTGGCCGGCGATGGCGTTGACCCCCACCCCGAAGGCCACTCCGAAAGAGGGCGATGGGCCTAACCTTGTCAACGCGAAACCCAGAGAGGACCTGCAACTCTCGTGTCAACACATCCCAGGATACCTTTTGTCATACCCTTCGACCCCCCGATCCGAACCGGCATTACTCATCCGCGCCTTGCGTTTGTTATTATTTCCTCCCTCCCCCATCTTTTCATTTTTTTGGCGCCATCTTCCTTCCGTAGACACTCAATACCGTTACGCTTCCTTGGGTCCCGTTATGCTCTCCCCTCGCACCTTTAACTCCCTTCCCCTCTCATCTTCTCTTTTTCCCTTTTCTCTCGCACTCGAAAAGTCTACGCTACTTATCCGAGCGACCCAACTTCTCTCACGTTGACGGCGCGGTAGCTTAGCAATGGCTTCTTTCTAGCCGACTTTCCGCGATGGACGAGGGCACTGGCGCAAGTGCCGATGGGAAGGCGGAGTACACTCCGATAACCCTGAGTTCAACGTCCTTGGCAATGATGTAAGCGCTAAGGAGTGCCGCTCGCTTATGCCCTTAACGCCGTGCTCTGGGCGCCGAGAGGAGATATGCGAATTTAATGGGGATGATAATTTTTTTACGCGCTCTCCGGCTGAGGTAAAAAAGTGGGCCTAATGGCCAGGTCATGTCCATCCGTCTGTCCGAATTTCACAACTCCGAGAATATGGAACGGATTTTCATGTAGTTTGGCGTTTAGAACCACTGCGAGAGAGGCAGATGAGTGGTGGACTAGTTAAAACTCTTATTGCGATGGATTATCGTTTTTTTCTGTAGACACACTAACACCTTCCTGCCACCGTATCTTGATGACCGGGGTATATTTAATTTGTATTTTGATGCTGAGAAAATGTAGGGCTAATTTGCTTTTATCTCGTTGTTCATGGCCGTTGGGTTTTATACGCCTCCTTCTAGCGTGGGTGTTTTCCCGCATCGTGGGGTTTTCTCTATAAACCTTCAGTTGGGGTTTTTTCTCCGCAACCCAAACACTTGTGTCTTTGAATGTATTTATATCTGGTTGTATGCATTAGTTTTTATTTTCAACTTGTCCGCCTAAGTTGTATCTACTGTTTTTACCGATTTCCTTGTACGTATGTTTTGCGGATTGTTAAGATGTATTAATTTATTCTTCTAGATTTAAGTTAATTGTACAGAAATGCTCTTTGTTATTAGTGTAATATTATTATCATGTAATACCTCCTGCGGTGGAAGGGGGGCCATTTGGTCTAACTTTACCGTAAGAGTAAATAAATTATATGAAAGCTACCAAGGTGAAAATGACATTAAATAACGGCGTCCACTTAGGTCTCTCTTTATCGAATGCTTCAAATTTTTATTCATTTACTGTGCTGCACTTACGTGGACGCCATTCAATAATTACTATAAGTAAGTAGTATTTCAATGTCATTTAGTAATAAGTAATCTAAGTAATAAGTATTTCAATGTCATTAGTGCTTGGTAAGGGATGCAAGGGCAAAATACCTCACTCCTCATCTTTCCTCGTGGGCCTCATTCCCTCTGCAGAGCTTTTGGTAGCTGATGGTGCAGGGTTGAGGTAGAATACTTTACAAGGGCTATTACTATGCAGAGCACGGTTAACTCATCCCTGAAATGTTCCGTTTTAATTGTAGCTGCTCTGTAAGAGGTGTATATTTTTACAGGTTTTAATTTTAAAATTTGAATGCACACCGTTACCAAAGAATGCCTTTTCTGTGTTTTCCAGAATGTAAAGTAAAATGAAAAGCTGAAATTGATATGAATATATCAATATACAGTCCTTAAATGAAGGTTGATTTTAAGGATACTGGTAGTGGTAAAAATTCCAAATAGCGCTTCCTCCTAAGAAAGATTTAAGTATTGTACAAAGTTACTATGATTCTGAAGAAATAATATGCGAGAATTACTGTTTAAAAATGTTTATAATCTGACCCAATGGAGTAATACTTCTTCTGTCTAGATCAACTTCTTAGGTAGTATAAAACTTCGAATAAAACTACGTTACAGCATATTGCGTCGTTTCTTAGCAACGGAATTTTTCAGACTGCGAAATCCCTCGACCTGTGTGCTTGCCAATTTTTAGCATACCTGGCTTGAAATATTGTCGTAAATTTAGATCTCAATCGATGCCAAGACAAATACACGCGTAAGGAAATATCGAAGAATTATTAATTGGATAATTTTTATCATGCTTTACTCAAGCCTTGCAATAAATTCACAAATTTCAAGGTCATATAAGAATTAAAAAAATATATTACTTGGTCATCGGAATTGAAGATAAACGCATTTGCTTGAAGGTTATTTTTGGCTCTGCTACGTCCTCAACGTAGGGGATATTAATTTTTAGATAAAAAACAGATTGAGCCAATTATAAGGATGAAGCAACTCTGCGGGTGAATTCTTCATCCCGTGCTTGGAGATTCTATTTTTAATTCGATAAGAATTTCTTTCATGCGCATATGATCTTGAATGGAGGAAAACTGGGCATTATTATTCTTCGTCATTTGGAACGGATACTAAGAAATTTGCTCGCACACTTGAGCTCCGTGGGCCAACGTCAATTAGTTTCTTTCCAGTCTCTAAAATTTGAGTTACAAAAACATTACTATAAGTTAAGAGACTGGATCCTGTTGGTCGGTGAGGATTTTCAATTACATTCCATTGAGAGAGTTAGAGTTTGGCAGTCCCTTAAAATGATGTAGTAGATACCTATCTTGACGATTATTCCGTAATCATATTCGTTTTTATGTTTCATTGAAGATATTCATTGGAATATAAATCTGCAATACATTATCGTATCTTTCAATTCATTTTTAATGGGGATAAAAGATGAAGGGCGTAACACTAAAGTATAAAGTGCTGTATCACCCATACTCATGGGTGATACAGCATACAGGGTGAAGAAATTTGACAATGCAGTTAACCATTAAAGGTGTTGTGATATTCTAGTATACTTTCAACGATAAAAGAATAACCTACCAGAGGTGATTAAAATTTTCTTGCAATTTTCACTTCTTATTTTGTCTTTTAATCGTAACCATGGCATTCCAAATGCACTGAAGACACTGAAGCCATCTGAAACGACTGACTTCCATGCGACTCTTGCCCTGTTTAATGTATAATTCACGCTCTAAGGCACTTCGTAATTAATTCACTATTTTACTTATATCTTAATGCTATGGCTCATCTAAGCCTTTCTTTAGATAAGATGGGAGTTGAAACACTCAGTTCGAAGTGTGACTGAGTTTTTTCAAATCCCTGAAATATTTTAATGATAATAATAAAATTTATTAATTTTCTGTGGTAGAAAGCCACAAAAGGATAAAATCAAAACTTATAGAAAAAGTCAAATTGTATCCTTGTACTTTGTCGCAGTGAAACAAAAAAATAATTATATGATACAATTTAGAATTATATGATTTATATACAGTTTTATGTCACAATATGCATTAGTATTATAATGACCGAAGATACTCATAATATAAATATTTAAATTGCTGTAAACTCCGTGCTTTTTGATGGCGGAAACAATAAAAGATCTTTGGAATGCAGTAGTTTTGTGTGAGGGATAGTAAAGGTTACAATCCGGTGTGTTGCTATGCTAAGTGAAGTTCTACATTTAAAGTTATTTCAAGGAAAAGGTATTTTAAAGAATGTCGATCATTTTTTCATAGAATCTCATAAAATATTTCAGGAATAAAGATCTTGTAGATATTTGCAGGGAAATAAAAATTTATTAAAGTGGCTTTACTCCGTACTTCCTCTTCTCCAGTGAGAAAATTTACTTAATTTCCTCCTAAAAGTTTTATCAAAGTTTCATAAAAGTTTTATAAAAGTTTGGTAGTGTTTTGGGTCCCTCGCTTTACACATTACGTGAGTGAAATTTGCGGATGCAGGGAAGGGAGGGCGAAGGGGGAATCGTCCAAGATATATATTTGATAAGACTTGGATTTGTGGTGTAAATATTGAATCTTTACAACGTTAAAACTATTAAAGCCTATCCAGCCTTGAGCCTGATAGCAAAGTTGTAACAATAATAATATAATCGGTTAAACGCCGTATATCTTCCATCTCTTACTCATCTTGCACAAATAACCAGAAATGTATGGATAATCAAGAATAAATGCACACAGATCGCCGTCGTTCATTAACGTTCTTCATTCGCGGTCCACTACTCTCAGCAATTCCACATTCATCTCGCATGAGTCTTATCTCATAGATCACCTTTTCGTAGGAGAGCTGGTGGAAAATCTGCCGTGGGTTAATAGAGCTAATGAATTTTTTGCGAGGAGAGGAAAATGTGTTGGAGGAAGTAGAACTCGGCCGGGTGCGAGAAGGGCGCTGGAATCGAGGGCGACTCTGCGTAGGAGGCCGCTCTCGGTGCTCTTCACTTGTTTTTCTTTCCTCTCTTCCGCCTCTTATGCAAAATCTAATGATTTTCCTCAGCCCAGGGAAAACGAGGTTCTATAACACTCGTACCCGCGATCCTTCTCAGGCACCGGGTGGGGCTTAGAACCATAGAAGGGAATGCAATGTACAATGTACATGTACTAACAAGCAGTATAATTTTTAATGCGTATCGCCTCCGATTTTATTGCATACAGCAATACATGCATCACTAAGGGAGATTATTGTTCCACGTTGACCACAACACTGATCATGTAACTTATGCGATGTAGTTGCAGTAGTTTGACTAAGGATAGTCGATTACTGAGGTGATTTTGTATTTATGCGACATAACTAATCATCTTGGATCTTGACCTGGTGGCAGAGGGGTTAGCGTGCTAGCTCATAGGCGCGCCAACCCCAAGCTCCCGGGTTCGTGTCCCGGTTAGTCGGATTAGAGAATGGTCGTGTGTTCATCCTTTGTTATTGTTTGAGGCTCACCACTGTAATGGTAAATGGAAGTGGACGCATTGTGAAATAAATAAATAAAAAAATCTAAGGTTTTCTTATTCCCAGTTGAATATCTAAAGGTCAAGTTATCAATATAAGTTAATTTTGAAAAAAAAATTGATGGATCCAATTTTTTTCTTAACACGTTCCCGCAAGTCAGTGTTATTCCCAAAGACATCTTTTTGGCTAATTTATTCTTATGACGTTAACATACATAAATGAGCATAATCATAAGTATAAATATAATAATCACCATATATCGTAAGTGATCGGCATGGGACATGATGACTTTCAGAACTGAGACTTAAATTCCTAGCACTATATAATATACGATTATGAAGACAATCATTATAAACAGCAGAAACAGGCTGCAGAGATTATAACCGTTTTTATAGCACAGAAGAAAAAGACAAATATCCACACTATAACTTGGATGTAAATCCTAGAACTCAGCGTTGCTAAAACAGTAGTACTTTATCTGCTTCGCGACAGAGGGCGCAGAAACTCTTTGACATATAAAATCAAGAAAATATGATAAAACGCCTTTTATATTCGAAATATAAGTATTTGACATTTACCGCTGTCTTGCTGACTGACGGAATTCACCACATCTCAAAAGCAACTCAGGTAGAGGACAATCGCCCCGATTGTCTCAATCGTTCTAATCGGCAACATTCACATTTTAAGACCCTTTTAATCACCTAATAAATAAATGCAAATTTCAGAAATGAACCTAATATTCCTCAACCTATCAGTTCTTCTCTTGTCGTAACGGTGCTTATTCTCCATCCTGAAAGTAAAACTGTAGGTCGGCAGCCACCCTATGTGTAGACCAGAGACAACGAACCTGCGACCTTTCAGCTGAATATGCCTTCCTCGGGCGTTCAAATCTCCTTTACGTCAGTTCTAAAAAATTCAAGTGTTTCTATAATTTCATAATAATAATGGTTTAATGATCACGCTTATTACGGAAGGGCAAAATAAAAAGGAATATATTTTACCCATGCTTATTTGGTGATCAAGTCCGTTATCCTTCATACTGTTTAACTAATAGATATGCCACTCAAAAGCCAAGTGGTTGTGTAAGCCACCTAATGGTTTCTTTAATGACGAAATGTTATACATGCATGTATTCGGCCTTTCGATGAACAAAAGTTCCCCACCAATGAGAGAGGCCCTTGTTTAAACGACATAAATCACTATTAAAGACGCTAAATGACTGAAATTGACTTCAGTTCTGGGAAGGGAGATATGTCTAGAGCTAACAATTTGGTGTAAACACCTTCCTATAGTTTATAATTATTATGTTTCTCTTCGTTTTATTAATGGTTTGGTTTCTTTCTTTTCGTTTTATTAATGGTTTGGTTTCTTTCTTTTCGTTTCATTAATGGTTTGGTCGTTTTTGATTGAACTGGGACCGTCGCCATGGAAGTAGCATTTCGGTCTTCCTCTCCCTCTGTTTACAATGACCCAAGTGGAGGTGGCTTTATTTTAGTGGCGTGCAATTTATTTGAAACTAGAATTTGTACTAGGACCATTTTTTTGTTTGGATTGATATAACTAACATTTCATAATACCTATACTATTTTTTCCTAATTCTAACTAATGCTAAATTGAACTTATGAACTAGTATTTATTAATTCTATTTAGGTGGTGCTGTCATAATAGTTTTATTATTATTTTTTGTTCTTTTTTATTTATATGTATATATCTTTTTGTCTTAGGTTGTCATTTTTGGATATTTTGTAATATATCTTTTGTATTTACGTTTCTCAATGCATTGTAGGACACCCTTTTATATTCGGCGTCCGACTGCAGTACACGTATCGTAGTATAGGTACATACAACACCTACAATTGTAGCTACAATTCCTCTCCTCGTTTCACTTACATGTCTCTCGGATAGAAGGTTCCAGTACCCCTTTCCCATTTCCGTCCGCATCCTAGGAAACAGCAAGACCACAGACTTCAATCTCGGAATGGGGATAAATTCAATTAGGGTTGGCTTAAGGAAGAATCTTTGTTAGATTTCAGACGATTTGCAAATGTGTACAGGGTCGCTCCAGTAGTATTCTGCCTTATCAGATAAAATGCTATGTCTCGAAAGTATTCGAAGATTAAAGTCAATGAGGGATTCACTCTATATATAATCTTTTATTAATTTTGTAGTCTAAAATATAGTAGTCACTCTTCAACATTGTGTCGTGTTTTAAGGTATAACCAAGCAAAAATTCGTATCGTTTACATGATTCATTTAAATCATGATTACTGATTGATACTTGCGATAACTAGTCTTAAATCTGTAGCCGTACCTCTTATTTTATCCTGGGAATAGTAATGTGCGTTTAGAAGCATAATAATTTGCCATTAAAAGGCAGCAACACATCTCGTTATGATGAATTCAAACTATCTTCTAGTTGAAGATAATATGAAGTTCCTGTGCATACTTATGAATGTTTATTGATACGAGAGTTTTCATGCATTCGACGATTTTTTATTTAATCGTAAAGTTGATATGCTNGGGTTATTGCTTACGGTGAACTGATAAAGCTTTCATGGCAATTGAATTTTGATTTAACATGTCTCTCATTTTAACCAGCAACTTTCTCGCATTCAACTCCAATAAAGCAAAGTGTTCGCTTACTGTTACAAAGCTATTCAATAATTTATTGCATGTACTAAATTTACTGGAACTAAATTGATATTGAAAATATTTATTGGAATTGTGATATTAAGGAAACATTACACTGAAGTTTTTCAGTGCGCGTGATACAAAATATATCTTAATTTCTGCTGGAGTCCTTTGAGAACGGGATATTTCTTAAGAAGTACATCATGAAATTAAAATTCAACTAAGAAGCACTTTTAGGCTAAAAGTGTAGAAGATTTCCTGGGTTTGGAACTGGTACTGAGCTTGGGTAGTCATTCCCAAGCAACGAAGAGAAAGTCAATGAATGTGGTACTTTATTCAATCGAACCTTATTATTAATGTTCTCCTTTTCATAAACTAAAAACCATAAATGACACCTTCGGATTTCCTTTAGATTTCCTGAAAATATGGCATTTAGTTTGTCAAACATGAGACCAACTTTGTTGATCATCTCAATCAACAGCAACTACCGTTGTACATATGGAAGGAGGAACACCGCATTTTGCATAGTTATATCTTTGAAATTGGTTCGTTCAGAACCTGGTAACATCGAGCGGATAATCTTGGAAGATTAAACATGTTCTATTTTATTAAGAGAACGAGATCTAAACAATTAAATTGCGAGAGCATAAATTTGATGTTTATTTACATTAAAAAATAATTCTTCTCTTAATTTAGATCAAACCCTGAGAGGAAAATTAATTTATTAGTGAATTACTCACTCTAGAATACTAAACATATCAGGGCTAGTAGTTAACATCTATACCGAGAATTATTTTTTTGCAAATGCCGTTTTTAGAGAAGGAATATACGAGAGCAACACTCATTCAGTTTTTTCTATAATTCAATTTCCGTTGGTAGTTAATTAGAAAGCAAACAGAAATAGCAAAAGAGAATAATTTGCAGATATCGAAAAGGGAAGAGAATTATAGCAAAATAAGCAGCTTGGTTAAGCATCTGAGGAAACTTCAGTTATAACGTTACCTTTGGAATTTGTTTTTGATTTAATAAATATCTACATCGAGAGTGCGGCTTTTAAATTAGTTTATACAGTTATTAGTCTTGCGCTAGGATTTCCGCGTCTTCTTTGTTACCTTTGTAGTCATCAATAAAAGTGTCAAGTTTTTCGTCGCGTATCAGAGTACCAAGTGGAAAATTAACTTAATTAATACTTATGGTTATATACGTCGCAATTTAGATACATTCATTAAGAGCGATTAAAAAAGGAATCCTCGGATTGCATACACAATAGGACGATCAAGGATTTACGTTTTGCCGATACAGTTCTTTCAATTGGCGACAGGATTTTGTAATGCCTTCTGTTCAGTTTCCGCCAACCGATTTCTCTGCGCGAATCGACGTAGATTCATTTTCAAACACCTGACGCCGTCTCGTCCCTTTCGCCTCCGGAAATCATTTTCACAGCACTTGGAGGAGAATTGGAGAAGTGTCCCGGATACGTTCAGTTGGCCTTCTCCCTTGCCACCCATGGACATTCGCGGGCGATGAAATCCGTCCCCAAATGCCATTCGGCGATCTTCCTGCAGGGAGCAACTCGAACAACCCGTGGCTCCGTTTTTACGTATGTACACATCGCTATAATTTTTTTTATGGAACTGGCTAAGAAGAGGTGACCGAAGCACTCTTTGGCAAAGAACGGCACTCGTTAGGGCAGATGTTTACCTTTATATCGAGGGCCAAGGCGTGGCCCGGCTTTAAGCTAAAGCAAGTGGCCCGATTTTCCTCGATCGGGGCCATGCTTAAAGCGCCGCTCTTTCTCTCTCTGGTAGTGATATTTGGAGCAGTCTGCCGGCCACACCTCGCGGGGGCCGAAGGGGCGACGTTCTGCGGGCGAAATGCATTTCGCCCCCATCGCTAAGCCCGCTAATGTCACGCCGTAGGAATTTGAATCCGAGTTATCACAGGCGTCGAGCGATTCAATGGGCGGTCCCCTCAGGAAGAGGAGTTGATGACCCTTGTGATCCAGTCGACGGTGTGCGCGACGCGGTGGTATATCCCTGGCTGTCCTCTTTGGGCGCAGGAGTAGCCGGCAGACACGATGCCGATGAGATACCAACGATTGCTCTTCTCCATCATCAGCGGTCCTCCGGAATCGCCCTGAAAGATTGGACGAGAAGACATTTGTTAGAAAAAAGTAAATGAGATAAACACTTTAATTTATTCACTGCCTGTATACTACATTTACACTATACTACTGTTAAAGTGTTTAGCTTATTTACTTTTTTCTGTAATGGCATACTACCAAGTGAAGGCCGAAACCATCGACGACAGTTGTTAGCTTTCTTGAGAAGCTGATCGGTTTCCGATAACACTTTATTCCAAAGCGTTTTAAGTAATGATAATAAATGGATAAACTCGTATGTCTTTTGGTGATGAAAAGTAGAATGGTCCGGTGAAAGACTTCATTAAACTAAATAGATAGTAGAGCAGCGTAATCAATATGATTATACGCGAAACGCCATTTAATAGAAGAGAAAATTGAACTTTGTCTCTTTCCACACGATTTTATCACTAACTTTCTTATTTCATTATTATTTCATATACTATTTCCTATTATAACACTTCCTATCTATTTACTTCATTTATGAATAGTGAAATCGCGTGGAAAATACGAAGTTAAACTTTCTCATTTATTAGTAGAGCAACTGTTGGCCCTTGAAAGAATTTTTCCTTATCTTCGGTGTAATTTGTCAAACAATTTCCGTCTGGTTATTATTACACACTCATCAATACACAGATAAAAGGCTCAAGTAAGAGTAAAAAGGGGAAAAAACAATTAAATGAAATCGAAAAAAAATTACGAATTAGCGTTAGATTTTGGCAACGGAACGAGTTTTATGTCTTCCTACTTTTCTTACAAATCAAAGGACTTGCAAGATGATTAAAATAGCGACGGTCTCACGAGAGTTGCTTGCAATTTATCTATGGCTATATATGTTCCATCTTTTCATTCCGTTCTAATTGCATCGTTTCAGCTTTTCTAGAATGTTCGCTATGTTTTTTTTGTTCCCCCACCGCTATTACTTTGATGCAGATTACCCTCTTCGTAAGGGTTATTGCTTACGGTGAACTGATAAAGTTTCATGGCAATTGAATTTTGATTTAACATGCCTCTCATTTTAACCAGCAACTTTCTCGCATTCAACTCCAATAAAGCAAAGTGTTCGCTTACTGTTACAAAGCTATTCAATAATTTATTGCATGTACTAAATTTACTGGAACTAAATTGACAAGGAAAGTTTAAAGCCAAGACCCTTAGGGCAATAGAAAATGAATTCAGCATGAATTTCAATACGTAACAGATCGTTGTGACATTTTTCCTACAATTTTCTTACATCCACGTTGCTGAAAAATTAATCTTAAATATTAATACTATTTTACAGCCATTCCTTGATCTAGTACCCTCATATTGATTTATGGCATGTGTTTTCTCCAATAATAATAAATGTTATAAATATTTTCTACCTGTATTATATTCCCTTCTTTTCTCTCGAAATTAAATGCTATAAGTCAACATTTGTAACTCCAAAATAATTAATACTTGTGTGATTCTTACGTTTAAAACCCAATTGAGCGACATTCCAGCATAATGCAGATGTCAGAGGAATAAGAGTTTGCACTTTGTTTCTTTTGAAGTTTGATTTAAAATCATCCTGCTTTTGCACCAATTAAATGAAGCTGTGTTTTAATGATTTTACTTTAGAAGAGTTATAAACCATCTTGTTTATTAAAAAATAAGCTTAATTTAATAGTAAATTTTGAAGTGTAAATCATAGATTAACTCTGTATCATTATATCTCACTAAATATTTAGGTCAATGATGTGAGTGGTAAAGGACAAATGGAAAATGAAGAGAACGATATATAAGAAATGGTCGAAGTGAATCAGAATAGAAAAGAGGAAGTAAAATAGAAGTAAAATTATGTCCAGGAAAACTCTTGCTGTAAAATTCTGAAGATGGTATATAGTTATACGAGGAATTAGTTTAACGTATTACAACTGCGAAATGAAGGTATATATTGGCATGTACAATCATATATTTAAAAAATTATATTTTGCCTTATAATGAACTGATTCATATTATAAAGATAAACTGAATTTTTTTACATGAAATTAAAATTTCATTGAGTCAATTAGCAACATTTATTTCCGACTATGAAAATTTCTAATTAATTTGGAGTCGATTTTGATTTAATGAGTCGGAAATTTTCACTAAAATGCATCTGAATGAAATCAGTATGATAAGGCATGACTTCGTGGAAAGCCATGACACTGAAGAGAAGTCACTTTTGTAATTTTCACGCGTTTATTTTAGGCGACTAACACTCCAGCGAAACAAGGTGCCTAAAATAAACGTGTGGAAGGGATTAGAAAAACTTTTTAGTATCCACAAGATGTTTATTACACGACCGGTTTCGGCTACATAGCCATCATCAGGTAAAAATATAAAAAATGCAGTCACTGGCATACTGACGAGATGTTTATAACACGGCCGTATAATAAACATGTTGTGGATTTGCACGACGGTGTAATTAACATCTTGTGAATGTTACAAAGTTTTTCTTATTCCTTCAGAATATCTTTCCACGAAGTCCGGCCAGATAGGATAGAATTTAAACGTGTGAGAATCACAACATTGTGTACTCCCTTCACCATCATAATTACACTGTAATTAATCAGACGCTTAAATAAGAAGTGACCGAATATCAGCATACTTCAGAAGATTCCCTATCATCACAGTGGTGAATAAGTCTGTGACGATGAATAATGAAAGATACGTTTGTTTTCAATTCTGTACAAATTGGCATGTGAAAATATCCACCAAGATATAGAGGCAGGATGGAGAGCGGCCGCTAGAAAATGTCACCGAATTCATTTAATGAGATATGAGACACTTCCTCATTACTTCACTTCTTCACTAGAGTCGATTGGAAGAATTTGACAGCGGAAAATAGAAACGAAACACAGGAGAAAAGTTGAATTATCAGTTTTTAAAGGTATATTCGTGAAAAGAGAAAGTAAGATCGGGTGAAAGAAGGTATGCGTTGAGTGAAACTACAGGTGGCTGCCGAGGAGAGGTCATAACAGAAGAAAATCTGCTACGCGGCGAAGAAACGGGGGCGTGTCGAATCTCGGATAGAGGATGAAACGTCTGTATCCATTTGTCCTTGAAGAAATGATCGGTGAAGAGAGTGAAGGGAGATGCGTGAGCGATGAAGACGTGTTGGGGAGTGCTGTCACCTGGCACGAGTCCTTCCCTCCTCCACGGTATCCGGCGCACATCATTTCTTCGTGGATGACCACGTTTATTCCGTTGGATCGGTGCCACCGCTCGCAAAGTCGATTGTCCAAAACGGGAACATCCACAGCCTGGAGCGTCTTCGGTCGGAGACGAGATCCTGCGGTGGAGAGACGATGAGAGCGGTTATTTCTGCGTCGATGCGCATTTCTAATCGGGCGTCTTAATCTACGAAATCGTTTAGCTGAAGGAAATGAAGACCTTGCGTGAATAGATTCATGAACTAAATGTCCTCCTGAATGGAGGACGGCGGATTCGCAAGTGGGTGATTCATATGAGCAGGGATGCATTGGTGCTCACCAGAAGGGCTAACATCTAGACAGCAAGTATCAATGTTGCAAACGCTAATCATCAAGGGTCACTCCATTGAATATCGAATCTAAAAAATGTATCTACGTTATCCATTAGAGAATTTATGATTGTCCTTAGATTGGCAATCTTATTTTTCTAGATCCTAAATGACGGTTGTCACTTATTAATTGCGTATTTGACATGGTGGAAAATTAAAGAAAAGATTTGAAATATAATGACATAGACGAGTTAAGGTATTTTTATATAAATAAATAAACAAAGTCTTTACTTCGGGAGAAAATGAAATATAAAATCTCGTTTTCCTTTCAACTCATCATTTATATTAAATAAATCTAAGCAGTAAAAAATAATGAAAGGTAATTAAACCAATAGAATACAGGAAAAAAGGCGATGAGTAAAAATCCTGCACAAACTTAATGAGGGTAATAACTAAAAGATATTAAAGCACCTTATGACCTTATTATTACCTGGAAATTAAAACGTTTATAGCAATATCATGGTACGAAAATTTTTAGGAGCTCGATTTTTTCGATATTAATCCTTTATGGAACCCCTTTTTGGAGTACACATTTAAAAATACCTCCAAAATATTTGATTATTAAATGATATGGGCATTAGTAGTTCTTCTAGATACTTATTCCAATGAAATATTCCTGT
Organism: Ladona fulva; assembly: GCA_000376725.2. Taxonomy (NCBI): domain Eukaryota; kingdom Metazoa; phylum Arthropoda; class Insecta; order Odonata; family Libellulidae; genus Ladona; species Ladona fulva. The sequence goes on along the minus strand of KZ308633.1, from coordinate 429,524 downwards.
TATCAATAAGATTTGCATGGCATGGTAAGGTAATAAGTACATTAAGTTTTACTGTAATATACTGATCACAAATACAAAGCACTTTTCTCACACATTCTTATTCAGAGCTGTAACAAGGTTTAATGAAACCTTTCTTACGACTTAAGCATTTTTAGAGATTTATCTCATGACGTTTTAGCGGACGTGCAGTTTCCTGTTCATACAAATATAAGCACAGCATAAAAAAGTAAATTTTCGGCAGTTAGTACCAAAGATACACAACAAAGAGTAAGAAGTAAATAAATAGGTTATATAATAAATCAAAAGCCGAAATTTAATATTTATTCCATAAATTTCACCGTATTTCCTACCTCGGAATTTTTGGCCTCATATAAAGACCATTTTAGCAGATGCTGAGCTTTCCTCTGATTCCGGATTATTAGAGAGGATCTTTGGTAGACATGCATTCCTTTAATTGTTATATATTACGTATATCTATCTAGGAGTACTTGAAATGAGCGAGGATGCTCTGGGACGTGGGAGATTTCGGCGTTTCCCAAAATATCCTCTTTGATCGATCGGTCCCTAATGATTGCTTACCGGCTTGGAGTGCTCCCCATCCGGCCGCCCAACCGTGTTGCCCGAGGAAGTCTTCTCCCCGCGCCGGAAGGCATATGGGAGCAATGTGCGGCATATATCTGACAGCTCTTTCCAGCTTCAGCACAGCCACGTCGAATCTGTCCGCCTGCGGCGTGAACTTGAATCGTGGGTGGACGCGTATTTCCCTCACACCGAAAGTGTAAGCGGGCAGGGGCTCCACTGCTGAGTTGATCACGTAGTCTCCCAGGGTGACTTGAACCTGCCTCGGTGTGGCCCTAGTGGGAGTTACCAGATTAGTCTTCAACTCCAAGAACGGCCAACAACGGCCAGTAATTTTTCAACATTCGGTCTTAGATTTTCTAAGAATTGCGATTCATTGAAATTATTTAAATGCATAGTTAAATGAATCATATTTTATTTAAGTGGATAAATAAAATAGTGATTGTTAAATATTTTCTACTAAGGCAGAGTTGTTTCAGTAATCGGGGAAATTATGCGAACAGTTTCTTTTCTTTTTTATTTCTTCTTTTTCTTTTTGATGTAATATTTTCGTATGATTTTAATTACTTTAAAAATATTTATAATACGTTAAAACAAATTTTTCATGTTAAAAAAGTTTTTCTGGGCAGCTCTTTAGCATTAGTGATAAAAAACAAATCAGTCATTCAGATATCTTTGGGAAAAGAAATCAACAACTAGTTGCTATAGAAATGCAGGTACATAATCTATTTTGTATGTACCGGAGAGAGAATTGATGAGTATGTTGAGGTATTTAGTCTAAATATACAAACGACCTTCATAGTGAAATTAGTATTAAAATACTCATAATGCGAGCATGATCGTGAGGGAGAAACTATGTTAACATTTAATTCTACCATATGTTGAAAATCTATCAGAATAATTGTCAAAAATATTCAATCAATTGCTGTTATCTTTTTATATTGAAGAGCATCAATTTTCCCAACATTGTGTTCAAATTTATGTATGGAAGAAGTTACTAACAAACATAGTAAATACACAAAGAAGTCAACCAGGACTTAAATAAAAAAGCACATCTTGGTTGAGAAGAGCCATGGTATTCTAAAAATGTATTCGTCCTTTGGATACTCACTTGATGATAATGAAGAAAAAATGCCACCAGTAAAGACGTTAAATAATTTCTATGGTTATAACCGATAATTACACAATATTAGAAATTGTCGATTTATTTTAATTTATGAAAATAATGAGTACAATAGCTAAAAAATTTTTAATACTCATGAAATTGATTACTGTGGCTCATCTATTCAATTTTAGATCTTAGAATCTTTATCTCAGTAAGATCTTAGATCTTTAGAATCTAATCAATTAATTCAATTCAACCAGGAAAATAATATATATTGAACATAATTATTCAGTGGTCCGAAATGTTATATTCTTCAATAAATATAATTTTTTAATAAATTTAGGTATATAGAATCCTGAGATGGTTGGATGGACAAAAAATTGAAATAGCTGAGATGGAGATGGGCAATTTTGATTAAATTACTCTAAAAAATGACAAGACTTTAATAACCAACATTAGAAAATAATCGAAGAGGACTGAAAATGTAATGAGATGGAAAAAAACCGAACAGAGTATGTGAAATGACATGAACATAGCGAATCTTAGGACAAAGTTTTGAGTGACCATCTCGGGAGATAAAAAACGGCAAAGGTAAGACAGGTTTTCGGGTGGAGGAGCGGAGTGTGGGGATGCTGTCATGAGAGGGAGACTTTTTACTTAGCAGAATGATTAGAGAGGGTGCAAACTCACCTGGCAACGCAGTGACCGGCGGTGACCACGTGGTATCGGTTAACGAGGGACCCTCCGCATCGGCTGGACCCGATCCGTATATAGGCCTGCGATCGTGTGAGGGCGTGCATAGAATGGGGAGGTGTGGACGGGGTGAGAGAGATTGGAGGGTGGGCAATTGGGTATTTGAAATGGGACATCTTTGGCGGATGTAAATACGTGACACAACTATCCGACCCAAATGACATAAAATATTTGCTTGATTCAATGCAACAATCAACCACGCGTCAATCGATGGTACAAACAATGAATGAGGTTGCCACGGATTAAGCAAAAGCTCCATCGATATACAGTTTGAACCCATGGCACAATACAAGTGTACAATGCCATTTCATTAACCGTGTGGCACCAGTTCTATGCAGTACTATGTATTTATAAAAGCTTTCCACCCCAAATTTGCACATATTTAATGAGCGATCCCCATCAGCTGTAGCAAAAATTCTAAAATACCCCGTAAGATACATAGAGCAGAAAATGAGAGAACAACATAAAAATGGACATGCCATGAATAACATGTCCATGGCATGTCCATTTCGTGATATTAACCTCCATTGAATATCGAATCTAAAAAAATGTATCTACGTTAACCATTAGAGAATTTATGATTGTCCTTAGATTGGCAATCTTATTTTTCTAGATCCTGAATGACGGTTGTCACTTATTAATTGCGTATTTGGCATAAGGTCAACGTCGTCAACTGTCTCATACCTTAGCAGCTAATTTAACGATTAGATTAAATAATTTACTTGCATACAACCTTCAATGCCACTAAAAACGAAGCCTATGGCTTACTTTTGATAAAACCCATCCAAAATGTAGAATATATAAGGTTACAAATAAATATATGATTAGGAGGAATATGATCACGACTCAGGATACAAAGTGATTGAGAAATATTTCATCATTTCAGTAAAAAGTCTGAATCATTATTGGAGATCATCGCTCTGCACAATTTATTTTCCTGAGCCCATTTGAAAAGTTAAGTATTCGTTTAAATCCATGGTAAATAAATGCATACTGCTGTGATAAAAATACTGGATATAGCAACTCTTAAATGTTATAAATGCACAGTATGAAATATGTAATAGCAAGTTGCATACCGTTGAAATCATAGGAGAGCGATTTCCACCCTGAGATTAATAATTCGATTGAGGTATCTCATACCTGCCAGGGAAAACTACCGAAACCTGCTTCGTCACCGCCTACGATCCTCCTCTGGGCTCCCAGCTTGCCAACGGATATACCGCAACCTATATACATGCCAAAAAAGAATGAAAGACGATCAGATGGATAGTGTCAAAAAGCAGATGGTGTTAATATTGAAGAGGAGGTTAAGAAAAAGAGAGGCCCACTCTTAACCTAGTCTAATCAAGGCTATTATAACAACAACTTAAACACAGAGTAATGAAGATTATAAGAGGACTAAAGGAGTCACGAAAAATAATGATGAAACGCTAATAAATATGAAATTGTTTGCTTATAATGCCATTTCAAATGACAATAACTCTTATTATAATTTGTTAGATTATGAGACTAAACGCTTCTTAACCAAACTAAGAACTTCTTTTCGCAAAAGTCATCCTAGCTGTTGAAGATATGGAGAATCTTGTAAGACATTAGATTTGACATGAATAATAAATTAAATATTTAGTATGAGGAAAAAGTTGATCTCTTGAACACATTTTCATATGAATTATCAGTAAGCAATATGTTATATTTATTGATATCAGAAGTGCCAAAACAGGGAAATAAGAAAATGTTTTTAGAACAGCTTGGACTTCAACACCTAATACTAACCTTTATATCCTCACCTTGCTTTATCTGCAATTGATTTTAAACACGCAGCACAAATTCACGCTCATAAATTTAACCATAGTATTTAACCAAGATATTTATTTATGAATTTTAGTCAACAGTTTTCTGGCGTTTAAGTTCATAACTTTGCCAGATGACAGCGCATTTTTCCTTTAGTTTTGAATCCAGCATTACTTCAGTGATCTTTTTCTTCAGTTTTAACTAATTGCCTCATTTCCTGCCCGTTTGTTACATGGCTTCAAAATATTCTACAATTATTTTAGGAGAGACATATTATTTATAGTATCAGAAAGATTTCAGAGGGGATGAATTAGCATGTCGTGTTATTTATGTGATATTTTTAGCAGAAATACTTGTTCATTGGATTATTATTAATGATTAACAAGGTGGATCTGAAGGTTTAGGTCTCTAATAATGGTAGCCATGACGGTATCGCGTTTCAACTTCGGGTTCGATTTCCGGTGGGTGCTCACGTGCGAAATTACTTAAATTGTCGAAGCATTTTAACATTTTTATCGAACAAAATGGAAAAATACATTGCGTTGCAAGCGTTGTGTAAATACTATTTGTTAGGCAACGTACCTCTATTGGCTGGCTAACATTATTAGAAGTTAATCTGCATTGCTCCAGAAAATACGTTAATTCGGGTACTTCTTAAAAGTGAAAAGAAAGAAATCAGGATTTTATTTCCAGTTTTAGCCGTGAAAGCACTGACTTCATAAACAATTTGAAAATTGTAAATCATTCTACTCATACTACACTGATGATGACCGAAATTAACTTGATTTCTCGTTCTATCACGCAGGGAATCATTTCATAGATAGCGTGATATTTTTTTATTCGATTTAATTGTTTACCTTTAATTTGCATTGCGTATAGTTCAAATTACTGTGGCGTGTATTCCTATATGGCTGTGGGACGTGGATACTCCTTAAAACAGATGTAAAAAGGATAGAAGCTTTTGAAATGTGGGTTTGGAGAAGAATGATGAATATCGGGTGGATGGACAAAGTTAGGAATGAGGAGGAGATATTGAGGAGGGTAAAGGAAGAGAGAGAACTGACAAAATTGATGCATCAAAGGAAGAAGAATTGGATAGGGCATGCTCTAAGAAAGAACTGCCTATCTAAGGATATGCTAGAAGGCACAGTAGAAGGAAGAGTGAAGAGAGGAAGAGAAGAGTGAAGTTATTGGATTGTTTGAAGAATGGAGAAGGGTACAGAGAGATGAAAAGAAGGGCAGAAGACAGACAGAACCGGAGAAACAACACCTAGGACCTGCGCGTGCAGACCACCCATGATGATGATAGTTCAAATCGAAAATGAATTGAAGTACCACGAGATTATACGTACTAGTTTACAGCGCCCTTAGAATTGCGGATATCCTACCGAACACGTCGCATCGTTTTCCTAGATACTCTCCCGTCACCTGGCGTGCTTAAGAGGAACTACTATAACCGTAGCTGGTGAGCGGGAGAGGATGAAAAGTTTTAATCTAGGACACTTAACTTAATATGGGTTTCCTTCAAAAACGTGCTTTGTATTAAATGTAATTGGACAAAATGGTCCGGAAATTTAATAGTTCAATTTTCGATAAGTATCCCGTTCGTAGGTGATTTTTCGAAAAAGTTTCCTTTTAAACGTTTCTCTTTGGAAATCTCTTTCGCAAACTCACTTCATCGGTCGATTTCTCTTTTATTTGTCGTTTATTTTATTTAAATTTGAGCTTAAAACTCATTTAAAATTCATTTATATCGGTATATATTGTTTTGTATTGCGTACGTTTTAATATGCTAAAATTAATCCCAAATCTTTTATACGCTATCTTGTTAACTTTCGCGAATTTTGAAACAACGTTTCAATTGAAAGAAGAGAGTCTTTGCATATGTTTCCAATTTCTTCCGTGAATTCAACAACGAACAGGGAAGTACATGTTTACTTCGATAGTGTCTCAGAACTTAGAGGTACGCCACAGTGATTTTCTTGGCGGTAATTGTTCAACTTTCCAATTGTATAACATTAGATTATGATTGATGATGATTTGTTTCAAAATTCATTTCATTTGTGAAAATATTTAAGCTGAGTGGAATATTACAGCATTACTACCTTAAATATTTCGACAAATGAAAAATACACTCATTCACCATAATTTTTCGAAATGTGTACTTTTGTTTAAATTAAAACATTACTCCATTTAACAGGGATTGCATAAAGTGAAGCCTGAAATGACTTATTATATTTCATTATTACGACATTACATTATTTCAAAGTGATGGCTAATGAAGTATAAGGTTAAATTTCTTATATCTCGATTGAGATATCTTTAATTTCATGATTTAAACTGTACTTCGAGTTTCCTTCAGCTTGATTATAAGTTTAGAATAAAAAATGGGAAAATCTTAATTTAAAATCTGAAAGTGGTTTAAATTACTTGTACAGATCTGAATAATAATTGTTAGTACGATTAATTGAAGGAAATCCTTTTTTACTGAAATTACTGAAATTTTAGAAATGAATATCGCAGTGCGGTATCAACGCGCTTTATTTGGGAATGTTTGGGAAAAATTGATAATAGATTGAAATGAAATGAAGTGAGTGGAATATTACAGCATTAAAAGTGAATGAAATCAAAGAGGAGAAGGGAAATTAAGTGAGTTCTAAATCGAGTGTTTATCTTTATTAGATAAATTAGTTTGGATCTATGGTTATTAGACTAGAAGAAATAACTGAGAAAATAATAATTTACTATTGAAATGAGAATTTATTGATAAAATAATTATCTACCAAAAGGAGTTATCGTTAATAGTAATTTTTCTTAATTAATTCTGAAATTGAGAAGCATTAAAATACTAATCAAGATTGATCGATATATTAAGGTATGTATGCAACATCCATTATTAAGGCTCTATTAATATACCGTTCAACCTCTCTGCAATTTACCCAAGGTGTCCCATCTGTAAAAAATTTTTACGCAAAAATCGGTAGTGGCCAATATAATTGAGCAGGTTTCATTATTATTTTAGAGCTTTTAAGAATTTTTACAACGTGCATTCCATCTTTAATGTAAGAATTTAAGTAATCTATTAATATTATTTAGGAATTAAATGAACGTTCTTCAGAGAGGAAATTAAAATGTAGTCTAAAAAATTAACGACACTCACTATTATTAATTAAGTTAATGCCCTTCTGATGCATAACTGGGCAGCTGTGATATTTTCATAAAATTTAACAAATAAAACCCTCTAATTCCCTTCAGGAACGCATTGTTTTCTTTGAATGTTAAAGCCTCAAGTATTTTACCTTTTTAAGCCTTGGGTTTGGTTTATTATTTATCACTGGATTTTAAAGAAACATTCTAAATATCCCTTAGTTGTTCATGTTTGTATTATTGTTAAGTCAATGACTTCGGAGTTGTTTAATGTTAGTAACGGGAAGTAGGTATAACGTATTCTGAAATTTACGAGGTATTTCGTAATCGCTACTTTCGTTACCTCGAGGCACCAGTACTTTAATATATGTTTTGATTAATCACCGATATATATGTAGAAACAAGGGTCAGCTTTCAGAGCGTACTTTATCCATTGAAGGAGAAAAAATATGCACCGCATCAGAATGAACGTGGTAGGGCAAGATTTCCTTTGCTAACAGCTCCTATTACTACACGACAGGCTTGTGAATTATGAGATAGGAATAAAATAGATTTGGTGTCTCTTTTTGCCATAAGTAGTTAAGTCTAAAATCCATCACCGTAATCTTGAGGAGGTTTCAGCCATACTTTGAAAACTTCTCTACAAAAAATTTCATTAAGATTCAAGGTAGCGTTGAATATTCTGTTTTAATGTGAGGATTGCTCTTTTAACATACAAGGAAAAAGTCGAAAACGACGCAATTAGCTCAGAAGCTCTCCGTCCATTACCTGTATTTGGATTCTTTATCGTCTCCGAGTCCCACTTTTCTATTTATTTTAGAGGCTTTATTTTCTTTTAAGTACAACATTCCTGAGGTAAGGTTGGTAAGAAATTGCGTTTAAAAATTCAACACCGATTCATTTAGCACCACTTTTCCTCTCAAATCTTGAAATAACATCAACTTCAATGACTAAAGGTAACTTCTAACTAGTGATTAGTGAAATTTTGTTTTTCAAATATAACAACGTAATACATACACGAGTTACGCTAAATAACATTCACGCAGTAGCAAAAAATGAACTAAAATGTATGATGTGGTATGATTATATATAATTTCAAGTTTTTGTCAGTTTATGTATGTAAGTGTGAAATTCTGAATAAATATTGTTTGGCACAATATATAAGGAACCTTTAAAGCATCCAGGGGAACGAGTCTTAATGCATCAGTTGCTGTCTCTTAAATTGTACTTATTTCGTAATATTTACACTGTTGTTAGTAGCTTCGGTGTTGTGTTTACATTTTTGAATGTGGCAATGGCCAACACGATAAGTAGAGGATTTTCAAAACCGATTCTGAGGCTTAAGTGGAGATTTCGACACTGTCAGTAATGAAAAGGCTCCTCCTCTGCTTCATCTTCGGTTCCAATTAAAGAGAAATCCTTCCTTGGATATTTCACCATAGTTTTGTTTGGATAGGCTATATTTATTGCCGACTTTTATATTGTAATTTACGACATTGTGGGGATCCATATTAAGATACTTTACTGCTAACCGCTGCGGAAACTGTTCAACTCTCTTTTATTGAGATGAGTTACGAATGACTTAAAACAACTCCTGGTTAATTCCATTTAATTAATATCAGTTACATCTAAATGGTGATTTCAACACAGTGATATAACAATAAAATGTCAACCGAATGTAGTTTTTTATAATATATTATTATATT
>KZ308633.1:338053-420399 GCA_000376725.2 Ladona fulva | reverse complement strand
TTTCAATTTAAACGATGAAAGTATGCTCATCATAAATTGGCAATATTAAAAGAGCCTGCTTCTTATAATGTTGTAATTTTTTTGTAATCGATCGTAGAAGGCCATTTTCAATAAATTACTGGTATCATTTTATAAAGATTACTCAAATGAAATAATCATAGAAACAGATTAGATTAGCTGTAGTTGTGTTAAAAATAAGTTGAGATTTTCTTAATGTATTGTTAATATACGCGCAAGGTACATTCCAAAAACCTTGTAACTACATAATTTCACATATATGTATATATAATTACTGATTTGCACTTATTGTACACACCTTTTAAAAAATCCTAAATTATAGAAATATTATATCCCTGTTCAACAGTTACTTCAGGTTGTAATAATACATTCTCTCCATATTTTTATATTGCGATTATCTTTCTATCTTAAAGCGCTTTATTAACTTCGTAGATCATTTTCCAGCATTCCGGAGTTTCTCTACTTTATTGTTTAATGTAGATAATTTATTCATTATATTTCTTAGTTTGTATGTATTCAATTCTCGACAGGTCTCGACTGGGTCAAAACCGAACCGTCTTGACGGTTCGGTTTTTCCACAATCCTGTAGTTTAAGTGACATAGAAAAATAGGTTTTTTGTCTATCGAGCTCAAGTGATACAGATTTTTGTAACATGTGCAATCTAATTTCCAAAAAGAGTTTTACTGAAGTCAATGTTTATTGACATAATATAGGGATCAGGGAGGGTATAATTACAGGGATCCATCAATAGCATTTTATTACTCTTGTTAAATTATTATTAAGAATTGATTCTTTAGCTAATGTGCCGATATTATTTGTGATCGACGGAGTGTTTGCTGTAAGAATTTTCAGGGATTAACAAGGAGATTTTCGGGATGTAACTGTCGTACATAATTAATAGAAGACAGCAGTACAAACATTACATAACCTATGTTAAGAAGTATTTTATTTCAAAGTCATTATAAATTTTCCATTAAATCCCGTTAGTTTTGACGGAAAATATAAATTACTAAATAAGTATATATTCTACCGTGTTTCCAAACTTTTCTATTGAATATTAAATCTTACATGTTTAATACGGAAATTTAATTACAAATCAATACACCATATTATTTTCTAATGTGTTAGTTGTTTGCTTTCAATCGAAGGTTTTCGTATTACTTCGAAAATTAATAATACAACAATCAGGTTAAGAGGGAAACTTCTGGTAGAATACATGCACACTCATGCTCAGCCACAGCCAAACTACACAAATAGAATTCCCTTATTAGTTTACATAGTGGTCTTTGGTCATGCACTCTCGAGGGAGGCAGTCACGCTATTCTTAGTCGTCGTGTCATTCATAGTCTCTCACACTAGCAGTCTTGGTGTCAAAGGGTCAGTTCCAAGTCCAAAAGGGTAAGTAAGGGGAATCTGCGATATCGGGGGCGGGACGTTTGAGCAACTGAGGGGATTGCCTCTTTCCCCCGCCCCATCGTTCGCACCACCACCCACCAACACCACCACCTCTCATCAATAACAGTCCCGCTACTCACGGGGGTCGTTTCCTTGGGCATCAGGCTCCGTGTCATCTTCCCCCGCCGAGTCACCCGCCGCCCCCGCGGGGACAGATAGTGTCCCGTCCTCCGGGTCGGCGGTGGAGGAGGAATGGTGTTGGATGGTGCTCCCTCCGGAAGACAAAGGTCTCTTCTGGTAGTGATTATTGCGTTGGCAGCAAGCGAAGAGAAAACCCCCGCAACCTCCCTCTATGAGGCCTCCGGTCATCCAACAGTACAGAAAGAACTCGCAGGTCCCCGATCGGCACATTCGTTGGTCGCCGATGATGTGGTGAGGCGGTGGAGGTTGGGCGCGTCGCGGCCCTGCGGGGGCGGCGGGGAGGCGGGGGTGGAGAGCGTCTGTCGTTAGGCCAACGTATCCCAAAACCAATCCCACAGTTTCTCGCGATTGCTCCGGGATAGATCTGGCAAAAGCTTACGGCAGGAAGCTCGGTAATGTCACAAGACATCAAGGGAGGACGGATTAGGGGAAGTGTACAGGGAGGAATACTATCCAGGGGTGAGGAAAGCACAACCACGCTTAATCTATCCAAGTGATCAGGAATATATAAGATATAGAAAAATGAGGATATGTCCAACATGCATACTAGTTTGATATTCTTTCCAGTGAACTTGGGCTCAATTATTTCTTTGCCATCATAGCTGTGCATTTAGGAAAACCAAGAATAGCTTCTGTATTACAGCTCTGTTATATACTTTCGTAATTTGCTTGAATTATGAAAGTGAGGAGGCATTTAATTTTCAAGCCGTTGTTTTGTACTGTCAAAGATATGTGATTCTGTTTGAGGGGTATTGCTTTGGTGGGAAAAAAGGTAGCCGAATGTATGTTCAATAGATAAGGCTTGGTTGCGCTTCTATTAAAGCTGAACACTAATGTTTTTTTTGTTGTTTCTCATCTAGGGCAGCGGTTCCTAACCTATGGCACGCCTATATTTAGATTTAGATGTATACCCTGCTAGCCGCCTGGCAGGAAACTTATTCATATTTTACTTAATCTATCCTATTAGTTTCCCTGTTGTTCTGCGTAATGAACGACCATAGGCAAGAATCTGTTTTAGCGATTAATTCGTTGTAATACTTTATCGATGCCTCTCGGTTATCGCTTTTATTAACCGGAAGTACAATTGCTTCTACTTCCTCTAATAGTTTTGAACCGATGAATGTTTCGATAAACTTCCGTCGGTAGTCAGACTTTCTCACCTGAAGCGAGTTCCACTTAAGGTATTTAATCACTGCCGAAACGCTATTTTACCACCCGAAATCTCTGCTAACGAAATGGGCTGTTCTATGGTGGACCATCTCTAAATGTGAGACTAACCCTACTGCATATGGATTCCAAATTGTGCAGCAGAGTAAATGCTATTACTCGCGAGAGTAAGCTCTAAGGGTTTAGGTGTACCCGAACCCGTTGATTGTTTACGAAAACAGTGAATTATGGTCATAAATAAGTTGTTGATTACGAAGCGAAACTTCTTCCGATATACTTGAACGTACTCAAAAAGATTTAGGTGCCCTTTAGGTGGTTTGGTGCTATTAAGATATTCTAAGCATTTTTTTCATCACTAAAAATTAACGAAATCGCCTAAATCCTCGCCTCAGAGTAGGGAGGGAAATGTTTAACATGACCTCATCAGCATTTGCTGGAAAAGAATTAGTTTTCTCTGTACTAACCTTCTTCATTTTTGGTCTCAACTTGATCGTCCACGCAGTAGTTACGGTTACAAAATATTTTCTCCCTATCTCTTTAGACGACGCGAAGTTTTCTATAATTTCATCGAATTTCGTTGGTATAACTGAAAATGTTCGCATTAAAAAACTTTTACCATTATATGTTCAGTTAGGAAAGGGGATACGCGGAATCCGCCATGAGGTATGGTTATGAAAAAGGGAAAGGAACCGCTGCTAGATAGTGATCCTTACTGATATTTATGGATCCCGGCTTAAAAAATTTCCATTCATTTGCCATAAGCTTTTGAGATCCCTAACGGCGCTTTACACATCAGCGTTTTCGACGGGATTCAGTGTTACCATCAATGTTACATGTGTGATCCCTGTAATCTGGCATTTCACCATTGCTTAATGTTCACTTTATAGTATCTTTTTCAAGGTGACTTCCAATCGAGAACGAAAACGCTGACGGAGTAGTGAAATCGTGGAGCGACTAATTACAAACAATTTACAAAATTGGATCAAGTTTTTCTTCAGAATTCATAAATGAAACAAAATAGGTAAACAATTCACACATATCTTACATTAGAGTTCAAATCTTCCACTTCCACTAACAAATGGACGCTTTCTATCTTAAAGAAAGGTTCATTGATCTGATTAAAATATATTGTCGTTAGGATGTTGCAACTTTTCGTTAAAGTTATTTTATGACAGGACTTTTAAATAAAACACATATACAGAACTGTGGGGTTGCCTTCAGTATTTTAATATTGCAGTCCTCAGATAATGTATGTACTTTTTTTAGAACTGAAGGCAGCAGTATACGCACACGTCAGTCCTACAACTTTTAGGCTTTTATGGTAGAACATCTTAGCTATTAATCTGAAAAATATTCTTGACTTTAGCCGAAGCGTACAATTATAATGGATATTTCATGAAATAAATTCCTAACTGGGCATAGAAAGTATGAAAATATGGATTGCTGTTTATAGCTGTAGGATGGTATCCGCGGGATACGACCTGGATTTTTCGTTACATTTGTTCCTATACGTTACAAGGAGATGATTGTCAATCCTAAAGACACCTAGTGAAAAGCAATTTGCAAAAGTGTGTTGCTTGAAACGAAATAAAACCATTACAAATAGTAGTTTCTACTTAAAGTATAGTCGAAAGCTTATGTATTAAGTATGCATATTTATCATTATCGATTGGTGTTAAGTTACGTAAGAGTCTGATCAGTGTGTTGCAATCTATAAATTGTAGAGACCTATTTTGGGATAAAATCAAAAGTTCGTAAGACTGTTCGTACTTGTTTCCGTTTCCTAGGGTCTTATCAAAAAGCATGTAGACAGTCGTTTTGAGTTAACATGTCCAAGCTATTTTCTCTTAAAAATTTTACTAGTGGTCTTAGATGAAAATAATAGCGCATGAATGTGGATAGTTGGATGTCCATCGTCAAAATAAAACGACCTAGGTCTTATGTCGTCCTAATATCATTATTAATTGTCGGTTTTTGAGGATCAGGTCGACATTAANAGTTTTGGAGCGTCCCGAAGAGCTTCTGTATAAGGAACAATAGATGACTTAGGATGAAAATGCCCGAGTGCGCGAGGAGAAAGTTGCACACGCGTGCCCCTTGTGATCACGAATTGACAGGACACTCGACTCTTTTCTCTTTTGATAATGTATTCGCTCGTGGAATTTTCATTATCGGCTGCAGGCGGTGTTAGATTAAGATGTGTTAGTTGTAGTAAAATTAATTTTTGATGATTTTAATTCATTAGATACAATAATAGCTTAAATATAATTTTCATACCACCTATCCAGGATTTTGAAGTCAGGAATTTCTTGTTATAAGAGTATGTTACGCTGATATTTTTGTCTTGCTCGAAAATAATAATGGGGCCGGGTTTGGAAGTAAAATTTGAACCTTTGGATTCCTAACTAAATCTTTTTCACTCATAAGAGTGGATGTATTTATACGTGAACACATTATTTGGACAACATTTACATTGCGAATACAATTAAGCTTTACATTATATTACAATTCAACGTTCAACGTGAGTTTTAGGGGTCGTATTCCGACTCTACCCTAACGAAGGGCTGAGAACAATTGAAAAATCGAGGTATGAAATATTTACATTATTCTATAGAATAAGTATATCATCGCAAGGGACTTTAAAACTGCAGAACTGAAGCAAAATATTGGGCACCGTTCCAATCCTTTACTCACCCCTGTTTTCCGATCCTGCAGCATCGAAACCGGGTCTGTTGCTTCCAATATCACCTGCACCCCATTGCAATCCCTGCTGCTGGTAGTAGAGGGAGTCTGGACGCTGCTCCTCAATGGGGTCTCTGTAGGGCCTCACGGATCCCACTGGAGATTGGTTATTCAAGAGGCTCTGCTGAGGGCCATCGACGGGTGGGTCCCGAAACACCAGCCGCGGATTTCGAGTGGGGTATGGTCTGAATTGGGGAGGAGGACCAGCCCATGGTCCGTAGTTGCCCTCAAATCCGCCGTCGTAGTAACCGGGACCAGAAGGTGCCGTCCCTGGCCTTCCGTTGTAGCCGATTGGGGGGAAGCGAACGTACCTCCGGCGTCTGCGCCTCCATTTCTCGAAGGAGCGCCTTCGGTGGCTCTCGAGCGGACCGTGGCTCAGTTTGTGTAGCCGATGAGGCAGGAGAAGCACTTCCCGCTGCTGCCGTACTGCAAGGCGAGTGTCTGCAGGGGTCGATAGGGCGCTGGGGTCTGCTAAGACGTTGCTGAGGGGAACGGAGTGGAAGATGACTAAGGGGAGGGCTAGAAATATGAGGGAGTTTCGTAGAGGGGACTTCAACAATCGTCTATTGCTCTTCTCTGGAGATCTCTCTATTCTTCTTGTCCTTAGGGAAACGCACCTGTAAAGAAAAATTAGGGTAATTAATTCCCTGACTTCTCTAAAGTAGGTAATTGTTTTATGAGAGGTAAAATTCTTCTCCTGAAATCTCTCCATTTCACAACGTAACTTTTAAAATCAATTATCATCAATAAGTGGACAATTATGCAGTCAGTAGAAAGTTTCATCAAAATCTTTTCTTAAAAGGACTAAAAATTAGGAAATGCAATTCAAATTACATTTTTCTGGAGGTTAATACTGAGGAATGAGTAACTTAAATATTAAGGAAAATACTATTTGTGTTCGATTTTACGACTGAGATTTCTGAGGTTTAAGTTCATTCTTCGTTAACTAAAAGTAACGATTCTTTTGACAATAACCTTAATAGAAAGGGATAATTTGAGACGTATGAAGAAGAGGTGAAAGTTTCATTTCCATATCGCAGCCAATAACTTCATCTAGACATGGAAATTTAATTTTCTCATTACAGTAAAGGTAGTTTCTAGTACGTTAATTTTCGTGGATGCTAATTTTCCTTGGATGCGTCGTCGTCAAAGGCAATAAGGCCAGGCAAAACTTTCACGTCTAAGACGTTGGCTGGAGAGAGGGTTCCCGATTGTCAATGGAAGCTTTCGTGCAAACTTATCTCTCACGAAAATTGTGGTTTCTAGCTCCTTCGGTAACGAAGAAGAAATGCTTATTCTTATTTTTGGGCTGTTATTTATTTCCTGGTGCCCAAACAAATCCATTTATTGCACGGTTACAGGATAAAACAGCAACAATGAACGAAGAAGAACAATCATGCTCTTCAAAGGAAAAACCTGCATTAGCAGAGACTCAAACCCAGGACCTTCGAGTTGATAAGAAGGCATACCTGCTAACCCTCCGATGAGATCAACATTGATCGAGTGATTTTTCATAGTACCTGTATATAGCCATATCACCAGGCGCGTAGCCAGAATACATCCATGGGGGCGGGGGTTAGGGTATGGAGTAAACATTGCATTGCCTACAATCAAAGGGTAGGAATACTTACGCCCAAAATGTAATGAAAATAGAAACTCATTTATTTAACTTGTATACCCTGCGAACCTCCAGCTGTGTTTGTATAGCATAATTGCGGAAAGCCATCCTCTCTTATGATTTCGTTTATCGTTCGCTCTGTTCTTATGGGGGGTTTGAACCCCCAAAACCCTTGGCTACGCCTCTGCATATGACTATACGGTTTTGTCATACTTGGGTGTTTTTTTCAGTTACTAATGATGCTCACGATTTTCATAACTAATCGGTAATCATTCAGTTGTAACCAATAAATGAGTATGGTGTGAGTACTTTTCCTCGTAAATGGGATGGATCTTCGTCAATGTCTTTCACTCTCTGAAGCCANAACGAAGAAGAACAATCATGCTCTTCAAAGGAAAAACCTGCATTAGCAGAGACTCAAACCCAGGACCTTCGAGTTGATAAGAAGGCATACCTGCTAACCCTCCGATGAGATCAACATTGATCGAGTGATTTTTCATAGTACCTGTATATAGCCATATGACCAGGCGCGCAGCCAGAATACATCCATGGGGGCGGGGGTTAGGGTATGGAGTAAACATTGCATTGCCTACAATCAAGGGGTAGCAATACTTACGCCCAAAATGTAATGAAAATAGAAACTCATTTATTTAACTTGTATACCCTGCTAACCTCCAGCTGTGTTTGTATAGCATAATTGCGGAAAGCCATCCTCTCTTATGATTTCGTTTATCGTTCGCTCGGTTCTTATGGGGGGTTTGAACCCCCAAAACCCTTGGCTACGCCTCTGCATATGACTATACGGTTTTGTCATACTTGGGTGTTTTTTTCAGTTACTAATGATGCTCACGATTTTCATAACTAATCGGTAATCATTCAGTTGTAACCAATAAATGAGTATGGTGTGAGTACTTTTCCTCGTAAATGGGATGGATCTTCGTCAATGTCTTTCACTCTCTGAAGCCACATGGCGCGCACAACTCCCTCTGAATAAATGTTTTCCGTACTTCTATTTAATTTCTCACTTTTTTCCTTCAGCAGTGGAATTCTTTCCGCTCGGAGTGAAACAGGTGAGAGGAAAAGAGTTTTTGCTGCCCGTGGCACAGTAAAGTTTTGGAGCGTCCCGAAGAGCTTCTGTATAAGGAACAATAGATGACTTAGGATGAAAATGCCCGAGTGCGCGAGGAGAAAGTTGCACACGCGTGCCCCTTGTGATCACGAATTGACAGGACACTCGACTCTTTTCTCTTTTGATAATGTATTCGCTCGTGGAATTTTCATTATCGGCTGTTTTACGCAAAGGAAGGTTGGAATCGAGTGCTAACTTTCGAGAGAGAATGTCGGTGGAACGGCGGCGGTTTTCATCGATGCATCACGAAGCCTGTTATTAATTCATAAGAGTTCATGCTCGCACCAAGTCGAGGAGTTTTCTTCGCTTTAATTGTTTTTCACTTTCCAAGCAGACGTCTCTAATTTAGAAGTCGAGGTTCGTTGTCGCCGATGTTGGGAGAGTTTATATCAATACTGAGACAAGTAGGGATCAAACTACGGTTTACAATGTAGCAAATGTATTAATTTATCATTAATGACCATGTGCTTCATGAATAATATTTTTATGCGCGATGCATAACTAGCCTTTCAAGTCAAAGGAATGGTACAGTAGGGTTGCTCCCGTCTTTCAAGTCATTTTTCGAAAAATGTACAGCATTTTTGAAATTCATCAACATGTGTTGCTGTTGCACACCACTGTAAACTGTTGACCGATCGGTGTAGTGGAAACATTTTGGTACTACTGTCTTATGCCGTACAGAATTGAGAAAGACATTTACTTTCATCGCCGCAATTCGTCAAAACTTGCCGGAATCTTTCTAAAATAAAACACAGTTTTTATTAATTTTGAGTTCAAGCAAACGTTTGCAGCAAATTTACTACGATAATAAGAGACCAACTACTGGCTTGGATGACCTTACTATTTACCTACCAATAAAAACTATACTATTCAATTTGATAGATATATTGATACAAAGATTGATACAGTGTATCATTGATTTATTTACAATTTATTTATTTATCAACTGTGCATTTATTACGAGACTATGAAGTGTGTTTGTTATGGGTTTTTTATTCTTGTAATGTTCTTTCGCATCTTTTGGCTGTTACTATCGGTAGGTTTGCGCTGGTTTTTCTCACACCCCTTCCTAGTGGGTGTTTTCTTGCAGTGAATACATTTTTCCCCTGAGAATCTCTTAGGGTTTTTGTTTCGACGTTGCCTTTCTCGATTTCCTTTTCTACTGTATTTATAAATTAATATGAAAAATTACGATGAGTGAGATGGAAGAGGAGTATTATTAGACAAAGTTGAAACTGCGAACCCCAATAAGCGTACGTAAAATTTTCGTGTTTACGACTGATAGCACATTTAGTGCACTCGCAGTGGTGAACTCACTTTATAGGAAATTAAATTATTTTAATTGTTGGTTTTATTTCGGTTGAAAAGCACTCAATCGTCGAAAAAGAGACTAGAGATTGTGGGTATTATTTTCGTTACTGAACTGGGACGCTGTCCGTGAATGCTTAGAGAATAATAGGAAAGGGTTTTACAATTCCAAAAGCGTTTATGTTTCGTTCGGCACGTTTTGTTATGTAACTAAGTTTGGCACATATAGAATTGCCGAAAAGGGAAAGTATAGATGTATTCAGATATTGAAATAATCCTCATGTATGTTTCCTGCCATTACATAATTTCAAATGGCGAAATGTATTCTAATCCTACAATGTATCTTTTGCATTTCAAAATTTTCTTATTTAAGCATAGTTCTGCCGCATAGATATTTCAGGTCGTAACTAATTACCTCGAAAATTCTGTCGTTTCTAAATGCCTTTAGGGTTAACGGGTAATTAGTCTAAAATAATGGGGTAAACGTAAGGGAATTAAGTCTATAAAATCTCCCGTTAATGAGGTATTCATGGTTTGTTGATCTTGGAAATAATATAAGATCCCATTTAAAACAGAATATCGTTAGTAAGGAAAAGAACAGTGTCTTAGTTCCACAAGATATATATTATCTAGATATACATTACAGTGACAGCTTCGTCAATAGATTTTATTTTAAAACAGAATAATTGACGAATAATTGAATAAGAACATTATGTATAACAAGAATAAAGTAGTGGTTAGCGATTATGTCGAAACAAATAGTTTTCAAGAAACCCATTGAATGTTTGAAAGTGTTTAATAAGAAGTGGGCGATAATTATTTTGGGACAGAATAACTGTTCGATTTCGACTAATCACTCACTTCCTGTACAATTTCCGTGCAGCAGTAAAGCAGGTACATCTGCAATTCACTTTATTGTCTGAGAGGATAAGATGCTATCTGATTGTTTGACGAAGGAAGATTTGATGATATCCCAAGACTTATTTTCCGCAATCGTGCTTCCTTTAGAGATTATTTCTCTATTTGCGAACGTCAAGCCTTGCAGTTTTTCCAGATATCGCTCTTTAACTTTTACTCCTATTGGAAGCGATAAAATTAAAGTTTGTAATCAAAAGTTTGCTTATAAACATCCCAAACAGCAAATGATAGCTCCTAAAATTCATATTAACAAATTGTAATGACTATTATCTTATATACTAAATGTTTTAAATGATTCGATTTAAGTAATCAACGAGTAATACTGGAGAAATTTGATGTTCATTAAATATTGATATTATAGAAATACCTTTCTGTTTTTTTTTGTTAATGTCTCCTTCCAAATCCTTCCATTTTTAACCCTCAATTTCCAAACAAAATTCCCTAACAAATAACCTGGATGTTAGGGAATTGTACTGAAGGAAGCAGGCGCAAGCCTAGGAAGAAAGGTGGAAGAAGAACAATTTCCAAAATTCTTTCTTTCTATTGCACCTAATTCTACAGGATCGTTTCTCCCAAAATTGTCTTGCAAAAATAATGCATCTTTATGTTTGTTCAACTCCTCGGTTATATTTGAATATCTTCTTTGTTGACATATTGAATTCCTCTATGCACATATACCCAAAAATATCAATCTGCTTTCTTTACTTTACCTTTTATAAATTTTGACATGGTTCAACACAGGGTTTGAATTTCTGTCTGTTAATCTTGTGAACTTATTATTTTTCATTTAAATTTGTCTTTTTAGCATTTATAACATAACCAAATATATCACAGTCCCCGGTGGTCCTAGCGTGCTGGCGTTCCAACCCCAAGATCCCGGAATCGAGTCCCGGCAAATCGGAATTATCTGGTCAGGGTATGGTTATATGTGTCGTCAATAATAATAACTATTAAAATGGATGTAATTGGGATTATCTTCCTTTTTCCGTCATAGAAGTTATAACTACTGTTATTCAGTTTTTGGCATCAGATTTCAATTGCACTTTGAGCTTTACTACCGCATTTTCATGGGCATTTTCTGCATCCTGCACACTCTTCGCTGCAAATAATTATATGTACAAGTAGTACTAGTGGTATTGTTAAAAGCGCTTCAACTGCTTTCGTCATTTCGCGCGTAAGTCTCCACCGGGAATCGAACACGGTACCGAAGTCGAACGCGTTGCCCACTTGGCTATCCATGAGCTTATATGTATGTAAGTAAATGAAATAAGATTCATTATTAACCTACGTATCCCAATATGCTTTCATTAACTCTTTTAAAACTAAGTACTGAAAATAATTCTACGTTGAGTCGAGCATGAATTAAATGCCCTTGAGCCCACTAAAAATGAATCTCTCCGATGTGGCACACCAACAGCTTTCGTTTCGCTTTCACGCTTCCGTACTCATTTGACTTTCTACGCTTCATCGACTAGCAAATGCACTTACACGCTCAACTGGAGGGTGGCACGCGTGTTGGTAAGACGCTCATGTTTGGGTGTATTGCGCGGATCGCCGAGCACGGCGTCAAATCTTCCGATCCTTTTCGTGGGAGGATCCGTATCGACACTTCCTTCGGGCAATATTGTGATGCGATTGCACATTATTTAACTTCTCATCCGGTCTTTACGCAGGAGATAACTGGGTCGGCGTCGAATCAATTCCCAGTGATGCGAAAGGGAGTGTAACTCTGGAACACGATGGCCTTCCTCTGCCCATTCCAACCAACTTCCATCTCTCTCACCGTTTTCTGGTTAGTAAACCAGTTCGTCTGTAGGGATGCTAGGGGAGAAACTTCCCGCGAAATAAAGGTCGACACTTTGGTCACCGGGAACCATTCCGAAACAATGGACCAAGATTTCACGTGAATTTGTATCTCCTTAAGACAGTTACAGTGGCCGAGAAACAAACTATATCGCACTGTGCCGCATCTCAGCCCTTTCATATCCTCAGCTTAGGCGGTGGTATCTGATACGAAGATCTGTTGGCGAAAAGCTTATTAGCCGCGGGAAAGTATCCCACGCCATGTTACTTCAAAGGGGAATCATAAAAGGGGCATCGAGTACGGATGCGAAATTGTTCTGTAATTTTCTCCTGCGCGGTATTATTTTCAAAGGAAGGCACCATGAAACAATGAGCTGTGTTGTTGCAGATTCCAGACTTAGTGAATGGTCTATCAAAGAGAGAACTGAGTATGATAAAGGATGCGGTAATAAAGTGTTTGAGAAAGTGAGAAAAAAATGAGGAGAAACGTGCTGCTTCGTATAGTAGGCAATAAAAAGGTGAATGAGGGTAAATGGTAAGAGAAAGGGACATTAAAACTTTTTCAATCCATAGATATGCTGTGCTATAGCATAGCTCTATGGTATGGAGGATTGCATGCTATGCTATGGAGAATTCAACAGGGTGTTGAGAAAGGTAAACAAACTGTATTATACTGCTTTTCGTATTGGTCGTTTGAATCAAAGCACTTTAGAAACTCGGCTTCGTTAAGAGAATAGTCGGTCGAAGCGAAGAAAAGGTTCGCGAGAGTTGTTATTTTGCGTTAGTCAGGTCTCATACGTGGGACCCTGCCGGTAAGTGTAGTATTCGGGAATTAGAAAAGGTGCAGCGAAAGGCGATGCGTTTTGTGAGGAATTGCTACGATAAATCAGTTAGCATTACTCAGATGCTTCAGGACGCAAGATGGGTATCCTTAGAAGTTGAAGATTTCAAGGAAGGATTAATTTACCGGATACATTTAGAGAAAGCACGCTCAGAGATGTAGCCGATATAATGCGTCCACCATGTTACATAGGCCGTTCGGATACTGCGAGAAAGATCAAATAGCCAATTCAGGAACTCATTTTTTCCGCGAACGATTCGCGAAAGTAATCGATTAGGGAAATAGAGTCACGGGGCAAGCACCCCCTGCCACTCCCCGATAGGGGCTTACAGAGTACTTACATAGACATAGACAAAGACCTTCAAGTATTCTACATTTTTATCTGTATACATCTGTAGCTACAATGTTAAACTAATTATCTACAATTACAAATTCTCTTCTTCTCCAAATTTGTTTTCTTTTGCACTTGCATCTACATTTCTTTTGTAGTTGTATCCATATTTGTCTCTTCACTAACCTTCATTTTTTTGTTCAAAAGTAACCCGTTGGCTACTCCCACGCCTGGTGTAAAAGAAAATCCAAGTCTCTTGTTTTTATCTCTCCGCAAGAAATTAAGAACAGTTTGCATTCCTCATTCTAGAAGATCTATTGATTCTCTATTGATGCTTAGCATAATTGTGCAGCTTTCCCTTCAATCTATTCCCAAGAGAACTTTTAAATTGATTCCACCATTGTCTTCAAGGATGTGGTAAGTGAATTATTTTTGCATTTAGTTTCCTAAGTTCCAAATCCAGCGTTTCATTCGAAGTTTACTTTCATGTACTGCTGACGTGAAAACAGGACATGCTCCGCGTTATCTAGAGGTAGATTTTCGGGGTGAAGCTTACCCACTTTCTATCTCGCATCCTTTTTCTAACCGCAGGATTTCCCCTCCGAAACCAGGTGATCCTGACATGCGTTCGTTTGAACGAAGATCTTAACTGAGAGCCTATAATTAGCTCCTTCTCGGCTGCCTCCTCATCCGAAATGCCCACTTCTCCGAAAGGTATGTCCTGAATCATTCGGATTTTTTGTCGTAAAAGGAAGCCCTACCTGCGGATTTAAACCACAAGCATTATTTAGAGCGCGCAGGGTAGCTTAGCATAAATAGGAGAATTAAATTTAAGTTATTTCGCGGTCGACGGGTGGGGAATTCTGACGTAGATGAATTCATTTTCAGAGTTACAAATAAGTGGGTGTTTCTGAGCGTAAGTATTTCAGCACGATATGACTCTGGAGATAAAGGAAAGTTTAATAGTTTTTTTTTATTTCGCTTATTTCGGAGTTTCCCACTATAATGTGGGCTACTTAGGAATTTTGACAACGCTTTCTAGAAAATCGAGGAGGAAAAAAAATCGGAGCATTAAGATCAAGACAATCTTACAGTGCTGGTTAACCTCATTGGCAATGAAACAATAGAACTTTTAGCTAAAGTTGCGAAATAATTTTGAATATATCCAGCGAAATACATTTGAGCTAAAGTGTTGAAACTTTTTTGAATTAACACAATGAAAAGCGTTATGGAAATATTTCAGAAGGTTGAAGCGGAAAACAATTTGAAAACTTTAATTATTATATTACTTTAATTAAATATTTAATATTAATAATTAATATTTATATTACTTTTGTAATATTTCTTCATTTTACGTTAAGTGATGGCTTACTGCCTTTAGAAGACTGATAAATGCTTTTGACGTCTTGGTGGAAGAAAAACGGGTTAAAACAAGTCTTCTCACCTGCTAAGCCTTGATACGTACTCTTCCTTCTGCCATTTTAATGAATTTGGTAATACGATTTGGCGGCTTTTATTTTAATGCTGTCAGAATGTAGGAATACAAATTGGTATAATAGTGTAAGTTAAAGAAGTAAACGTAAAAACTCTATAAAAGAAAACTTGAAGTTTTGATGACTTTCTATTTTATTTTGATGACTTTCTATTTTATTTTGATGACCCTGCAAGCCGCCTTTCGGCGTGTTTTCGGCAATTTATCTGTAAGTTTCAGTCTTGTAGTTGGTTTACTTATCCCGCCGCAAAAATTCTACCATAATGTTATCTCGCTTATTATAAGAACTTATAAAATCTAATTTTTTTAATTTTGAAAACTTTCTAATTTCTATGCATGCTTCAAAACATTACCTAATTTTATTTCTTCTGATTGCGTTAGAAATATTCATATGCACACGCTATAAAGATAACTATAAATAAACTACGACTGCACAGGAAAACGGGTAAGGGTGACTTTGCGCAAGATGGTGCACACCCAGGAAAAATCCCAAGGAAGAATGGACTTGAAAAAAGTCGGAGTTCCCGGTCCCGTCAGACTTTTTTCAAGTCCATTTTTCCTTGGAAAACTACGACTACGATCAAATACTAAAACAAAACTATAGATTATCAACTACAATTAAGGACAGTTTTTTACATATTTTAAAAAAATTAACAATCTCTTTACAACATCAAACATATCGGGGAACGTAATGCAGCTTCGTAACAATAAGCATCACAAGCCACTGCAATACAAGCAACTAATCTCTACCATATAGCGGAAAGGATAATGCGATATTTTGTGGAACTTCTCCATAATTTATTAAATGTTATGTTTTGGATTTACTAGTAGTAGTCTAGTTTTGTAACATTATCTTTAATAAGTCTCTACCATACAATATTTGCCGATACAGTAGTAATTTGCGGTAAAATAATAATTTCTACCAATGTAATATTTCGCATAAAGATAACAGAAAATTATCAAGAGCATGTTGGAATTGGTTTGAATAAAAATTTCAGCGATGAAGAAATCTCCCAGATTGAGTAAAAGCCTTCCCCGGAGGAAGTAATGCGTGTACGCTAGCAGCTGCTTCGTTCTATGCTCTCATTATATCCTCGCTCCCTGCATTTTCTCTCATTACATGCTCTGACGCTCTAACTTATCTGGTAATTATTCCTCTGTCTTCGCTGAGGCTTTCATCCCGATTTGTCATCTCTCAGTCTAGAAAGCCTTCTTACGAAGAAATCACGTTTACCCTCTTTTCAGAGCTATCGGATGTTTCAAGGCGAAAACTAAGGGATAATGTGTGTATTTTGACCTATTTCGCGGAAATCTTGGTCATTAATTTCTGTTCCTTGCATTTCCTTCAATTCTTTCAGATATCCAGTCGGATGGCACGCGAAAAATACTGAATTCATCCTTCTTATGTAATAAATATTATCCTAAACTGTTAAAAGTTGCAGTCTTTCGGTAGTTATCTTCGTGTTCATAAAACGTCCGATTTGTGTTTCGAGTGAAATTCATTCTGATAAAATTATTTCGCAACAACAATTTTGAAATTGTATGCATGGCTTATTTCACGTCTTGACTGAAGGATCATTGACTTTGACGCTTCACGTTAACAATTTAAAGATGCAGATGTAAAATAGATCTTATCATTCAATTATGAGGTATATGTGAAGATTCAAGATGAGAAGATTCATTATCAAAATGTCCCATTCTGACATAAAAATTCTCGTAAAGTTCAAAGATTAGTCCAATTTCGAAAACTTGAGTGTCTAGGCTGGAAACGAGTTGCTATTGCGGTCACATAGTGCTCGACTCACGTTCTGAATCGGCGCTACAATGCTGTCAATCAAGCTCACTTTTCAAATCCGCATCTCACCGTTCTCCAGCGCGGATTTTCTCTTCTCACCTCCGTTGGGAAGCGAATAGCTACATGGTGCAGCGGCAGCTGTTGGGAAACTCTTACTAAAGGTTTCTCCCGCGATTATATTTGAAATAGAATTCTAAACTCGTAGGTATTGATTGAAAGCTTTGCTGGATGGATTTCTCCAACATCTTTTGTTTAGCATACTGGTCTCGCTGAACTGGAAATACGTTAATTTCAGCTTTGTTTGGGACACATTCCTCAAATCTAACTCAAAAGTCGTAACATTTAATGGTCACTTGCTCTTCAGATGGAGTGTTGTCTAATTATAAGGCAAAGTTTCCCATTTTTTGGTTCTCGGACTTTTGGCCCCTTTGGCTTTAAAGTAAAGCATCCCGTACCCTCTAGACGTCAAAATAAGAAATACATTTTCATGTTAACCTCGGTGTCAATACGGAAAAGCAGGGTAAGTAGTACCGATATGAAATGGTTGAGAAATGTTACCGAACAACTACTTTTGGGATACTTTAATAATGTGATATCCTGATTCATCTAATTAAACCCCGTCGGCCGGCCTTTTGTACCTCCTAGGATCACCTACTCGCCCTCTATAACAGGGATTTTAAAGGTTCCCAACCCGTTATAATGTAATGTACAGTGGTGGGCAAGAAAAGTGTAATCAATGCGGGTAACATAAGCTTAGGGATACAGGAAAAAAGTGTTTTGCGAGACATGTCGCAATGCTGTGAAAACCTCCTGCCCTCACTTCCTCGACCGCGGAAAAGAACCTCAGCGGCCGAGGGTTTGCGAATTTGGAACTATAGTAAATGGTCCTGTGAAAGGTGCCAGTTATAAAGGTTAAAAAAACACGGATTTAATTTTAAGAAGAACATTGGTGAAAATGTTACGGTTTTATACTTTAAACCAGGAGCAACGAACGTAAAAAACAGCAGAAAATTAAATTCTCACCAAAAATTTCAAATTGTGAATTAGCTTTTGGTGAGTTGTCTTGTAGGATTCATGGCTCCAAATGAAGAAGCAGAAATGGGCAAAAGTCTCGATTTCTTTTCCTTGATATTTCCAGTTATAAAGTGATACCTCGGGTAATGAAGAAAATTCGTTCTGGAATAGTTTTCGTCGGCCAAAACGTTACTTTACGCGGTAGCATCCTCGAAACCATTCGTTAGCCAAGCTCATCAAAGAGCGAATTTTGTGAACAGTCATTTTCCAATATGGTACTCATAAAGTAATTTCCAAACTTCATCCAAGAAAATCGATGAGAATATTTTGCAGTTGTTTCTGTGTTTATCTTCATCCTCCGTGATAGGAACAAATGGATATTTTCGGCGTTATTTTAGTTATGGATGAAACAGCCAGGTTGGCGAGCCCAATAATTCAACGCTCTCGTTGCTTGCTGGTTGCCCGTAACTACGGCCGGCATTACGTATGCAATAATATCTCTGGTTGTGTTAGAAAGACAGTCAGTTATTTTAGTCTTTATATAACTGTGGCCTGAATGAGTTCTCAAAATTTAGTTTCCTGCATTCATACATTTTAAACTAAGTTACCCACAAATCACGTCATGGTACATCCTATCAGGATAGTTCATGGATATCCATATGGTATCCAAATCAGGTCATGTACATCCTATCATTCAACTAAAACATTTCTCGAGTTATAAAAGAGTGAGAAACCATTTAATGGAATTTATCTTACAGTTACGCCGCCGTGAGACCCTGGGTCAGGTGGTAATGTTCTCTAACACAACATTCAACAACTGCTTCAAACAATATCACAGATATCTAAGTATAAGAATACAAAAGATGTTTTGTGTTTATGTATGTTTTTTTTATATTTTACGAATTTTTGTATTTTATAATTCATTTTATGCATTTATTTATAAACATGGGGTAGGCAGGTAGCTGATGATGAAACGCTGATGTCGCGGAATCGATTCCCGGAGTGAGCGTAGATGCCTTACCGCGCTTATAGTTGCTGTATTACTTCTTCTTGATATTATCATCGCACGTATAATCAGCTAGCATGAATGAAACGTAAATTCAATGGCCATCATTCAGTACCTCGAGCTCACTTCTATTCGAATTTTATCATCCCATCGCGTGATATTCTCCTTTCCGGGTCTTCTTTTTCTTCTTCGGCAGATCATCTAAAGGCTCCATGGCCTACTTGCAATAGAGGCCGGCTCGAGTCATATTGGCGCCCAGGATCCCCGGCGCCTTACAAAATTTCCAAATTCGTTGTCAGCCGCTGCATACCCCCATGATTTCCTCCCACCCCCCGAGGTCCGAGAGCCCTCCTTTTCTTTCTGCATTCTTAATTCTTAGAAAAATAAGCGTGGAAGCAGGGGTTGATCTAGGACATTGCAAGGGGGGCAGTGGCGGTGTTGGGTTAAATCCAATGTACCCTTACTTAAGTGACGGCAGTATTATCACTCTAAATCTCATCTATTGACTGAAATGCCGCGTTGTCGGAAGATATACAGTGGATACAAATTTATCGTGGAAACACTTTGCAATAGGGTTCAGTTTGCGCTCTTTATCATCCCTCAATCAATTGCTTGTTTTGCAAGACCATCATGGAGGGGATCGCGGTCTGAATCCGCAAGAAGCAGAAGGGTAGAAGTTCATATGGCTTCTCTTGGTAAGAGAATTGCAAAAAAATTGTAGCACACTTTTGGCCACCGTTAAAGGCTGTGATCGTATATTATTTTATTCTCGATAGAAATCCCTTGAGGTCAAGAACCCGCGGAAAGATGGAGAAATACATTTCAACGACAGACAATCACAGTTTGCATTAGGAAACGAAGGAGGCACAAAATTGATTCTGTCGATGGTGGTGTGTCTTCTGGTGCGCTTCTAAGGGAATAATTTCGTCTTGAAGTTTTTAAAATAAGCCACTTATGAAAGATAAAGCGGTTTCTATTACGTATTAATAATTTAATACTCTATTCGTTTATGAAAGGCTTTCATTACTCCACCAGAAGGATACTATGGGAAGGGTAACTCGCATTCAAAGGAAGGTGGTAGAGTGGTTAGCATGCTAGCACACCCCAAAGTCCCGGGTTCGAGTCCCCGCTAATCGGATTTTTCCAATGGTTTTTTGTTCATCTTTTGCTACTGTTAATGCCTCTCCTGTAATTATCTAATAAATGGACAAATTAACACGAGGGAGACCACTGATGGCAGAGTAAATGCAGTAAAAGCACCCACCAGAACCAAGTGGGTTCTTTTATTGTAATTAATGGACGTTTGTGAGGGCACTGGATAATCAATAAAGAAATCAATAAATAAATAAACCGTAATCACGCCACATATCACGCGAGATAAAGTATCATCAGTGAAAACTAAACTTTTACTAGCTCCTGGATACTTCTGGAGTTCACCCTGACAAAGTTTTAGATCCTGATGTTTTCTCCTAATTTTTGATCCTAGCATAAATCTCGAGAGTGCAATCTGTGGGAGAAAGCAGTTTGGATTCACAAAACCACGATATGAAATCATTTGAATGTAAGGAGACCGTGACCTTGCCATTAAATTACGCGAATCCATTCTTCGTGGATTAGAAATGCGCGTCGGTGAACAATTCCGGGGAAAAAGAAAGCGACCTTTCGGTCGCTCCGCACATTTCTCATTTCGGAGATTTTCCCGAGGTATGCGCTAATTTTCGTGATGACCGTTGCAGACAAAAACGACCTTCCCGCGAGGAATGCGAGAAAATGAAGGGCGCGGGGAGTATATCGTAAACCTCCTCGCTTTTTTTGTCCGCCGACCGTTATGTTATTAATTCGAGCGCCACAGATCGCGCTCTGATTTATTGTTGTTTATTCTGCTGGGTTACCGTTGCAAAAAACTCGTCCGAAAATTTGGCTTTTAAGGCTTCTTGCTTTAGCGGAGTCCGCGGTGTAACGGAAACCGCTACTGTCATGGCAACTGTTATTGGCGCCGTTGCCACATTTCTGTCAAGTCCTGTGACCCAGTGCATTCTCAACGATACGGGAATATTTACTACGTGTTACTCAAGAATTGGGAAACGAAACCTCGATGTTTGTTTTCGATTTTTTGTTGATGCGCGTAAAAGTGGCGAGTTGGCAAATCTCTGTTTCTGAGATGGTCCTGTACGAGATGCTTGATGCTGGATTAGCCATTGGACGTTGGATGAATTAAACGAAAGAAATAGGATCTACGCGGTGATGAAATTCGTTTCGACAGATTATTGCTTCAAACCATCTCCTGCATTGATAGCCAGTAAAAAGAATCAAGAGAAAAAATTAACGCAATTTATCATAGTAAATCTTCCATTTTTGCCATCGACTGACAAAAAAATAACGTAATTAGCAAATATGTCGGGAAGGGAAGACAAATCCAAGTAATACCGAAAGAAGAAACGATTTGATTTTTCGGAAATACTTTCCTTAAAAATAAGGAAAGTCAACGTCGGAGTGGTTTTTAAGTACGGAGAATTGAATTTTAAGTACGGAGAGTAAATATTCATGCGGACGATGTTGTTTCATGCGATTTTAATTTTCCATCTCTCAAAGAGATTGGGTTTAGTCAAGGAAAGAAAAATTCTTATTCTTTCTGTAAGACAGCGTATTATAAGACTGTTTTGCTTCTTAAATATCATCATACTTTCTTGAAGTACAAATTTTTATTCCAAGAGCAGAATGATTTTATAATTTCTTCTACAGGGTGAACTTGACATATATTTCAAATTAAAGTTGATTTTCAATCCGAGTGATTGCCCGTTATGCCGTGAAATATGAACAATCTGTTGCATTAATACTAGAACCAGCTATCTGTGACACAGATTTCAACTCTTTTCTCAAATTCTCTATCTCCTTAAAACATCTCTTGGATTTGGACCAAAAAATTTAAAATTAATCGTTAAAAAAATCTCATTTATGATTATAAAGAATCAGACGAAAAAAATATGATAAAAGGCTATTACTTTGTTAAAGATTTCAGATTTAGAGATGTACCCCGAAAGCCGCCAGTGGCGTATGGCAGGGGTGTATTAACACCTTTCCTAATGTATCCTATTAGCTTCTCTGATGCTATGCGGAAAGAACGACCTTAAGTAACTATGTTTTAGCGATAAGGCATCAATACATTGACAGATGCTCATCATTAATAAGACGGGATAATTTAGAACTGCAACTTTACATCTGTAACATATGACACCTTGTGAATTAGTTTCATGTAAAGAAAAGAGCCTTATCTGGAGAACAGGATTTATCTCGAAAAGGAATTGATGTCGTCTATTGCCTAATGTAACATGTAATCTTGGCAATGGAGCCCATGTTCTCTCTTATCATCTAGATTGAGAGACGTTTGCCCAATGCTGTAAATCGTTACGCAACGTGCAATTCTCAATTTCCCCTTCCTTGTTTCTTTATTGGTCATCAGAGATTCATTCTGCTGAGGCGGAGTACGCCTGTTTCCGCACGCAACAGCTGAGGCATGCGCGCAATTTCAATCGACGCGGAAGTTTCCCAATGTCTTCGGTAAGACACTGAATCGTCTTTCGCTTGCTACAGGAAGCCAAGAAAATGATATACCTGCATCTCACCGGAAGCATTTTCATAAAAAGACACAAAGAGATCAAATTGAGTATGAGAAGGATATAAGAGAATAGAGATGTACGATAGATAATAGAGATGTTGTAGCATTGTAGCAAAAAAGTGCTCTGTCCGATGTGTATATTATTGCCATAAGCACTATTTATGTCTATTTATGTACCCCGCAAGCCGCCTTTCGGCGCGTGACAGATGGTGCATGCACCACTTCTACTTGACTCTACTCCCTAATCGATTACTTTCACGTATCGTTCGCGGAAGAAATGAATTCTTGAATCGATTCGTTCTAGCATCTGTTTCCTTTATCTCTCTCACAGTATCAGAACTATGTAACGTGGAGGACGCATTATACATACATAATCTGTAAACGTGATTTCTCTGAATTTATTTAGTAAATTTATCCTTGGTTTATAGTAAATCTTATATCTTCTCAAGATTCCCATCCTGCGTCCTGAAGCATCTGAGTAACGCTCACTGATTTATCGTAGCAATTCACAAAATGTGTTAATACACTCCCTGCCATACGCCCCTGACGGCTTGCGGGGTACAAATCTAAATCTAAATTCTTCACAAAACATACGTATTGCCTTTCTCTGCACCTTTCCTAATTCACGGATACAACAAATTTAGCAGCCAAGGCGAAGGCATTCGAAATCACCCGAACATATATCACTGTAGCCGTAAGCATATACTTTCAGTTAATATATTTTGCTAAGGTTAAGATTTATAACGTTTACTATTTGTATTATGCAATACTTGTATTCAAGGTCTTGTCGAGACATTTGCCTGAGGCGAGAAGTCATCCGCCGTCTTTAATTTTACTTCCTAGTCGTTTTGCTTGACTTTAATCGAAATAATTAGAATAGAGAGATAATGATAAAGGTCTCCTTATAGAAATTCATAATTTTCCTAAATAAAGCACCGAACATGAAGGAATTGATGATCGCCACATTCAACATGGGTACCCTGCGAGAAGCCCTTCAGGCAATTTCCTCGGCTCCCCAATCATAGACACGACGCTGCTCGCATTTGTGCACGTCATGTGGAGATTACTTCCATATTCAAGAAGACTTCTAGATGGGGAAGGTTTGAAGGAAAATTTTCTTTTCCCTTCCAGCTTCGGGGTTTCATTCTAAGTGACCTTACCGTCGACTCTCTTGTTACCTTTCCACATTTCTGTTGCTATTTATTACTTTTAGAAGGAGCCTTTAATTAACGAGTATAACACTTTCAAAATTAATCAGTTAATGCCATAAATATAATAAAATTCATGATTAGTTATAATTAATGTCAATGAAAGGAAGATAAAAAAATGTGAGCTGTTGATAAGCCAACTCTTATAACAGCAGAGATTACGGAAAGAAATATTCTTGTGGCTGCAAATCCACAAAATATTATTAGTATTATATTATTATTTATGATATTAAAAATTAACCCGCGCTAAAACGGATCGTTATATTTGTCGCGCAAATTCCTGATTTTAGTACCAAGATCAAACGAATCTGAGTCCGTCTCCATAAGCATATTTTTGGGATGAGTATTCTGAAAAACCAACTTCTCCATGCATTTAAGACCATAACAGAATGCGTTACCGGTGAAATTTATCTATATAATCCTTTCAGGACTCATTCACATACAGCTATTTTTTCAGTGAATAGATATCAGAGGTTATTCACATTAAAAGCTACTCAACAACAACGTATTGTTAAGAAGACTAAATCTATTATTAAAAGGATAAGTTACTTATTTAAATCAATACTTTTACGTAAATAAGATTTAATATCATTGACATTAAGAATATTTCAGAGAATTTTTATGTGAATGAGTCCTGAAAGGGTCTAAGGGTGGTAGAAAGCTCATAAAGTACAAATAACAAGGTGAAGTGGTAATTGATTTGCTTCCGTGGTCGCACTTTACTACTTGGAACTACTTATAACGCCCACGCAAATAGCGTGGGACCAACATACGCGGCCTTTTCTTGCTTTTTCAGGCATTCCAATGATTTTGCTCACCAGTCTCTGGAATGGAAATTGGAAAAAAAACGAAAAATACTTTCTTTTTGTTCTTTTAGCGAATTCAGTCGTTTCCTCACATTGCAATTTCGATATTGGGATATTTGAAAACATGCATTATCCACCTGAAATGATGATTTCATATGTTGCATACATGCATTAGTGTGGCCTTCCAATTAAAAGAGTTCTCTTAAATTATTCATGTCTAACAATAATAATAGTAACAATAATAATAATTATTATAACACGTCTTCATTAAAGGGCTAGATTGAGACTTGATAGTATCTTCTTACACCTAACCCATCGTCATTACAGATAGAATGAAAGAGGTATTGGGAGTTGAACTAAAGAAAAGCAACAAAGAAGGAACTATAATGTGGGTTTTTAAAAGAAAACCCAAGTCTGCACTTAGGAAAAAATGAAAACCCTGCAGGAATACACCCACTAGAAGGGCGTGAAAAACCTGCGAAACCTACTGACAGTGGCAACTAAAATTTAAAAGAAGAGGGGAAAATAATTAAGAGGAAAGTTTTCCAGCAACACAGCTGGAAAATAGACAAAAATGCATAATTCTCACAAATAATTCAGATGAAAACAGATGTTGGATTCGAAATTATAAGATGCAGACAGTAAAATATAATCAAATAGAATAATAAAAGGAATAAGAAGATATAGAAGATGAAATATTGGAATACGAGGGAGAGCTGCAGGCCATCCAGCCTACTGAAGATATCCCCGGTTCTTGTCTGACACCCGCAGCGGCTCTCATGCAGGAATGCGTCGCGCATCGAACCACCCTCGCCAAACAGTCATCCTGGCTTTCGAGGAGGTCGCGCGCCTACCCAATTCGAATGGCGACGTTCTCAAGGGACGATCCCATTACAAATCCACGCTAGTGCGTGTGTACATTTTCCCCTTCAATCCCCGCGACCAACTTTCCCTTCATTTCAACTGGGCGCTCTCGCCTCCCCGCCCCCGACTCATCTCCCATCGCCGGGATCCGGGACGGAGAAAGTGAAAACCGGATGCGTGTGTGTGTGACTCTCTCCCATCTGACGGCACTACCACGCGTCCCTAGAGAGTCCGGGCCCCCTCTCCTTTTCATTTTTGGGCCCTCCGCCCTTCCTCTCCCGTCGCGGGCCGTTCCCCAGACGTTGAGGATCTTTCTCACCTTTTCATTCCGGCCCATCCTCCCACTCCATTCCCACGTACCCTTGCCCACGTTTTTTCTACAGCCCTTTCCCTTTTTTCCGTTCGCTAGCTCCCAGTAATTCTGATATTTTTTATTCCTCAAGGTCCCGACGGACTGCTACCGCTTGGATCCTTTCTCTCAGGATGTTTTTTTTTCGACTTCCCCTTTCAACCATCGCTGGGAGATTCCTGTTGAGGGAATCCCGTCGGTAAATAATCGGGCTCCTACCTGTTCTATCAGTTGCCATCAGGGAGGAAAAGACGTGCTTTGGATTTAGGAGGGGTCGGAGGAACGCGTGTTCAACATCGTCAATTTGGGGTAGAAGCATGATTCCTTTCTCTTCTCAGGGTAAGGCTACGCAATCTGCAGATTTTTGGTTTCATAATTTCTGAACAAAGGGCATGGTAGAAGGCTCGTACACGTTCAAAAGGGTGATTTTCAAATTATAGGAAAATCGAGACGCTGTTTATAGACTTTAGTTAGGAGGCTGCTCTGAGGCGAAAAATCTCTTTATGTCTATCAACTGTTGTGTTTACCTCTGTTTGGAATAGAGTTTGAATAATTTCGGCGTCAATCACTTTTCCGTAAAAACATATTTTTCGGTAAAAACTCGTACTCAAGATACTTTAATAATACTTGAAAATTAAGCAGTTACGAATAATCTTTCACAGAGGAAATCTAAATTCAGAATATTGTTATTATTACGAACTACGATGAACATGTTTAACTCTCCAGTTTCCCTAATTATA
Organism: Ladona fulva; assembly: GCA_000376725.2. NCBI lineage: Eukaryota > Metazoa > Arthropoda > Insecta > Odonata > Libellulidae > Ladona > Ladona fulva. The sequence continues at coordinate 394,037 of KZ308633.1, read as the reverse complement.
GTTCCGAAATAATTTGCGATGTTCAGCTGTTGACAATCAAATAGTTTCTATTGCATTGAGGCGAACGCATGCTTACTGTCTTTATCCCAAATAATTGACTGTTTAGACTACGGTAATTCTATTACTATCTATCATCTTGATGATTAAATTAAATTAATTTATTTAATAGTAATACGTTGAAATTTGGTTGGTGGACCAGGTGGCAACGGTCAGGGGAACATAAGAAAAATAATATGATGAGATCTGTCCGGCATTCGCACAAAAACGAGAGGAAAACCCCTCCAAAAACCTCCTGTGGATATATAATTAAGATATAAATTGTAACTGAACATGAAGATAAAGAAAGCAAGCGGTGGGTATATACGGGAGCTAGCTACAACTTAAAAGTAATTTTCCTACCCTTCACTCATCAGATTATTTTTAATAAGCGGAAATGAATCGATCACGTCGTAATTAAAAATTAGAGAGTATGAACATGAGACTTTTTCTTTTACCTTCCTCACACTAAGCATATGTGGTGTCGAAGGAATTTAGGTTCTGAGTAATAAAGACATAAAGAGGAGAAAATATTAGGAGGCAGCTAATATTCTTTGAATGGAAGAATTAGAGTCTGACCCCGATTTTTTGAGCTACCCTAAGGATTGGGAATAATTAGAACTAAAAATGCCTCTTGAAGGCAAACTCGCTCATTTTAATAGCCTTAAATTTTAAACTCTGCATTCTTTTAGTTTGGAAATTGCGCCAATTACCTCAGCGGTGTGTTTTAGAGCCTTTTAAAGTGTTGAGTAATGGCTCGAAATAGCCGTAAGATTGGGTGTTAGCCCATCAGGAGAAAAACATATGTAAACAATGGAGGTGCGACCATAAAATCGGTATGCGTCCACTATTGGCCCATCCTTGGAGGTAGTCCCAGACGCCAAGTTTGAATCGCCTTTACGTAAGAGAGACTCAAATAGCGATAAGATCCAAGAAGTTTGAGTGTTCTGGCGTGGCACTAAAACATTGGAAACTTAAGCAAGAGGGATTCCGTCGATGTCTCCACTGAAATCACTACCAGTAGTAAAGCATGAGAAGCACAGGGTCTGTTGTTCTTTTCCTTCTTCCTCCAAACGGATTAGCGATGAATTACTGAGCACTTATCCCTATATGCTAGTGTATTAGTAAGTCGACCTTGAATAAAAAATTACAATAAAGATTCCATAGAAGATCTATAATCGAGATGCTGGAGTATAGCCCTGCACTGGTTATATATAGTGTCTGTTTGTCGAAATGAAATATACCGATTATCGAAGAGAATCGAAAATGACACTAGATATCTTATATTGGAGGCTAGTGAAATATCGCCACCTATCGCTTATATCCTGTGGGAGTATTTTAACTTGAACAATTCAGTTTCATTATAAGATTACATAGCTTTTATTCTTTATTACTTGAGAATAAACATTTTAAAATTTAAAATCACTAGTAATGATTAATCAATTAGCAAGGACTTAGCAGTATTTAATAGCGACAGATGAACTTGGGTTTGTCCGTGCATGAGATTCGAAGAAAAACATCGATTTATTCGAAAATGTGTACAATATTTTAAACGTCTTACCTCTTACGTATAAATTAGCCTATGATTAGCCATGGGTTTCCATGGCCACCGGTGAGCTATATTTTTTTTACATTTGAGGATTTGAGGGGAGTCCTCAGTGTCGATCTATTTCACAATCATAGTACTCTCTCGAGAAAATATGGCGAAAGTAAGTATAAATATTTGGAAAAAATTGCGAAAGTTTTTATCTGAAATGCGCTTTGGCAAATAAAGCCAAGGCATGTTTGCTTCTAGGAATTTCAAGGCTCGCTGGTTTCGATGGTTAAAAGGGAAATTTCTGCAATTACTTGAAAGCCTTTTTTTTTTAGATACTTTACAAATGCGATTGACTTATAAAATAATTCAATGGTATTCGGAAAGAAGAAGAAAAGGGATGGAAATCCACGATTTGNAGAACTAAACCTAATAAGAGATTGGAGCGGAGTCTGTATTCCCAAGATGATATTATTCTCCTGAATTTTAGATAATATAACTGAGACTAACAATGATATGTCTTCTATAAAATTTCCGCAGATGATTAGTTATAAATGTGATATTTGTATAGTAAAGAATATAATTTCATACTGTTGATATAACTTTATCGCTCATTACCAGCTTTATTCATAGAATATACTATTCTAACGATCCCTTTAACATTACTATATGAAAAGGGAACACTTTGATCTAGATTGCCTACTGCAGTTTGTATCATTTTAGATATTCTTTCGATATGTGATACTAATTGAAATAGGAAGGACTTAAAGAGGCAGTGTAAATTTAAAAACCACTTAAATTTTATTTTACAAAGGAAAACATTTCTTACTGACGGTGGTTCTCAAGTTTTTGAATTAGAGAACTCTCCCTTATTCGAGTTGGGCAATGCGCAGTCATCATACTGCACGCTGAGCTTAACTTGACGTTTGGATGTTTTTGCACATTAGCAAATATGAGAGGTTATGACACTGTTGAAATGTCACTTAATTTTAAAAAGCGCGAGTCATTTAGAGGAAAGGAAGACGAACAAAGAGAAAGTGACAGTTTCCCTTCAGATCAGCCTTTCCTTAAATCTATGGACGTTCACCTTCTGCCCCTCTCCATTCTACCGAAGACATTTTCCTTCGGTCAGTGTCCCATCGTATCTCCAAGGATACAGGTATAATTTCAGGCCACTCAGCCGGAAAAATATTTCCAGAATTTACGATACCCGTACGATAAGAAGGCTGCCAAGAGCTTAGGTGTAGCATCTTAGAAAATAAACTTCACCGAGATCCGGCAATCAAAATCGTAAATCAGGAGGAAAGATGGTGCCATTATATGCTACGGTACTTATCCGAGTACTGAAAATTTACTTTTCCACCTTCTTAACCTTGGTGGTAACACAGTCTTGGCCAGAAATACAGATGCGTGAAATAGTATTTTATTTAATGTGGCTTGGTGATTCATTCGTTCATACTAGAGGTAGTTGGACGACTATGCCGACTGCTACTGGTTACTATCCTCCTCTTCTCTCTTTCCGGATTTTGGTATGCTGACCGCTAGGTAACCATATTGTCATAAGGAAAGGGTGAAGGTGACTTTGCCCGTTGAGTCGTGCACCTAGGAAAAATCCCAAGGAAATGGACATGAAAAAGTCTGACGGTACCAGGACTCGATTTCCGTTTTTCCTTGGGATTCATATTCTCGTTTTACCAAAACTACCATCATTCATGACTGTAACCATGGGATTGTTTTGCAAATTAACTCTTAGACGCGCTCAGTATGGCCTTTCACTTTCCTGTACTGCTAATTCTGTTATTGATTGTAATTCTAATTCATTACTGTCTCATATATCTTCGCTCTTCATGTGGTCTACTTTTTTAAAATTTTAAGCAGACTCAAGAAATTTTTGTCCCGAGAGAATTATAACTAGACTCTATTCTTTCGTGATAGCAGAGCTTTCGATCCTTTCAATAAGTTCTCCCGTAGATTTATGTTCATTTCCTTTCGGCGTTCTTCTCGCCATTCCTCAAGTTTTTTAATGCTGTTCATTTTATCGAGATTACCTTACTTTTACTGGACACGCTGTGACTTAAATTTTTAGAAAGCCAGGATTTTAAGTCCTACTCTCAAATTTAGCTTTTGCTCGCGTTGTACTATCGGCAAACAATATTATAGAATTTTCTGCCCTTATATTTTCCATCCTGTAACTAATTGGATTGACAATTAGAAGATTATTATAATATTCATTAATCTCGCACCAGAATAAAACAGGTCACATAGTTTTTCAGGCAACATTTTCAGGTGACTTTCTTTGACTCACTGTCATGCGGAGAATGGCTTTCGGGGAAAAGTGCCGAGAAGAAAATTTCCTAGAGCATCAAAAAATTCGACCCCACATACTCTTGGGGTAAACAACCTTTACTCCTCTATATGATCCCCTGGATGAAGGAAGAGGAAATGATTTTTTCATCACCACCCCTTTGGGATCGCGGGTCCCATAAGTGGAAAGGTTGCGATATTTCCGCTCGCGGTCTCTTCCCTCTGTCCTGCGACTCTCTCGTTGCATTTCCCCTTTCTCTTCTTGTTAGTACTCTTCCGCGGAATGGTTGCTTTCACTGCGAAAATTCCTCCTAAGGTATTCCTCGTCTTTGGCTCTCGACAACTCAAGTGCGCATCTCGGCTGAACCCGTGTCCCCATTAATGGCGACACAACTCCTCCCTTGGGAATAAGACTGCGAGCGGTATAATTGCAGCTGGCGTGAATGAAATGGTAGCGCTCGGAAAAATTGACCACGCCCGAGTTGTAGTTACGCGCCCAACCGTTGACATACATTGTTAACAATTCGAGCGGCATCCGCCTCCGTGAGTTTTTCCGCGTTGAGTGTCGCGGTTCGGCAAGAACGTCTCATTCTTTTCCTTTCTCACGGAAACGAGTCGCGTCCACGAGGTGAAAAATTGTATCATATCTACCGGAACAGATCGATTTTTGTTACTTTGGAATTGGTCGAGCAATCGGAATGATTCCACTCCTTGTACTGGTGAAGAAATCAGAATCTTTTCCTTTAAATCCATAGCACGCGTTCGATGGATGGTTACGTGTAATTCGGGAATTTTCTGTTAATTCAGTGGCCCTATACCCCAGGAGCAATCCGAGTTTGTCCCGGGCGAGACATTTGAAGATCTAATCACCCAAAAATAGGCACAAGAATTAATGACAGAGTAAACAATCTCAATCGCAAAATTTCACCGTAATCTTCAGATCCAAAGCAATAGAGATAATTCAGGTTAGAAAGTTCAGTTCTTTCATCCAATAGAACAACCTCTGTCGTGATAGAATATAAATATTTGGCCTTAAATTTCGTCAGCAAAAATTTCACAACCCTTCTCATAACTGACCTCAATTGACACAGGAAGTGTGAGTAATATCCAAGCTTCCCAACGTATATCCGTATTCTCGTCAGAATGTAAACAACAATGATTTAAATTAGTTCTCTCCCAACGTAGTGACATTGCTAGGTTCAATTAACATAGTTTTTCCTTTCAACAACTCGTTAGACAAGGGCTAAATATTCCTTCTTTCAATCAGTATTTAAATTAATACTTTTATATCATTATTTAAAGACCGATATAATAATTGAAAATAATATTTTGTCGTATGAAGACGGGCAAACTACCTTACGTAGCGGTTTTACGTCGAAACTTAATCAACACTATCATACGTATATCATAACTATGACCATATGACAGTTATGATAACATAATCGTTACATTTATGTAAAATTGTGCAAAATTATTCACAAAACTGCCTTATTTGAGAAAATTTTAGTCAAAGAACTAAACCTAATAAGAGATTGGAGCGGAGTCTGTATTCCCAAGATGATATTATTCTCCTGAATTTTAGATAATATAACTGAGACTAACAATGATATGTCTTCTATAAAATTTCCGCAGATGATTAGTTATAAATGTGATATTTGTATAGTAAAAAATATAATTTATGCATATAATATGCATGTCGGAAAAGATAGTATTCGGTCATGTGGGAGCATGGGAGATGCAATGAGCAATGTGAATACATAATCCTATTGAAATTTGATTTATTCTTCTCCGCAAATGTATGTGTTGTGGCCATAGTCGGCGGTCACCAATAACCAGGTGAAAATGATTACTAGCGAACCAAAAGCGGATACGAACTTTCACTCTGAGTCAGAATCATCCCCACCCGCGCATTCCGAACGCGGATAAAAGTTAATTCGTCATTCTACAAGTTTTGAGTGGGATTTTCCTCGCCGAACCTCATTTCCGCTCAATAATAATCCTCAACACAAACAAACACGTTCGTCTACTTCCAGATCCGCAAGGAACCGCATAATTTTTCTCAAAATGGTTATTTCGGCAGGTTCAGTCGGTTTAGTCGTTTGCTATGTACGTAAAATGCTGGAGATATCTTCCAAACTTAATGATGTCGGAAATAAATATAAAATAAATATATGTAATCCCTTTTTATAAGTGTTGGTCCTCTATTTCCAGTATTTATTTTCACAGGAACAGTACAATAAGGGAGAAAAACAAGTCATCTTAAATATAAATAGAAACTAAAATATAAATAGAAAATCTTAAAAATAAATGGAATCTCGAGGACATAAAGGGGTGGATTTATACCATATGGGGCGCCTCAATAAGAATTTGCTTAGGAACTCTCAATGTCATGCATTTTCAAACTTTTATTGAGGTTCGGCGCGTTCATAGGCTCTTGTCTTTCACTTCAAGAAAGACATTTTTGAATGTTGTGTAATAAACTTTAGGAATATAATACATATTTAAGTCTCCGTATAATTTAGAGTAAATTACGATGAAAATTCTTATGCAGTTAAAGATTTAGTTTATTCTACTGGCAGTGAAGTGACTGTATTTTTTATGGCATGAACTTCTATTCATTTCATAACAAATTGGGCAATTTTTACACTAAGGACACCTATTGCTGTAATGAACTAGGAGCGAGATTTCATGCTCCTAACTATACATATTGGACGCGGTAATCATAGACTAAAAATGAAGGAACGAGAACAGAAATCCGATGTGGCGGAATGTCAATTCATCAATGGAGGTATAAGGAAATGGAATGCTTTACCTGAAGAACTTCTCATTCCAACGCCAAAAAAAATTTACATTTTAAAAGAAAAGCTTTTAAGTTTATAACATTTGGCTTGTTTGTATAAATGATCCCCTGTTTTCAATCGCTTTTATTATCACAAATATAAGACTATATTTTCAGATTATTTATGTATAATGTACACTATTATGTATAAACCATTTCTGCTTGATTGTATCATTATTCTGTGTAGATATATGTTTATAACTAGACTTGAAAAGATCTGTAGGAGGTTTTGCGGGGTTTCCCTCCCGTCTTTGGGCGAATGCCGGAAAAATTTTATTATCATTTTTCTTACGCCCTCACTACCCTCACCGACCGAATTTGAACGAATTATTAGATATATTAATAAATAAATGATGGGGGCCTCGGTGTGATCTGCGCTTCGGTCCTCTCTTAGGCTAAATCCACCCGTGAATAAATAACAGCATTTACCTAAAAACGCGAACAGGTATACAAGTTGCTACCGTTGTCCCCTACTCACCCTTTTCACAGAGAGCAACTTGAACATGATTAATCTCTTTGTTATCTACAGTTGAATCATAATGTGGGGCCATGGCGATTCGTATAAAAAAGGCAGAGAAATAGATACCCGTTGTTTTCTTCTCCCAGTTTCGAATGCAAGGAGCTATTAGCAGTGAAAGTCAGTGTAAGTGGCTATCAATTTGCATTAACTGGATTTTCAAAAGTTCTATTTTGAAGGAAGAAGCGCAGGAAGTGCTTTCTTCCGAGAGAGCTACGGCATTCCATCACGGATCTCCTCATTCCGCGAACTAAAGTATGCTTTCTAGCTGGAAAATGACGCCGCACGAAATTCCCCTAAGATCGAATGTGCGGGGGGAAAAGATGACATTGCGTATGCGAGGACGATCTCCTCCTGTCTCTTCCTTTGGTGGAGGTAATTTCTGTCCCACCAGTCGCATCTCTGCATTTGGAGGCGGTCGGTCTCCCTAAAGGTCGCTACCGCGAAGGGTAAAACGTTCTTTTCCTTGCTTTCCGCTTCCTATTTTATGAATTTCTCTGTTGAATTCCATTATCAGCCCTCGTTCTTCCGATTTGATTCAAAGGCATATTAACTTATTCTGAACGTCAGATTGAGGATATATTTAAAAGTCAGCTTTAAGAGGAACTTCTGGATTTTGGCCATTTAATCTCGAGAAACGATACAAATTTTGGTAGTGCACCGGTTCGTTCCCGGAGAGTTCTAAGTTATGCCTTTTGATCACACAAAGTTGGTTGCTTCAGTCTTCTCATAGAGACTAATAATTGAAATAATCCTTGAAACGATGTTTAAACTGAGGAACTAAGCTTTCCAGTTTCTAATTCAAGAAGATGACCTTAATTTCGTTGAAGTCAAATTGAAATTGAAGAGGTTGTCGAGAAAAGAACACTTGTGTATCAAAAGAAAAGGTAGTAAAAGTAATGATTGAATACATTCTTTTCCATTAATATTAATATTTATTTTTAGCTACACTTAATATTTCGCTTTATACAAACCTTTGTTTGTTAAATCTACCGAGTTTTTTCCCAAAATAACTTTCCATTGATGTGATATCTGCTCCTTGAATACATGAATACATTTTTTTGAAGTTATCTGTTGTCTTACAATTTATATGATCGTGAATCCCGAAGTGATTCGTAGTCAAAGACTGAAATGTTTTCACTTCAGTGCATTTCTGACTATGAAAAGAATAGAGTAAAATCTATTCAGTTCGAAATATCGTCTTAATTCCTTGTAAACACTAGGATTTTGTGCTCTTCGTATTTTTGGGTGCATCAAAGTAACTGATCAATGTGAAATATGAGCCCTTCTTTGGTTCTTAGATCGTAAACATTTTTAATTCACCAATTGTTTACTATCAGATACTATCCTCCGTATCAGTGCATTTTGAATGACCAGCTACTTTGAGGAGGAGCCAGTACGGCTCGATATGAGATAATATTCCGGAATAATAATAACTCTAGGTGTCAAAGGAATCTTAGTTTTACTTAATTTTCATTATTTATTTAATTTTTCACTATAATGTTTAAAACCTCACCTCAATTATTAGTAAAATATGTACAGGATTAATAACGAATTTTCGTATTAGATATATTAGAATCATAATTCCTTAAAATATTAATGACGTAATATCTATTTCCTAAAATTTATCACTATTCAGTACTTGGTTACCAAAATTATTGAAGATATTTTAAGTGGTATATATATCTATCAAGGGCCGTTTTGTTTGTAGAAGATGAACTAGAATAAGCACGTTAACTCGTTACTTCCAAATTATTGCTTTCTTATCTTGAAAGTTACGCGTAACGTTATAAATATCGCTGATGCTGAAAATTATAATTTGTCACACAATAACAAAAGTGGAAAAGAATGTAATACTTTTTCTACTCTCAAGTTTCATGTTTATAATAGTTTGAACGCGTCGCGTTATCGTCTTGGTCAGGGATCCTAAAACAACGGCTTGCGACCTGACGCGGCCAGTTGAAGATATTTATGCGGCCCGCATGCAAATAGAATGTTATATTTAGGGCACCCTCATCCTGAGGTTCTATTTATTAGCATTTTGTGTACTTAAATTTTTAAATTATTGCATAGGAAATCTACTTTTGTTATCACTTTTTAATTATGATGTGTATTAACATATTTTAATAGTAGCACTTTTTAATTGTTATGTTAAACAACCGGCCGAGGTGGCTGGAGTGGTTAGCGTGCTAGCGCTCCATTCCTAAGGTCCCGGGTTCGAATACCGGCTGGTGGAATTATTCCGGTTAGAGAATGTTTGTGTATGTGTTCGTGCGTTATTATTGTTTAAGACCACCACTGTAATTTTCCAGTTAAAAGATGTTTGTGGGGGCATTCGAAAATAAATAATAATAATAATTAAAATAAAAGATTGGAAGAATATTAAATAAATGCTCATCTACATCCGGCCCGTCTAGTGCTTTCCATTTAGGTTCAGATTTGGATTTGTACCCCGCAAGCCGCCAGTGGCGTATGGCAGGGGGTGTATTAGCACCTTACCTAATCTACCATATTAGATTCTTTGATGATATGTGGAAAGAACGACCAGAAGTTACTATCTGTTTTAGCTATTACTTCCTTGTAACGCTTGGTCGTCGCCCCTCGAAGATCACGCTCGTTGTTTACTAGAATTACAACACCTTCTACTTTGCCTAAAAATTCTGGACCGATGAATTTTTCGAAAAGCTTTCGTCGGTAATCAGATCTTCTCTCCTGGAGCGAGTTCCACCCGAGTGATTTTATCATTTTCGCTACTATAGAAACTAAAATATCTACTGACAAAATGGGCTGATCCATATGCTTTCCATATTTTGGCTGAAACCTACCGAGGCGTGTAGCTTGCAGTAGTGTATCGTACAAGTAATACGTTGAAACTAAGCCGTGGTCACCCAGACTGATTCCGTCGTCGTGGCTTATTACCGTTCCCTCCGGTTGCGTAACCGAGTAGCACTTCCGATTGAAAAATTTCGGTCGGAGAAAAGATATCACTCGAATTGACGCCACCGAAGACAGAGGTTTCCCTTTTGGGAAACTGATGATGTGTTTATGGGGTTTTCCCATTTGCCCTTTCGTCTCCCTGTCCCGGCTGCCCTCCTTTCCTTCTCCGGGAAACGGGGACGCGCTTCCAGAGTCGATTTCACTTCCATCCCTCTCCTTCGCTGATTCCCTTTCATTCCTCATCTCACGAATCTGTTTATTACAGCGCGAGGACCTGCACCTTCGTCTCACTCGCCGGAGAAACACGGCTCCGAACCCACTTTCCAAGCGATGGCCCTCTTACCGCTCATTAATATGAACTTCCAGCGATTTCTCGTCCCGTAATTTTTACTCCTGATTTCACTAACAACTAATGACTTACTGAGAAGAGTTTGTGGACGGATATAATATGCTAAGGCCTCGGATGTCCTCAATCTTGCCCGACAAGATGGAACCGCAGCTGTCCAAATTTTTATTTTGATATTAAGAGGAGGGCTCTGATGACTTAATCAGATGAATTTGATCGATGACCTTCCTCATTTGTTGCTCATTTTTTGCTCGCACCGACGATAGGTTATTTAAATCAACTTTTTTATTGTGTGTCATTATGACAAATTAATTATCACACTCCTAGTCTTTAGCATTTGTGGCTTATCCAAATTACAATCGTTCCTGGATTTGTTGGAGATAGTAGTACTATTCCTTTTAACAAACAGTTTTCTGTGCGATCTTTTGAGTGCCATTGTCACTCAGGCTGTCCAATGAAGTCTTCGATTAATCTGGGAAGAATTAGAACACCTTGAATCTTCTGTTGAGTCATTTGACGTAAACATATTAAATAGAGGAATGTAAAGTGGTAGTTGATGCTATCACAATTTAAAGCGACCATGAAAACAACCATGATTTTTGTGCCTTCGATAGCAGATGGAGTCACATTTTATTTTCCAGTACAAAGAATTGTAACAGGCGCACAAGAGGCAAAAGGATGTTCCAGGATAGCCAAGTGGACAACTCGTTCGACTTCGGTAAAAGCGGTCCCTGGGTTCGATTCCTGGTGGGGGCCTACGTGCGAAATGACTTAGTTGTCGGAGCACTTTCAACATTAATAGTAATATGAGGCAGTAGGTGGAAAAATATATGTAAAAGGAATCCTTTCTATTAGCATTTTATTATTTAAAGAATTTTTTCAATACCCAAGAGTTTTTATTGGGATTTCTCAGTAAGTACATTTCCAAAATTATAGATTCGGCAAATCGTGCGACCTATTAAACCCACCGAGGTAATTGAACTAAATTGGAATAGCTACATGATATCCGACTATTTTAGCTGATAATTTAAACTTCGGACCTTTGATCAATAAAAGTATAGATTACCATTAAGTTTACCAATCACAACTTGAAGTGTATTTACTGTAGAAGGGACTTAACAAGGGAACGTTACCATCTTCGATATTCTTTCTTCATATCCTTTCTGTACCCTTTGATCGAATTCTAATTACACCGTACGTATTTCATTAACCCCCCCATTTTTTCGAGTTTTACATGCCGTTCGATTGAGTCGCTATTTTATAACACCTTGTTTTGAACACCTTTTGTTCATTCGAAATGAACGTGTCTCCAGGTATTGAAATCAAGTAGTGGTAGTATTGCTAAAAGTGCTTCGACAGCTAAGGTCATTTCCCAAGTAGCCCCACCGGGAATCGAACCGGGGACAGCTTTTATTGAAGTGGAACGCGTTGTCCACTTAGCTAACCGGGAGACCAGCTAAAATCGAATAACCATTTATTGGAAGACTCTCTGTCCTCGATTACAACAGTAAACAACGATCGAAATAACGAGCATGATATATTATTATTGTAATCACCGGAAACATTTAGGTTACATTTCAGATGGCACTCTCTGAGGCTGTGTTGCACCGCATTCGCATCGAGAAAAGAAAAACATCCTAAATTACCGCAATCCGGGTTACTTTAGCCACCTGTTCCGGACACTTCGCTACTTGCTTATCGCTCTTCCCGGTTTCGGGCTACCGAACGGAGAATTATCGGAGGGAATGGAAAAGTTGCCGTCAGCCGCGATGAGGAGAACGGACCTCGAAGAGCAAGTTTAAGAAATGGATGTGTGTGGAAGGTGAAGGGCAGTGCGTGGGTGTAAGGCCCGCAAGAAGAGGCGGAATGGATGGAATGACGCGCTTTAATATTGGGTGTAAATGGCTTGGAAGTGGGTCACTTAGTCGGGTGTTCCGCGATAGCCGCTTCATCCGGTGCAGACGCGATTATCTGAACTTAAGCTTTCCATCGTATATGCTAAGCAAGTGGGCGGGGGTCAGCGGGGAGAAATAATAACTAGATGGAGCAATTGAGCGCGTCACAAAATAGTCGTGGTTAATTGTATGTTAGGAGCAGTGGTGGATCCTGAAGGGGGTTGATTGCCGTCGATTATGACTACTAAGGGCGAGCAATTTGCCTAAGATATGACGAGGAGCTTGAGGTAAAATCTGATTGCGAGCTGATTCTAAGATAATTACGTACTTATTGCTCTTGTAACCATACAATGGCGAAAGAGAATAAGGCTACGATTATTATCTCTAACTAACTATTGACTATAATTTTGCGCTTACACTCTTTTTGATCTTTTTAAGGCAAATATGTAAATAGGGAACTGCCCTAGTCCCTTCTTCATGGCAAGTATTAAGACCCAGGTCTATTGTAAGGGAAACATTTCAGTTTATCTTAAAATTCATCATTCGTCCTCACTTTTACATCGGAAAATTCACTGCAAATATTTTAATTTCTTCGTTAAATCATATCATACCATTCGCTGTGATGAAACTGGGAATAATGAATCAACTCTGTTTCACATGGCCTATAATAGATACATGTCAATGCATATAACAATGTGAGAAATAAAACTGCCAAAAAATCCTACCCTTTTAGTCATATTTTCTATGGAGACTAATAAAAATATAAGCTAGGGTATAGGGTAAATTCATATCGATTCAACTTTTCTAATGTATGAGCCCCTGTTGATTTCTTCTTAGAGGTGTCGATAAATTTCTTCGATCTCTAGGTACTTGAACATTTATCAGTTTCGATTCCGAACATTATCTATCTCCCTAAGGTTCACGGTAGTCTGTTTAAAATTCTTTGGTATTCCGAAAATTCAATGATCTTCATGCAACAGTAGACAAGCATTTGCAAGAAAAAGATTATAAATTTTAGATGATATTGGCTAAAGCAAGTCATTCGACGCTGACAGTCAAATTTGATCCACTTAGTTTTGAATCAGATCTCGAGCATTTGATTAGATATTTCCCATCTCAGATGGTCTAGTTTTGCGCGATTCGCCGAAACCACAAAACAGTATTCATAAAGGGAATTTCTCTCTGGAAAGCTTTTAGGAAACTTTGGAGGGACTGTGATTTCTCCCTCGTTCTGCCGAAGCGCTTGTCAGTGGTGAAAAGATTTCTGGAAATTCCAATTAGGACACCTACAGCGCGAAGCGGGCGAAAGTTTCGGTTTTCTGCATTTTTTCTCCCTCTTTTCGTAGCTGTGATTGCAACTAAGTAATAGAAATCTTTATGAAACACCTGAAACTGAGAAAGCGTACTTCTAAGTGCAGATGTTCCATTGTCATATGAACGATATTTCTCTATGAAGAGTTCGACATCTGGTAAATTTGAAAATAAAATTTGGGTCATTGCAGTTTTGAAACCTAAGCGATGAATTGGTTTATAATTATAAGTTGAATCAGTTTACACCTGACAAAAAAAAGTTATTGAAGAGATCATTCAACTTTTCCCAGCTTGAAATTTCATAGCCCTTTCAAATAATTTATATTTATGTTTCTCTCTTTTTCAAATTGTTTATTAAAAAATAATGATGATGGCGATCATTCGCCGAAACTAGTCGTGAGTTTTTATTGTTTGTTTTTATTAATAAATATATTGTGGAAAAAGTACAACTATTCTCATTCTCTTCATTAAAAATTAAGTTAGATATTCTATCTATGGTGATAATTTCAACTACGTTTTGTTTAGAAAGTAGGTGTATGAGATGTATTTTTCATAGAATTGCTGAAGAGGGATCAGTTTCACTTCTCAAGAACAGTTTTTTGACAGAATTCAGGTAACAATTTATTCTCTGAAAGCTTTCATTTCTTTTCATAATGATTTAGAATCATCTCCAGTTGAGTACTTTCTCAATAAAAAAACGATTAATAATGTGCTACTGCTTTTCGTCAACGATAAATCTGCTTTTCTTTAGCGATTATAATAAGTTCGGTGTTTCAACAATTCTAATCGCTTATTTTCCAGGAATAACTCCAGAAAACTGTGGAATATGTAACCAATCGCTTCTTGAAAACAAATAGCCGATTCCTTTATGATGATATGGGGTTAATAGAAATTACGAATGGATTTAATGCTATCATCTAGAGTAGTTTCAGTATTGCCACCTCGCAGAGAACACATATTTTAAACGTATAGTTCTAACAGCTTAAAGAAAGAAAAACTGATTTCAGCATGGCCAAGACAGCGTCCCGGAAGATTAGTCTTACAGTTTGAAATATTTTGAAACACGATGAAGTTCTTCTCTCTCATAACAGGAAATTCCATATTTTTTCTCCTACCCGTCGTTTCTCTTTCGCCGGCCCCGGATACACAGTCTTCTATCGCCGCTCTCTCTTTCTTTCACCACTTGCAAAATCCTCATTCACTCCGCAAACAATAGGCGGACGACGTCTCAGGAAAATCCACCAAACAATTCATTATCGCACGCCCTTTCGTTTCTCCTAATCTTTCTCGGCTCTCTACAGTATTTTTCACTTTCGAATTTGAATCGAACTAATGCCTTCTTTTCCTTTGAAATCTTCATATTTTCGTCTTTGGGCGAATGCCAGGCAGATGTCATTATTTTTTTGTCCCCCTTGACCATTGCCACCTGGTCCACCTACAAACTTGCAATGGTTTATTAAATAAATATTATCTTAATTATTTCAGCAATCATAATGTTTGCTTCGCTGTAATGACTGACTTTTGAGGAACCTGACTGCCATTGGACTATATGCTAGTAATTTTATATTGAAGATTTGTCCTCACTCTTTTCCTGAATTACTATCACGGATTCGTGTTTCACGTATTACATCCATTTGGCAAAACATTTTCCGCTTCAGTCATTTCGAAATAAAATCAGTAATGAACTGTGCAATTAAAAAATGACTTATGTAGATGATTGAACGACTTACGTAATTAATCTCATCTTTTGTAAATGCATGCGTGTTGGATGTTTGGTTTAGAGACTTTTGTATTCACGGATGTTATGCACATTCCTGCGATGGCATTAGTCATCGGATGCGTTGGTATATGCGGGACGAAAGAGGTTAACGATGATGAAGAAGAATCGCCACTCCAGATAATTTATACTATGGGCTGTTTTAGTCTCTGTAAGGATATATTTCTTACTAGTAACTGTTTGCAACACAAAAAACACCTTTCTTACTAGAAACTCGCGGATATTAGCGTGAACTATGAGACATTATAAGCTAACATAGATAGTAGATATTATTTTATCTATAGAGTATATGAATCCCATTTTAATTCATTTTTATTATCTATTTATAAACGAGTATCTATTTATCTATATGTTTTGTTTCTTGGAGTTTAGATGCCAGTGGATCCGAGTGGATCAGACCATATTATTATATAATAATTATCTTAAAATCAGAACGAAAATCATTCCTTATAATAATTTAAATACATATCATTTTAAACGAAATTTTACGAAAGCTCCGAATGAGTCTTTATGAAAACTTAAAGTATGAATGCACTTTAAATTGAAACTGGGTCATAGGATCCGCTCAGGTTTTAGTCTTTATTCGCGGAGAATTTTACAAACAGAAGTTTTTCTTACGGAAATAAACCTTTTTTAGTTTTCCAAAAATTATTACATGCTTATGGAGCAGGTTTAGTTTTCAAGATTACTTCCGAATCAAACATCTTCTTTTCGCCGTAAAAACAAACAGGAAATAGATTCACGACAGACAATGTCATTTTCTCGCTAGAATATTAAACATCGGTGGTTTTTGGCCGCTACAGGAGGAAGAAACTTCTATTTCAGAGAAATGACAAAAAAGAGAGCTAGAGAGAGGGAGGGAGAGAGAGAGAAAGAGGAAGAAGGAAAGATGAGCCGGACAGGCGGCCTTCTTCTCCGTGGACCCGGAGTGAGCCAGAGGGGCTGTGAGGGGGCGAAAGGAGTTGTGGTGGGGCAGAGCTTGCTTGGGCTGGAGATGGGAAGGACCTCGTTCGATTGATTCACGGGATCTACTCTTCGTTCCTCTTTTTACCAGCAAAACAAGTCTAAGACAAAAAATCCACGGCCACTCTTACGGAATCCGCGATGTAGTGGGGCGAATTAATGTGGCTGGTGACCTTAAGAGTACGCATTTCAGACTTCCAGCGTAACGCCTAATTCGCGTTACAAAACTTCCAAGAAGCAGAACTTAATGCGCAATTTTTAGGAAACCATCATCAACAGCTTAGCGATAAACGTTAAGGCAAATACTAAAATTAGAACGCGTAAAAATACAAAATATGGTGTAAGAAAACGTTTAAATTAACGGTCACGTCACATTTTTCGCCAATTAATTGAGTTCAGAGAAGTTCCTGTCATAAATATCGTTTTTTCTGTTCATTTTTTCTTCTGATCTTGAATGAATCGAGGGGATTCTCTTAAGTTGTCATGAAATGGACTTGTCAATGCGGAAGTATGTTCTTAACTACTCTGAGTGCACTAGTACTTATTTTAATATATCATTCACATGTACGAGAGCAGGGGGTGAAACTTAGGTGCTCTCACACCACCTTCAGGGTTAGATGAGCTTAGATAAAAGTTGTAGAAACTCACCTTAGCCGGCTTCTAAAGTGCTTAGGGTGACTACCACCCGACGTCCAATTTATCATGTCTTTGCTGATCATTCTCTAGTTTTCCAGTCTAGAACCGGGGACCACTCTCGCTGACTCCTCGCTAAGACGCGGCGTGCCAAACATTCCATCGGTGTCACTAGGGCGCCTATGAGTTGGCACCACCGGAGTTTTGGAGGGGAGATGCGGGGGATCGGGCCACCTCCAATATCCTCCTTCGGGGAACACTTCCTTAGTGATTCACACGCAACGAGATTCTAACCGAGCGATCAGGGAGGTATACCTCGGGCGTTGAAATCTCCGAGCGTCGAAGTCTCCAGGCACTCAAAAATCCATTCGCTTGCTGATTACGAGGACCTAAACTCCCACGACTTTGCTTATCTTACAAGTTTATCCTATCAATGGGGAGCGATGCGTGCCAACGCCCTCCGCGTGGCTTTTAATGTCTCGCGTGATCAACACTGACGTTTGACCTCTTGCCGTGCGAGGACAGCGGTTGCGGTAACTGTTGACTCACGAGGAGTGCTCTTCTTCTTTCTGCCCTTCGATGCCTTAATCGCCTGCCGTCGGAGGCTGATGCTCCGTGATCGAAGTGGTCTCCGCACGACCCGCTTTTTCGGCAAACTCGAACTCGCGGAGGGCTGGTTCCTGCGGTAGGCGTCGCTCACTTGTCCTCGAAGAGAAGGGTCACGCGATGTCCGGATCGGAAGCCGTTTGGGCCGATTGCGGGTAAGCGCAGTGTGTGTCTGGGACGGAGAGGGAGGGAAAGGTGGAAAGAGGCTGAATTGGAGGGCGGAACGCGGTCCACTGGGATTTCGCCGTCCGCCTCGCCGACCCCGAGACGGCGGTGGCGGTTCACTCCTTAAAAGAAAACAGACCTTCGCGATTCGGCTTCCCGAAACTGTGAGAGGTTCTACGAACCTTCTCTGTCTTCTACCCTGATCAAACTTTAGCGGAAGTATTCGGTTTTGGATGCACTCCCGCGAAAACTTGCTTAGTCTCCTACGTACTCAAAGTTGCCGGAATTCCCTAAAAGAGAAGCACGGTCCTTTTGGGGAGAGCCACAGTCTTTGAGGCTAAAAGCGCCTCCCGCAAGTTCCGCGAGTGGAATCAGTTTGGTAGCGAGAGATGCACGGAAAAAGCGATGGAAAGGGAGAGAGCTGGTCGCGTACTGCGACTAGGGCGTCACTCCTCCCTCCACGCGACTGAAGAAGAGTCGATGGTACGGAGGGCCCTTGGATGCTCAGCTTTCTCCCGCGGAGGGGCTGGGGAGGAAGGGCGGCGGGGGGCGAGGGATGAGGGCGGCAGGCAAGGCCAAGGCGTCCGGGATGGGGAGGCGGGAGGAAGGGTCTTGCGGGGGAGGGGCGAGGGTGGCGGGAGAAAGAGAGAGTGGTTGAGGGGAAGGGAGAACGGTGCGTGAAAGGGAAGGATCGTCGGGAGGGAGATAAAAGTGAGAACAAATGCGGAGCGAGAAGATATTGACACGGGGAAGAAGGTAAAGAGGAGAATAAGGAGATAAGGCAGCAACGTCACCCGCTTTCGGTTCGTGGAGAGGAACGCCCGATTTCCGTAATTGCTCCGACCTACGGGAATTACCTTGAATCAGGGGCAGCACTTCCGTGGGGGTGTATTAGCCCTCCGAGGTTTTTCACTCTCCTTTTCTTCATCGGGGCTTTCTGGCTCGCTCTTCCGAAAACTTTATTTACAAAGTTAGTAAGGAGACCGAAAACATCTGATTGTTTCTCTCTGAGCATGAAACTTGCTTGCTTGCGTGTCTTGAAAGTGGCTAAAACTTGCGCGTCCAGAAAGTGGCAATTTAAAGTTGGAAATTAACTCTGCATATGTTGGTAGCGTAATATAATGACCACTTGTACCTGCCGCACCTTCGCGCCGCTCCAGCCGCCAAAAAACCAGAGTCTTGGTGTTATTACTGTCTTTCGTCAATTGGCGGATCCTTGGGGGATGGAGTGGGCGACCGCCCATCCTCTAGGAGGCTTTGTGATTCTAGCAATTTTCCTAGGATCTGAGGAGGAGCTTGAACTATTGGCAATTGTAAAGTTAATTGGAGATACGTTAGTAAGAAATTTGTCTTAAATCCCTCCTCTCCTCTTTTGATGTTTCCCCCCATCCCCTTGGGGAAGGTCTACATTCCCCTCTGCTCTCGTCATTGTTCCGAGGAAACCCCAAACCCTAGCCAGATAACTCGGATTTAACTTGGTTGTATGCGAGATCGAATTATGACCACACAATCACGATTAAGTTTGCCTCTAATTGACTTTTGCCTCCTTTCTTTAATCTATTAAAAAATCAAATTCGATTTTGGAATATCATAATATATTGGTTGTTATTTTCAGTTTGATAAAATTCATTAATCAATAGAAGATAGATAAAATGTAAGAGTATTTCATTTGGGTGAGTTCCACAGGTGTCAGATAACAATCCTCAGAAAATCTAGTAAAGTTATCTGAATGAATAACACGTGAAATATCACTCCATCCTGTAAGATCATTTAGTTTTTTCTTAAAGTACATTCGCCACTATATCTACCGCATAATTTTGTACGTATGTTCATACCTGATGTTTGTCACCTGAGATATTTCTAATTCTACTTATAAAAGCCGTAGGTATATATTTTTTGTTGCTCTTTATTTTTTCTCTGTAAGCTGCTCAATCTTCTTTTTCATAAATGATGATGATTTTACTTTTATATTATACATATTGTCGTAATGTTAAAATTCTTTTAAAACGTATTTATTGTTATATCTTACTTTGAGCTGCTTTCATTTTTAAATGTTTTATTTTTCTTCATACTATCAATAGACTCTGTCAAGACTAGAACCCAGGTTCTACGGTCGTCGAACATGTTGTCCACTTCGCTATCGGAAGCCCATATTTTTTAGTAGTTACTCTTTAATCAGTAGGTTTGTTGCAGGTTTTTCACACCTCCTCCTTTGCGAATGCTTTTCTGCTGTGGATACTTTTTCCTAAGCTTAGGTTCTTCAGTCCGCAACAACTTTTTGAAACTATCTATTAATTTAAATTACCTTTTATTATGAGTAACTAATGAGATCTATTTTAAATTGATAATGTGTTAAATGGAAGAGGAGATTTTAAAGCCTCAATTTCGCCCAAAATAATTACGTCTATTATTTATATCAACTTGAATTTTATCACCGAGGCCGGTTTGAGCCTTATCCCCTGTAGCTTTTATAAAATTCATTGACATTGGCGATTTTTTGTGTAAATATTCCATGTTTGGAGGAAAAGCGTACTTTTTCCACAGGACTTTAATGCAATTTTTATCCGTAAGTATGCTTTCGGTTTATGCTTTGTTTGCTATGTCTTTTGTTATCAAGAGATTTTTCGAGAGAATAAAGATTGCAAGGATAAATGAAGAAATAGTTTAACATTTCTTTCACCACTAAGCCGGATTGTTATGACTTGTTAATTCAGCAATTTTCCCCCATGACTACCATATTTCATAACTTCAATAAGGAATAATTATGATGGGCGCCATTATTTAGCATCACTTTAACTTCAGTAGCTAAAATGTCATCGCAGTCACAAACAAGAAATTCTAATAAATGAAATAATTTTTTGTATTCTGTAGCAAAAGAAATGATATATATTTAATTTCATATGATGTGATTACCACTATTTGATAGGGGAAATAAGATACATGCATGTACGGTAATCATGTAAAAATTTTCATTTGTAATATAATCAAAGCAAAATTCTGTTTTTACTTTTTCATGAGAAGGTATAAAAACCTACTTAGTGAATCAATCTGCCAAACACCACCATTTCATATTTCATGACATACATAGTGTCAAAATAACTTTTATTCCCCCAGAATTAATTTGATCCTAGGTTAGTGAAAGTATTGGTAATGGGTTTTCTTGCCAGTATTTTGAGTTAGTTGTGTCTTTAGCCACCATCTGGCTGATCATGTTTCTCATTGTTTACTTAGTGGAAGCTTGTGTTTCTCCTTCAGTGAACAACTAACAGTTCAATGTTATTAAGTAGGTGTCCATCTACATTTTCTATAATCCATGATAATAGTTGCTAGGACTTTATAATTTCTTAAACGACTTTGCTTATCTTACAAGTTTATCCTATCAATGGGGAGCGATGCGTGCCAACGCCCTCCGCGTGGCTTTTAATGTCTCGCGTGATCAACACTGACGTTTGACCTCTTGCCGTGCGAGGACAGCGGTTGCGGTAACTGTTGACTCACGAGGAGTGCTCTTCTTCTTTCTGCCCTTCGATGCCTTAATCGCCTGCCGTCGGAGGCTGATGCTCCGTGATCGAAGTGGTCTCCGCACGACCCGCTTTTTCGGCAAACTCGAACTCGCGGAGGGCTGGTTCCTGCGGTAGGCGTCGCTCACTTGTCCTCGAAGAGAAGGGTCACGCGATGTCCGGATCGGAAGCCGTTTGGGCCGATTGCGGGTAAGCGCAGTGTGTGTCTGGGACGGAGAGGGAGGGAAAGGTGGAAAGAGGCTGAATTGGAGGGCGGAACGCGGTCCACTGGGATTTCGCCGTCCGCCTCGCCGACCCCGAGACGGCGGTGGCGGTTCACTCCTTAAAAGAAAACAGACCTTCGCGATTCGGCTTCCCGAAACTGTGAGAGGTTCTACGAACCTTCTCTGTCTTCTACCCTGATCAAACTTTAGCGGAAGTATTCGGTTTTGGATGCACTCCCGCGAAAACTTGCTTAGTCTCCTACGTACTCAAAGTTGCCGGAATTCCCTAAAAGAGAAGCACGGTCCTTTTGGGGAGAGCCACAGTCTTTGAGGCTAAAAGCGCCTCCCGCAAGTTCCGCGAGTGGAATCAGTTTGGTAGCGAGAGATGCACGGAAAAAGCGATGGAAAGGGAGAGAGCTGGTCGCGTACTGCGACTAGGGCGTCACTCCTCCCTCCANATTTTTATTCTTCATGCATTTGATTTTAATCGTGTTATTTATTTTCTTTAGCTTTGTCTTCTTATTATTTTACTTATTTACAGAGATAAGTGTTTATCCTTTATGCTTAAATTTTCAAAATGTGTATTCTATTCAACATTGATGAGTACCTCAATTAAGTAACATTAAAAAATAAAAGAAACAACGTGAATTGGAATTTAGCGTGAAATTTGAATTTATAACGAAAGTGACGTATGAATGGAAATATATTTAATTTTTAGCGATGTGTAAAATAATTGTATTGAAATCTCCGTATATTTTGTTTGTTTAATATTGAATACTTCTCTCTAGTGCAATGTAATGTAAGATAATTTAATTAACGTAACGTTATTTAACTTGTAAAGACCTTTCTACTTGGCTTTTGGCCTATCTGCAAGGTTTCAATTATAATGATAAATAATGATAATTCATTATCATTTTAAAATTCATATAACTCCTATTAACATATGATATGCTATGATTAATATAAAATTCGGAGTGTACTGTATTTAATTTTTCATTTGTTTCTTATCATTCAGCTTCGGCAGTTGTTGAAAAGATTAATGACATTCCTTTTGTTTGAGTAAGAAGTTCAATCGATAGGATACTGTGAAGTAACTTAATAGTTTATAATATGTTGTGGTTTGATTTTCGGGTTGTAGATAGACTTACTTTCTCTGTTAATATGCGTGCTATTACATTGATTAAGCTCCTCCTTTCGTTCTTTCAGTTCTTTAAAAATAGTGGAATGTTATAAATGGAAAGTGGTGTACATAAGACGTTCCAATTTCTTCGTTAATTACCAATGAGCAATCCAGCCCTTTCACTTGCGAAGTTGATGAATTCACGAAATTGCAGCCGTTGCTTTGGCCCTAGAACTACTTCCTCCGCCCCCTCATATCTCGCCGTTGAATCGTCTTCTCTTAATTTAGGACACATTGGTGTCACTTTCATTTCTAAGTGTCTGGTTCATAGGAACAGAGCCAGCCGTTGTGCAGCAGAACGACTTAATGAGAGGAAACGACTTAATATGATAAAATTGAAAAGCCAGAAAATCCCTTTAGCCGTGAAAGCTTTTGCCTGTTAATCTTCTCTCAGATACGAGGAGAAAAATTAATTTGATAGCCATCTGACGAGAAACCCCGAAATAGGCCAAGGTTGTTTCTCTACGCCGAAAAGAATTGGAAAGTAAAAAAAACGCCGGAATTTTGATCGAGATACATTGTCTTTACTTGAAAACGAAATTCAGCGAAATTCGACTCCGTGAAAGTCTGACCTAGTTAACGGATTTGATGTTTATCTTATTGTGATTAGGTTTATTTTGGGTCCTTTGAGAGACCATTTTGTTCAGTTCAAAGGGTCTAGAAACTTTGTTGAACATGTAACGAAGTTTGATTAAAAAATGAGTTTATTTTACTGAGAAAGTGACTTGGAGTAAAAACTGAAAAATACGAAAGGTGGACAGTATTCAACTATAATTTAAGAAATTGAAGTTATGGGTTGTAAATACCCTATTAAAAAGAACGTAATGTTTCTAAAAATATTTACTTCGTCAAGAACGTTTGAATAACTGAATGAGTTGTGGGTCAAGGCATTTCCATTTCGTATTTCTCTACCGTCGTTACAGCAAACGATGGAACGGCTTAAATGTTTTAAGAAAAACATTGGTAGACTGCTAAATTCCATTAAAATATACAAATCGGCGTCTTCCATAGTACGTACGTACATAGGTGAGAGGAGAGATGATTTTTAACTCAAATTCATTGTCCATGAGCATGTTGAGGCAAGTATGATAATTAAAATTTAAACAACCAATCGATGATAAAACAGATCAATTGTTTTCTTTACCTGAAACACAATAATGGTATTTTAAGATTTTGGACCTCTGCCTGAATCATTCTCTAATAAATGAAAGAACACTGGAAAAGTATTAACCATTATAATGAGATAACAAGTTATCAATTCAACATTCGGTAAACCAGTAAATCTCTTGATACTTCATGCCAATACTTTCATGTAATGGAAGTTTATTTATATGATCCACTATTACTTACGACTTCTCTTTAAGAGTAAAATTTTCACAGGACTTACAGTTCGTTTCCTATGAATATAAGGTAAATAATTTTTTGTAATTTTTATTTAACTCGCTTCAGCGCATGGGTATCGAGACGTTAAATTCACTCCAAAGCCCAATTTTATAATGCATATTTAAAGGCTCTAACTAATGTCCACTTTAGGGCCTTGCATCGTAATGTTTTGTTAGATTTTAAGTGAGAATTATAGTTAACATCCATCACATAAATAGGAGATTGTCTATTATCTTCTCTGTAACTCTAACAAACAATTATGATATGGGGACCTAAAGCGGACATTAGTAAGTATTTTTAAGAGAACAATAATGCTTGGCCTTAGAATCCAAGTATAACAGCTGCTGATTCAGCTTTTCTAACTCGGAAACATTGTTTGGTTTCCCCTCTCTGTGGAACAAATCAAAAATCTCATGCGACGGCAAATATGTTGAGTTTCGGATCGCATTATATGGAAATCGCGGATCGAACACAAAAGAATCTGCGCATGACCTTTCACGGTCGCCTCTCCCTTGCTACCGTGCAGAAGGTCAAGAGCACCTCTGCCGAAGGGAACAGTGTGGGAGTTTGGGATGGAGACATGGGCGCGATGGCGATGGAAGGGGAGTGAAGGGAAAGCTTAGCGAGAGAAAAGGAAGAGAGAATATGGATCGTAGACCCACTTCGAGAAGACTTGCTTGCCAAGTGACCCAGATATCTACTCCTCCTCAAGAGCCCTTCTCTTTCCCTTCTCCCCCTCACTCCCTCCCACGCACTGCTCAACATTCTCTCCCCTTCCAACTGCGCTTCTTATAATAATTTTCCGTGAATTTATTACGGAATATTTTTCGAATTTCGGGACTTGAACCTAGGACCTTGAGTTGAGATTTTTGCAACACCCTATCGAGGTGATAAACATTCCATTCGATTCTCTCGGTCCACTGTTTCCTCCAAACAATTGCGGAACTTCGAAGCAGCGGAATCTTGTTTTCTCTTTGAGATAGTCCGTACGATTTATGGCGAGCAACACGAGGAGAATTAATTATATTAAGAATTCCGCGAGAAAGAAAAAGTGTCATCTTTGCGACAACATGCCAAATTTAATGAATTACATAAGCCTTCACTTAGTGGAACCTTCTAACATTATTCACCATAAACAATGCTAAATTTGGATCTGGTATGAATATATGAGGAAGATAGGCTCATTACGAATTCATAGCAGATCAAGTACAGTAATACTCGATTACGAAAAATATGTTTAAATGTAACGTTTAGGTCACATAAGAGAAAAAAGTTTATAACCCAGAAAACTTTGCCTTTCTTACGAAACGAGTGGACATTGGTTCTCGATTTTTCTTCTTTCAGTTTGCAATGTTTAAATAGTATTAACTGACCTTCGATGAAAGGATATTTACCATTTAATAAATATTTAAAAATTGGAAAATAAAGAATCAGAAAATCATAGGTCGGAGAAACATCTAGGCTAACAAGTGATATCTTACATTCTGTTCTCTATAAACTGGGTTGCCATCTTATTTCTTAATTTTCTAATTCCACAATAGTTGAAAATAGTTGAGAATCATAAGGTTATTCGGCTAGCATATAGGAGTATATTTGAAAATTCAATCCTTCATTCCCTTGTCAGTATGCAATGGCATTGAATAATTTTGAAGAGTTACGTAAACATAAAAGAGTACTGAAGATTAAATTTGCTTGTGTCAAGTGAAATTTGATGGAACGTCGCCTAAATAAATTCTATAAGAAATATGTATATAAATATACCAACCTGTGGACAGTGTTAACTTATTTCTTCGTGAATGTTTTAAAGATTAATTTGGCCGCGATTGCCCCCTCTCTAACGCATCAAAATTTGCCCTTTCCATCTAATCTTTAGCCCAATGATTCCAATGCCTCCCCTACCTTAATATCTACTCCCTATCACTCCCCCCTGCCCTTACTTTCCCTTCTCCCTCGCAATATCCTTCCGTGCACCCCAACATGGATATCTCCCCTCTCACCGCTCCTCCGATTTTCGTTTCTTTCTCTCCCTCACTTTTTCCCCAAACTCGAAAGTTGTTTCCGTTTAGTGCGCTCTACTGATCATCCCAGCTAAATTTCCTCGGCAAGAGCCTCGGAATTTTTTCTCTCGCGTTTTACATACAGATACTATCTCCATCGATACGCAGCCGAAGTCCGACAGGATCTCTACTCAGAATCTGCTATTCAGAGATTTCACCACCTGTGTGGTGCCCAATAGGACAGAATCCTGTCACTGAGGGGAAAACGTGCTAGGGGATAAAGTTCTGAGGGCTGATCTTGGTCCAAGTTCGTTTTTTGCTACTGACAATGAGAATAATAGAGGGATATTCATTGTTGAGTAAAGCACGTTTGGAATAAAATGGGGCAGCACAACAAAAGTTAAGGATGCATTTTCTACGGTTGAGTGAGTGTTGAAGTACTCATTCATCAGTCAATTCGCGATAGATAATCTTTATTACATGTTACACCCTCTTTATTACATTGAATCTAAATTTAAGTAACGTATTCACACAACTTACATTTCTAAAACACAAAAAAAACTCTGCATCGTTTTCTAAGCTCCTTTTTAATCTTTGGTAAGGGTTTGAAGACCTCTTCAGACAAACTGTTCCACTCTTTAATCCCTCTATTTACGAACGAATTTACATTTACATTTAAGCCCTGCAAAGCCCTCTCGGATAGCCAAGTTGGCAACGCGTTAGACTTCAGTAGAAGCCCTCCCGGGTTCACATCCCGCTGGGAGCCTAAGTCAGAAATGACCTCACCTGTAGAAGCATTTTTTACTGTATCACTACTACTAAATCTGCTTCTAATGACAGGATGCGATTAAATTAAGTTTAAGGTAGTGAAATTTTAACTCAAATCAAATCACACATCGTCTTCAATTGTCTAATGCCCTCACCTGATAATGATGCTATGCATCGAAATCCGGGTCGTATGTTTTCTGAGTTTGCAGTATTGTATAAATTAAAATTCTTAGTAGTCATTAATTTTTTATTCCGTTATGGCATAGCACCAAGTGAAGGCCGAAACTATCCACGTTATTTTCTAAGGGCCTAATTAACAAATTTATTGGGTAAATTAAGCGTTAACTTAAATCCTCCATCTTCTATATTTTTCAAATTTTTATCAGCTGCCGTTCCACGATAAAATCTCTGCGAGAAAATCAGAATGTTTGAACTGACTCAGTAGTCAGTTCCCAGTAGTACTGGGACGTATTGTTACAAGTTCTGCGATTCTTAAATATAATAGTATCTTAATAAATATTGATTGGAATTTTACATTCGCATCTGTAATTTATCTTATTTTGTACTAACTGTTTTAGGTAAATATATAAATAAATTAGGTTCGGATAAGATTGAGCACCAAATTATTCATCAGCGGCATGATTTTTCAAATGCTGAGATAGAGAAATCTGGTTTACACAAATACCGAAAAGGTAATAGTTAGAGTCATATTATCTCATATATAGCTCTTCGACATATTATGACTGTCAATTCACTAAGTAATTGGAGATGATAATATGACGGTATACATGTATTCTGAAATAATTTCGTAGAAGTCTAAAAGTCGACATTATGAGACTACAAAGCTCGCGATCTCCCCAATACAAGACATACTTATGTCTTCCTCCAGAAACTGGTTCTCAGCTCCAAAATCCATGAAAATATTCGAGAAAAGTTTCTCAGAGGCATCGGTTTCATAGAGTCGATTCCAAAAATCTCAGCTTAAAGGGCATACGATGGAAATGGTAATTTAATTGAGAATCTCACCAATTTTGGATCGA
Organism: Ladona fulva; assembly: GCA_000376725.2. NCBI lineage: Eukaryota > Metazoa > Arthropoda > Insecta > Odonata > Libellulidae > Ladona > Ladona fulva. The sequence continues at coordinate 366,082 of KZ308633.1, read as the reverse complement.
GTTCAGCATCGGTGGAACATACTTATTCAGTTGAAGTATCTCGATCTTAAGTAACTAGTTGGAAAGAAGTTCATGAATAACATTTTAACTTAATAAAGTCGTACGCTTACTTTCACAGCCGAGATCGTGTGAAAACTGCGCTTATTTCAAAATGAGGAGATAAGTGCAATTCCAAGGAAGATCTTGTGAATCAGTACAAATCGCTTGGTCGTTAACGTTGCATGAGCATGAAGGCCAAGACCGGCGGCAAAATATGCCGGGGCAACTGCTTCGCGCTTCACTTTTGTTTTTCGTCGTCGAAAAAGAGAAAATGTGAAAAGATGTAAGAGCTGATGGCGGCGAATAAGCGTGGGAAAGTGTTTCTTCTCCACTGGGACGATAAGGATCATTTGAGTTCATTTAGTTTCGCGAAATAGTTGGTGGAAGATATAGATTTTGACATTTTAGAAAAACCTTGATATTCGATTTAGGGGAAAAATTCCCAAAAAATGTGGCGCAGAACTAAGAGCACTTAAAGAATTTATTAGATGTTCAGATACCGATTATTTCTCATATTTTCGCAGCATCTTTAGAAACCGTAAATGGTCAACAGAACATTGCTGAGGAGCTCACTGAAAATATATTAGAAACAACCTTAGAATATGCATCTTTGATCGAAAATTACTTTTTTTCCTTTTATCTAAAATTACTATTCCTGTTTCATTTTCCCTGCCTCGTTTACCTTAGACCCGAAAATAGGATTCAAATCGAAAGTCAGTTATAGATTTATGTGTATTTAGTTTAACCATACCATTTTATAACATGTATACCTGTAAATCAGACATCCAATATCGCGTCAATTTTATTTAATAACATTTCTTTATCAATTCAGAAAGAAAAATATCCTTTTTATAAGACGAAACACAGATTTTGTTGAAGGTTACCAAGTTATCGTCCAATGAGACTATATCTAACATTTAAATGTAACTCCTATAGCACAAGATTGCGGTAAACTAAATCCTACGGAAGTATATTTCATAGAATGATTTCTTTTCCAGTTAATATAAAATTAAAGTGTGCATCACTAGTTGAAAATCAGTGAAACCCAGAAATAACACGCGAGTAAGCATTTGAGAATGCTAAAGATATCGAAATCGTGAACATACTACGTAATTAAGGCTCAATAAATCGGGCATAAATTGAGACGGTTTATAATGAAGACAAAGCAATAAAAAGTTTTTGCGAAACAAATTTCTCATTGACTAGGTACTTCTTTTCTAACTGCTTCCTCTAGCCAGCTCATTATTTTTTGTAACCAAAGATTACATGATGGTACAAGAAAAATCTCAACTCTTTGAAGTTAAGTTTTATAATGATATCTCTCTATGTTATAGCGGTTGTAGTATATCCAGCCTCTTCTGCATAAATAAAGCATTGAGAAATTGTTCCATCTCTTGGGGAACGTTGGAATCTATTTCCTGAATGACTGGCTAAATTGCTGCACTGCAAATTTACCATTTACTCGTAGAAGCAGGTTACGGATTAAGAATTGTGAATTCTATTAGATGAAATAATTTTATTTGTCTGACTAGGGTAAAGGTTTAGAGAGATTCTCTCTTTGGAATGTAATAACATTTGTCAGGGAACTGGAAGCTGAATTTACATTCAAATAATTCATTTCTAGTGGATCTAAATGTTTTCGCAGCGATAAGACTGGTTTTGTATCAGGAGCGTGATTGTTTAGGAATATCATCAGCGTTTCGTAAGTCATTCTTCAAGTTTTAATTTACGTTTTTTCACCTCTATCCTTGCACGACACGATGCCAGGTTTTTGTTGATCGATGAATTTCTATTTTCACCGGAACGCGGGATCAAATGGTTGATGGGATTTAGAGTTGCGGAAGGGGAGAGGATTGTTATCCCTCATTGATTCCGAATCTGTCCACGACAGCCATCAAAGCAGAGCAATCGCTCCACTGACAGTCCTCGCTGGCGTGTGCACATCCCCTACCCTATTTATCTTTATCCATTTTGTATTTTACGGCCTTATTCGGTTAACTTAACGCTGGAGAACGCAGGAAATCCACTCGCTCGACGATTTTATTGTGGCTGACCTTCATTTCCACTTAAGGATGATTTCTTCTCCGAGTTCCACCACCTTGCTCCATTCAGGCGTTTCATTCAGTTCTTAAGCCGCCGTCTTACTCAGTTTTTCTAAACCTAGAGAATAGCTCGGAAGTGACGGGTTGTGTTCTTTCTCCGTGAGATAGCGCAAATCCGCGTAGATTTCGGAAACGGATAAACTAACAAAAATCCGGAAATCGCCTATTGTTATCTCGGAGATTGCTGTAGATGCGCGGAGGAGGCTCTCGGTTGCGACACACGCATAAGTGTTAGAGACAAAGGCTGATTTAGCGTGAGAGAGGAAAAAGATGAAAGTGGTAGATAGAAAACACGAGAGAAAAGGGAAATCCACGGGAGAGAAAATGAATAAAGGGGCAGGCAATAAAGTGAAGTCAGGCAAAGTAAAGATTAGGCCCCCTTTCACTCCAAGAGAATGTTAAATGAAAAATACAATAAAAAACTCTAAGATTCTTATAATGAAGTGGAAAGCTGTTGATATCTGTCAACCGTTCCTTCGGTGGCGTAATTATCCGACGTCTGAGCGAAACCTCTTGTCCGCATTTACAATGCACTTGTTTTTTGGGCACCTGGTAAAATATATTTCACTATTTTAATCATCCACGTTATACCTATCAGTAGGCCGTGAGACTCACAATCGTGAAAATGGATCGCATACGCCCTCCTGGTAACCACAAGCCCAAATCTTTTTGTGTTGTTATTGTATTCTTTCTTTCAATTCTAAACAAAAAAATTAACTCATGTATTTACAATTGAGGTTAGGAGGAAGAGAAGACAACTATTCTTAACTTCGCCTCAACAAATAGTTCATTCATTCTGGAAAAATATTTACTCGAAAAGCTTGTGATAAATAGTTAATAAAGAAATCTAATGAAAAATACACATATAAAGTACTTATAATTGTGATATTTTTATTATTAGAAGTTGAATCATGACAACGAATTGCATTTCTTGTTGTAGTTGCATTTTTTCGTGTGCTCTGAAATACTCTCTCTGTAAGTCACTGATAAAAGATTTACTAAGTAGTGCGAGGTAGGCTCGACAGCATGCTCAAAGTAAGGAGTAAGGAGGGTTTGTGTCATAACCTTTTGCATTAATACAGTGCCGATGAAGGATACTTTTGTAAGAAAACTACGAAATTATTTACCATTCATATCTTCGAATTTCGCTAACCTTAAACTGATTGCAGCTATGCGCTGGGTTCAGAACATTCTAGGAATGCTTGTGAAATATTTATTTCTCCTTTTAGATAATATTTTCTTGATATTGGAAAAGGAGGCCGAAATTTACCTGAGAAACAGTTCCTCATGTATCGCGTTACATACGATACATACAATTTTCCGGGTGATGATGGAAATATCGACACAACTTGTTTCTCACTCTGCATCCGAAATGAGGTCATCATATCTATGTACGAGGGAATTCCTCAGCTCCACTGAAATGGACGGAAATTAAATATCTTGGAAAAATTCACATGAAATAAAACGAAAGATCGAACATTTAAAATCCACATAATGAATCTGCAATGGAGGATCTTTCTAAGTCGGTGATATTTGTAGAATTTCTTTGTTAGTAGTTTCAAAGGTGTATCGACAGCTAAGGTCATGTCGTACGTATGCTGCCCCCCACCGAGAACTAAACCAGGGACCACTTTCACGAACGGCAAACGCGTTACCTACTTTAATATTTGGTCAGGAAATAAAAACGGTTCCTTGAGATTTAATGTCTGTTTCACTTTTTGCTCTTCGTTGTCTGTCTCTATGAAGGCCTGCTTTCCTTCTCTCTCGGAAAAACATCTACGGTAACTATCTAAGGTGTTTTATAGACGTCTTTCAATTCACCATTTCTTAGTATTAATATCCAAATTACAGAGATAAAAAACTACGCATAGGAAAGAATAGACGTTGCCATAGATGATTGAGCTAGTTGTTGTTTCAAAGTACTCCACAAACCGTCAACGTAAGGATCCTGTCCTAATGCGCATTTCACTATCCGCGATGGCTTCTTCAGACCAGAGCAGAATGACAGAAGGACAGCCGAGCAGTCGTAGAGGCGGGAAGAAAGAATTGCGCATCCAAATCTAATAACCTGTATAAATTCTTATTAAAGTCACTAGAGAGTTTTAGCACTGCGTAAACTGCGTAGGTTCAACTACCGTTATATTGAATCGTCCATACGATCTACCGGACACCATAGATAAAGAGTTTCAGCATACCGTCAACCAACAACAACAACCCGAACGTAGCGCGTGTTGAAATTCTTCCCTGTTGCCTGCACCTCCTCTTCTGGTACCTCCCTCCATCCATTCTCATAGGGATTAGTTCCTATAATTTGTCCAAGCAAGATGATATCTCCCAACTTGGAGAATCGCAACCTTTCTTGCTTCGCCATATTTGACACATTCCGTCGACGTGGGAACTCCAAAATTAAACGTGCCCGTGAGACCGACCTGGACAACGTGGTATTTTGCGCATGCCCACTGAGACATTTAGAATATATCGGTTAACCGATAAGCCTCTGCTAAAACTCTCTATTATCGGAATAAGGTCCTTATGAATTCCAATACTGACTTCAATAGGAATTAGTTAGGAATTTCTTTAATGGAAATGGGAAGATGCTCCCAATTACATCCATTTTAATAATTATTACCAATGACTTATTATTAATGAATTATTGTTAAATTAAGGGTAAATCGACTGTCAGGCATCATTCAGGTAAGAACAGGGACGAGGATTGGAAAAAGATGAGAAGCAGGATTGAAGAACCGTGTCATATTACTCGAGGGTATCATAAGCGGAAGTCTAAGCTGAGGAAACAAACAAAAAAGTTAGCTAAGGATTCGTTCATAAATATAATTAATCAATGAGATAGATAGACCCTTTATTGGCGAGGTTAGGCCCATGTGGGCCTCTCTTTCACCTAACCTCCTATGTCATTATAATAAGTACAGAATATAATTATAACTAAAAGAATGCGGTGTGGGAAAAAGCATTGCAACTGAAGGTTGCCAAAGAAAAAACCCACGTTGCGGGAAAGCACCCACAGAGAAGGGGGGTGAAAAAAACCCGCGAAAACACAGTAAATGCATATAAGGACAATATATCATACAATCAATTTAAGGTAATCAAGAATGAGAACAAAAAATGAAAATTGAACAATATGCCATAAAATACAGAGAATGTAAGTTTAAACGTTACAGTTGCAATATGAAATTATATATCTTATGTTAACATTGGTTCGTTAAACCAATTGAAATAACATGATCAATTCTAAACAATTAGATTATCGTATTGCGAATGGTTATTATTTCAGCAGGAGGCAATCAAAAGAGGGATGGGCAATATTCATGTCGGATCGTCACGTAATCCTCGTCATTGAAAGCCTGAAAGTAAAGAGAGGGAGAGAGAAAAAGAAATACGATACATAAGGTGCATTCACTGCAATTAATTTAATTAACAGAAGGGAAAATTATTATTGGCTTACTATCGACCTGGAGTGATATAAATGGAACAGAAAAGGGAGAAGGAATACGAGCTGACGAGATAGCTGATGCTCAGATCTAATGATTTAAATAGAGGGACTAAATAGTTATAATAGTTTGCCTGTAGAGATCTCCACACACTTACCAAAGAATAAAAAGGAATTTAGAAAACGATGCAGACCTATTGAGAAATGTAAGTTGTGTGAATATGTTACTTAAATTTAGATTCAATGTAATGTAGATGATGTAACATGTAATAGCGATTGTCTATCGTGTATCGTTTTTATTCTTAAATAAGTGTATGTTATGTGATGAAAACGACCATTCCCTAACCAGAAATATTTGATTAGCCGGAACTCTAAACCAGGGTTGGAACGCTAAGCACTCCGCCACCACGACCGGTCAGAAAAGCAAGTCAGAAAAAATTCTGATGATTTCTGATATTTCCACTATTGATTATTATAAGAGCACAATAATAATGGAGGAATGGTGTACGACCATAAAAATAGGCGTCATAAGCATTGTTGCCTCTAATTTCATCCCCCTTTGGGCGGTTAGAAAATTACTACGGGCGCATAGTTTACGGAGCTGCGCCACTATTGCCAAGGTAAAGTTATGGGCTGCAATGCTTCTGATTTTCTGCATTTAAACCTCGCGATTCTACCCCTATACATTTCATAATACATCAAATCACTGAGGCATTTGCGAAAAGTAACGCTAGATGCTTTCAAACAGCGGGAACTCGAAAGATTATTTGGGGGGCACTTAAAGAAGTAACGTGATGGTTAGAATACCTGCCCGGAAAGTGGGAGACCTGGGTTCGAGTCCCAGTCTTGTCGCTATTTTTCACACTTGTTATTCCTTGGGGATCATCCGCACGGCTTCACCATGCGAAGTATTTACACCTTTCCTTAATGCTAATGTGATGCCGCCTTGACGCACATTTAGAGACAATACTGTTCATAACACAACTCATCATTATCACCCAACCCTATAGGTGACGGGAACGAGATTACGGAAATTTACCGTTGATATTTTTTGGCATAAATGTTGGCCAAGGTATTTTACTTCTATAAATTGGAAGCCTCTGCTACTGGTATCAGCTGCTGCTATCTCTGGGCTCCTGAGACGGTAGCATATACCTCACACTCTCTCACAGACATTACCAGTGGCCGGCCCTGGTAGTGACCTTGAATTTCAATGTCGTACGAGTTTTGTCTTTTAACTTTCAAGCTGCTGTTCGTTCTCCGCGGCCTCCATTCGAAATGGGTTCCCAGAGGGCGCTCACTTTCTCCTCCTTTGTCTCTCTAAATTAACGCCACCCTAAGAGAGAGCGCTATGGAGAGAGCGAGGCAAGCAGCGAATCCGAGGCAAGACAGAAAAAACATCCGTCGTTCCTCACTGTTTGATGGAGTAGCTGACGAACTAAAATCTTCAAATTCAAAGCTTAGTAGATTAGGTTCAACATTCAGGGCTGGTCTTGGCGGCAAGCGAGTTAAGCAAATCACCGGGGCTTCTGGTAGCTAGGGCCGCCCTTAGTAGTTTTTCTGTTTACACAAAAAGATGGACAATGGTTCTCCTTCAAAGGACTTTGCATCGGGGCGCCTAAGTATCTATGGCCGGCCCTGTCCAGATTCTCAATAGAGTATTGAACCTGGGTGCCGGTTTGAATCACGAATCATTAGCTACTGTAAACTCTGGAAAGGGAAAAAAGATTCTATGGCAAGATGAGGAGTGAGGTAATTCTTGTGTAACAAGACAAGATTGCCTTCGCAAACAGCTCCTACGTATTATTACTTGCTTGGCTAATGAATTATAAGATGGGGATAAAATAGACTGGGGATCTCTTTTAGTAGGACCTACCGTCTGTAATCTATTGCTCCTGGAAGCTGATTTGTACTTCAAACCCTCCATGATCAGCAACCAGTAGCCCTGGAGATGGTATGAGGCTTACTAGGCAAGAAGAGTTGTGAATGAGTTTCCCTTTGCTTTCCGCCCGAAGCAAGAACGCAGGGAAAAATACATGAAAAGGCAGCTCAGATTCCCTATAAATAGCACTTTCTTGGCACAATATGGATACGCCAAATTGAATGCAATTATTCAGCATAATTTATGACCTAGTAACTCTCATATCATCACAGCAATGAGCAAGGCTGAGACAATGGTAAATGATAGATACATTTTCCTCATTTCCAATTCAAGCAAGAAAAGAAAAATATTCCATTCATCGAGATTTGTTTGCGGGAACAGCCCAATGAATATGGCATAATAAGTCGGAAATGAAAAATTTCCCTATAGCGGAGCGGAAAAAGTTAATCGTTCTCATATAGGTGTGAATTTAAAAGAAATGTCTAAAAAAGGGTCGTTTGGTAGATGGCAGTTGCATTTCAATCTCTCGCTTCGTACTTGGCACCTTGGCCGAGCACGGAATCATTAATAATCAAGATAGACCTTCATTATGTAATCGAAAGTTTATTGCCCTTAAATTGAGACTGGTTTGGTAAAAGTGTGTAACTAATTGAGCTATCGATATAAGTGAAACATCCATAAGTTAATTGTGCCAAAAGTTGACACAACAACTATTTACGATGATTCTGTGCAGTATTCTCTACTTCATTGTGAGAAATGTAATCAGTGAAACATTTTACCATTTTCTAGAGCACGAGATCCAAAAAGGAAATATTTGAGGAGGTGTTAAAGGGAAATGAACGCCAATTCAACTAAGAGAAATTTCATCAATCAAATCCAATCGTACCCAGTCAAATTGTTTCAAGTTCAATTTCTATCTTAATTAATGCATTTGGTGTTGAATGTGATTGATTCATCCACCCTATTATTTTAAAAAATCAGGTCTTCAAGATTAATGGTTAATATTGTAAAAATAAATGCGTATCCTCCGTATCAATGAGAGAATGCATTGAAACCTCAGCTTCGTCTAGCCCTATATTCAAGAAACGAAGTTTCAGTAGCATAAAGTGAAAATTCAAATATATAGTAACATGGAGTTGCTTATTTGAAATATCAACTCTAAAAAGTAACGAATGAAATCAATATGGATGCACTTTGTTAATTTATTTTACCGAATTTAATGACCACAGAATGGCAATAGGCCAGGTGGTTGTCAATATTGATTAGATTGATTGATAATTTAAAAAATTATAAAGAATTCACATGTTGCTTAAATATACCATAATATTACTTTGAATTTGCTGTTATGGAACTCCTGGCTACTAATCAGTCATTTTGTCTCATGGTCATTATTCACATAAATACTAAGAGAAAGAGAAAAACAACATTCTGACGAAACGAATGAGAAATGCGGGACATGAATTCAGGAAACTTTAATCTGAGTAAAATATTTATAAATGAAGTTCAGCGTTCGTGAGAATATGGAGAATGCGCTCGTACACTAATTTCTCTTCGAAATCAATTCAATCTGGGTTAACTCTATCCAAATCCCAAATTCTATGTTTGTCACGTCCTTTCATTATTTTACTACGGCTATGACCTCCAATTTTTCTTCCAGTGCAACATCAAGCGAAAATCCGAAGAGAATTTAGGGATCGAGAAGTGATTTCCCGTCCATTGTTTTCATTTTTGTTCATTGTAACCCGAATGGGAGCACATTGTCATGGAGGAGGTGCATCGGAAGAGAACTCCGCCCCGCGCGAAAGTGCTGTATTTTTCGATTCCCGAACACGTCCCAAAACGTAGGAATTCTTTAAATTGGGTCGAGGCGGAGAGTAAGCAATGGGAGAGAGAGAGTGAGGGAGTTATTGACCAAATTTATGTTTGAATGAGGAAGGTACAAAGGTACATTCAACGCCGAGATTTTAAGCTCCTTGTTTGATATAAATCCACTCCGTGTAAAGAATACGAAGGTGGGAACTCGGTCATGTGTGAGTGGCACTAAAAAGAATCTTTCTCCTTACGCTTTTTTTTCTTACAGTGATGCATCGACTAACGAGCGAGCTAGCAAATGACTTTCAGCAAACGATGATTTTTTTTGCTCTTGTTCAGACTGTTAAATGCGATTTCGACTATTTTATCTAAATATATTTATAAGGAAAAGGGTTAAGGTGATTTGGCACGATAAGGCGTGCACCTAGGAGAATTCCCATGGAGAAACGGACATGAAAGAAGTCTGACGGGACCGGGACTCGAACCCGGGTCTCCCAATCGCCGGTTGGTTGCTCTATCCATTGAGCTATCCCACCAGTATTTTTTTCCGCGCCGTTTGAGAGATTTTGTAGGCTCTATCAATGGGTAGAGCAACCAACCGGCAATTCGGAGACTCGGGTTCGAGTTTCCGGTCAGAATTTTTTCAGGTCCTTTCTGCTTGGTAAATATATTTCCTTTTCGTCGATATACTCTTCTATTATACATCAATCCTTGGAGAAATTATCGTATATTTCTTCGTTGAAAAGTGATTTTCTTTTGCTTTACTCGTTATATAAGTCTGTATGCCTATATATTCTTGTGGCAGATGTATCTTTGATTGAGTCAAAATCGTTCTTAATCGTAATTACATGGAAATTAGTTAAATTTTATTACTTAAAACATAATTACATGGAGAATCTTCAGAGCAAAGCCTTCGCAATCGATTTAGTTTTTATTTTAGTTTATAAGAAGAAAGAGAGAACTAAATTACCTCTTATATCAGCAATTCAGGTTTACGTTGATTATGGAAAAGTAAAAGATTACATTGGGAAAACCCATAACCCATGTATTACCAAATCTTAAATTTTTGCGTGGTTGTGAATGTTTTGTCAAAAACCAAGCCAAACAATACTTTAGAATTTTGCTCATTCCTATGTGTCAGGACTCTGGATAATTAGCTAGTTATTCTTCCTTTTGTCTTGAAACCGTCTTCCGGTCGTTCAGGATTTCCTCTATAAAAAAGCACAAATTTTCCTTTTCTTTCCTTCAGCAAAAAATAGAACCAATGAACATGGTTAATTGAGATGAGCACTAAAAGCATACAGTTTTAGTATTCTTTATTCTTGCTTTTATCTATTATTGCAAATATCGCTCACAACCCTCCTAATTTTCTAAAAATTTGTCACTTGTAAACGACGCGTCGTCTTCCTTCCACCGATACCACAGTTGAGGTCGAGTTTTTTTCCTCTCTCGCCGCTTTCTTCGAGATTCCACAGAAAATATACAAGTACCTGTGAGGAATCAATGATGATAAATCAATGAATTTTAGTTACTATCATTAGGCTATAGACAGTTACACAATTACATTTCCTCGTCACAGAAAGGATATTACAATTACCAAACTTCCCACTCTATTGAATCCTCTTAATCCAGCATTACAGATGTGTATTCCAAACTTGATAATTCAAATTCATAACGAGGGGTTGGATAAGAGAGCACACGAGTATATTACGGAATATGAAATAACCGATTTTAAAGGTTTAATGAAGACTAGGAAAGAAACCATAGTAAAATGGCAAATGACAACACTTGAATTATCTTTCTTCCTCTATGTAAATATACATAAATTTCTTTATTTNATAGTTTTATTTTGTACAGTGAAACTAATCAGCCAGCGAAATCCAAACATGGGGAAACTCAAAAAGAATACCGGAAGGCATTGTATAGACAAATGATAGGAGATTTTACATCACGAAAGAGAGCAGGTCGCAAAAGAAACGGAATACCAAATGTACATTCAATTCAAAATCCACACAAAATAATGAAAATTGAAGGTAGAAAAAAGGTGTGTGTTAAGTGCAGTGAGAATAAGAAACGTACAGCATCTGGAAAATCAATTCAAACTACGTGGAAGTGTAAAAACTGCGACTTACCACTGTGTAAAATAGGATGTTTCCTAGACTTCCACCACGAGAAGGGAGTTGAGGTGGACAACTAATATAATCATAAGGTAAGATATTATTTGTAAACATACATAAGCCGTAACGTGTTTTAAACAAAAATAACACAATTGAAATTCAATAAACTTAATAAAATCGGAATAACAGAATATTTTGCAAATGATGTCCAGACCTACGAATCTAGGTCAAAAATCGGGTCCATGACGGGGAATTAGGGCATTTAAATACGAACAGTAAAGGGCTGTCTCAAGACGGGCGCTCTCGGGCGCTATGGTCGGGAAAGGGTTAAAAATGTCGCTGTTAAGGTTCATTTCAGACTTAATTAACCCATTATATGTTCGAGCCTTATCCTCCGCGAGGGGGTACATTTAAGGCGAAGCTGCGCTAACTTGGCAACTAGGATAGATTTGGGAGAGTTGCTTGACTTGCTATAAACATATTTATTTTCTGTGTCGACAAGGGTTTCAGTGTATCTGTTTCCCTCATTGTGTTATTACTATATTTATTGTTTTATTTTGAGCTATGGTACATTTAATTAGAGGCGTTTGTCGAATCCTTGTCACCAGAACATTGTTCTTATTGTAAGGTTGTGTATAATAACAATAATAATAGTTCGGTGTGGGATAAAAACTTTACTTGAGAAATAAATTATGCTTTTATGGAGGAAACGCAGGATATGACTCTTACATCTTCAATAGTGGTTGCGTTGTTTACGGGAGAAGTACATACATCAGAAGCTGCAGATTTGTCTCTCCCAATTAATTTTCCAAATACACTTAGGGCACGGCGTAATAGCTCAAAGCCCCAAGAGAGATGACCTTACAACCAATTGATTGGACGGCTGCCTCAATTACACTAACCGAGATTCGGAGTGACCTCATACTTTTTTCTCCGTCGGGTGGCATTCAAACCCGTCATCCTCCCCGATTTTTCGGGCGCCTCTTTTACAATCAGTGGGTGAAGATGATGTCATGGGCGAAGGGGGGACTCAGAGGGGCAGGAAGGGGGAAGTCGTATTGGAAACGCGGCGAAAGCTGCGGAAGATGGCTGTGGGCGGACCAAGCGGATGCGATTGCATTCAATAAAGCGGAGATAATACCCGCAAAGAGAAGAAAAGCCGAGGGGATATTGATTTTTGATAAATCGGTATCCTGACTTCACGTCCGGTCCGCGGGCATATTTCACGGGGGAAGGCATCCCGTCATTAGGGCGCTGTAAGAAAGCGCCGGAGATTAATTTCTCGGAAGGTATCTATTTGGATAGATTGCCTCGGTAAGGAAGGGCTTAAAAAGGGGGATAAATGATGGTCCGGATGGAGGAGTCTGTGGGAAAGTGGGGCGAGAGGGTTGCTGCGAATGAGGACGCGCGGTGACAATGGCTTTTGAATAAGATTCTGTCATCGTGATTGGGTTGTTAGTAATGGTTTGCGCTCATCGCGAAGCGTAACTTTCGCAATCGCGCAAAAGTTAAGCAACTTTTTGATTCTTTTGCATCGTTTGATTGCAGTCAATCCGTCTGCATTGAAGGGTGGCCCATTTTATACCTGGTTTCCTTTACGATTGTAAGATAGCGCATTTACGATAGGAATGCTATTTTAAATGTTGCCCGTTCGTAGTAAAGCCACTTGGAACGGATGAACGGGGCTTCGGTTCTCGACCACGCGCCTCCAGGGGTCCCGAATTTTGAAGGATTTCGGTAACTGTAATAAAACATATTTATTTCACTTGTCACGAAGGCACATACAAAAAATAAGTGAAATTAGGCACTCGTGAAGAACGCCTTGTAGAGGGGTTACCATCACTTAGGGTAAGAAAAGGGAGGTGTTTGAGGCACATATTAAAAAGAGATTTTTATGAAATATGCATATAAGAACTGAAAATAATTAAACAAAATACAGTGAGGAATACGACAGAAATGAAGAAAGTAAAGGAAAAAGAAAAAAAAAATACTACAATTTCTTTAAAAAAAACTTCTATATCCTTTTTTAGAAATAGCCATTCTTTCAATTTACAAGTAAAAACCCTTTCATTGGGTAAGGAGGAGATAATTTTAGGGTATTACAGAAAACAACTTAGGTTTTTTATAGGAAAATANGATTACATAAATTTGTACTTTTTGTATTACAGAAAACAACTTAGGTTTTTTATAGGAAAATAATTGTTTATTAACTTGTACATTTGGTATGAGGATCTCGAAACAAAAAGTCCTTGTTAAATATATATAAATTATATATGGAATAGAATTAAATATATAGAAAGCTAAGTATTTTTAAAATCTGATGCGGCCATTTCCTCTATACTTCCGGTAGATATAGTCATTATTTTTTGATCGTAAGGCAGATAATAAAGAACAATGAAGATGTTAATATAGCTATCCTTCCTGTAGATGTTTAGATGCGAAAGGAGTAAGTTTTAAACTTCGGCTGCACCTAATATTGGTAATGTATCAAAGATCCTTATTACATCATTCATCTCATACTTTGATACCGTAGCTTCGTCGTCGGAAATCTCACGTACATAATTGTATACAGCTATTGGAACCTAAGTGATGCTTGAGACCCTTAAGACGGAATAACTTTCGGAATTGTTGATGCTGGGGTGCAGTTCTTTGCATTCTAAAACATTAGCAGGTTAAATGATTCCACGTACCACATGTCTAATCAGAGTGATTTATTCTTACTTGGTGAACGCCTTAAAGAATGAAATGAAAATACTCAATCGTCTTAGTGAGTGAGAGCTTCCACTTCCATTCTTACTGAGAGTGGGAACTACTAAGAATTTTTATTTCTTTCTCTACACACTTCATCATTGGACTACCTCTGTTATATGTTTAATTTCTAACTGCTCTGTAAAACCAGCTTAGCTGTATGGCTGTGATCTAATATTCGAATCAGTGAATCAATAACTATAATAATAATAATAATAAATTTATTTATCCAGGGACATGCATAGGCATATATAGGACACGTCAAAAACATAAAATTTTACCAGTTTAACCAGCATAATATAATTACATATGGAGCACAACTACATTAATCAATATTAAGTCAATACAATAACAGTTACAACACCACAAATACACCAGAATTACAATACTTATTGCCAATTACACACTTCACTCCTACAACACATCAGAAATGCCCTTCATTAAGAAATTCATCCACATTATAAAATGCTTCAGCCAGGAGATATTCTTTTAATTTTTTACAAAATGGTACCTTTCTATCATTTTTAACAGTGCCAGGTAATTTGTTATAAATTTTTAAAGCCATTACCTCAAAGCTTCTCCCAGTTAAATATAGCCCATGGGATGGAGTCCTCAAGTCGGCTCTTCCTCTAGTTAAGTGATCATGCTGATCCTCTTGCCTAAAGTACATACATACTACATAGTATATAGGGTGTTGTAATAAGAGCGCAATATTTGAATTTGAATTTTAAAATTTCACCATTTTGATAGTAATGTTTAACAAAATATTACTATCAAAATGGTAAAAGTTTAAAATTTAGATTAAAATTCAAATCTTGCGCTGTTACTGTAACACCCTATACTTCTGCGTCCCACATGTCATCACTTTCCCGGAGCCCCTGAGCGGACCTTCCTATCGGCTTAAAACTACAGGAGGGAACCACAAGTTTCATAAACGTTCCACAGTGGGCTAGAATCGAAAAAAGCTGGCCAAGAGGCCAAAAATGGTTTTTAAGAGTGAGGAAAGTGAAACTTTGCATAGTTATCAAAAAAAAAGTTGCCCAAGTTTGACACCCTGTATCTTTTTTACGCGCACAAATAACGAAAAATAAAAGACAGAACAAAAAAATTCAATCTTTTTTGAATACCTATGCAAAGTTTCACGTTCCTCACTCTAAAAAACCATTTTTGGCCTCTTGGCCAGCTTTTTTTGATTCTAGCCCACTGTGCGTTCTCTAGACCTTGACGAGAAATTGTAGATTTTACCGCAGTTGAAGTTATTGATATGGTACTTTTGTGTTTTCCTGTACATGCCATAGAATATGCAACAGAGAGTGAATTAACATTAATAAAACTTTGATTAACACTTATTTGCGAAAAATGCATAAAAGAACAATCGAAGAACGACTTACACAAAAAAGATGAGTTGTAATAAATACCACGAAACAGCTTTTTTGAATTGTTTAGGAATTTTAGACAAAGAATAAAAGTTACACTCGTATAAAGAATATTAATGCATAAAAAATTTTCACAATGGAATAAGACATTATTTCAAAACATCCAATAGCCTAAATTAAATTTAGAGAGTATTCCGGAATTTCGAGATCCAGAGAAGAAAACCCTAGTAAGAACTGATCAGTAAAATCTTGCATCAATATGGGTTACAGTACTTCATCACTAACTCAGATATATACCCAAGTTTTATTGGTCTATAAAGGCGATTGACACACTTACAAAGGCTCCTGCCAACTGAGAAATCCTACGAAGAAATAAAACGTTATTAGGCTGAAATCGACTTCATGGAATTCCGTTCGAACAGCGAACTTTTATCATTGATATCGTCACAGCGTGAAAGTGGGGTTTCCTGTAAAAGCTATCATTAGGAGAAGCTTTTTTCGAGTAGCTTGAAAAATATTCATGATTCTGGATTCATCGCTCACTTTTCCAGCGTGAGTCATAATTGAGCTTAATTTTCAATGGAAAGTGTGAGAAATCTGTGGCGGGTCCGATCATTAGATCCTCGTACCATGACCATAATGAATGTTTGCGATGAGTCTTCAGACCATATCGGATTTCCACGAGAAATTATCTGGGAAATTTCTCCTCGCCTAGAATGATGGACAGGAAAGGAGTAAATATCTTATAGCTGCAAGTTCTGGGAGGATAAATCTGCTTGGCGGCACAAATTCTAAAGAATAAAATGCATCGATGTACCATTAACGTTGTATGGAAGAATATAGTTGGATCCACAAACGGAGATTGTTTTACTGCAGGACGTTTGATAAGGTCTAGTCTCTGGTTGGATGGAGTTGAATACGATGACGCTTGATCGCTGAAGCAGTGTTTACCACTAATTGCTGCAACATCTTTTAGAGAAATCCTCAGCTGTTGAAAGAGAAATTAAAAACTGAATAATAGAGCAGTATTGTAAGTTTAGTTAAACTCCAATATGACAACTTAAGCAATGCTGGATCTTCCCTGCTGCAAAACCCGGATCGTCATTATGTTATTTAGTGGTTACGCAAAGCGGTCATTTATGGATTTTTGTATCTATCACTACCACAAAGTTAAGCCCGAATTCATTAGTTGTAGTGTGATTTTTAATTTTATTAACCTGTACCCAGTAATATGTAGGAAAAATGTGCTGTAGATGCAAGTTTATTTTGTAGGTATAGTTTTCGGTTAAATTTATATGCGTATTAATTTTAATTGATTACATAAATTTGTACTTTTTGGGCAAAATGTATAAAATAAAAAATTATAAATGTAATTACAATTGTATTTCGAGTAATTGAAATTGTATTTATGACTGGTTTTATTTATTGTCTTAACTGCATCGACTTATCGAATTAGTGCTTAGAGGGGTCAAAAAAATGTACATACATATTTATTTTGTGAAATAATCTTGCTTAAGTGATATTCTGCATTTAAATATAATAACCCAAACCTCTTATATGCATTCTTAATACTTTTTAAAGTGCAATTCCTTATTTCAAAAGAAAAATTGTATTTAAAACCCATTAATTATCATTCTTGCAAATTTATTCGCTTCCCACGTCAATTTCGACCGTTTCATTTTTCACACAATTATCATTTTCCAAGAGTTCAGGAGCTCTACGAGTAGGTTTCTAGTTCGCGTAACTCTTTATCGCGTAATTCTTTATCCTCAAGGTTTTAGAAAGCAATTTAAAATGTGTATCAGTGGGATGCAACATAAATCAGAGTGGTACTTTGAGAGGTTTCTTAAAGAATGACCGGACTAAAGCTGTAGGTTCATCCCTTGTTCGATCTAGTTTTACACCTCCGTCGCGGCCTACATATCATATGGAATACACTTTCATTTGGCAGAAGAATCGAGAAGCCACAGATGTCCTCGGAGGAAAACGCTTCGACGAGTAGCGTAAAATGAGAGTAAAAACTTATTCCTTGTCTTCTATCCAAATTCAGTTTTAGGTTCGTAGCTGAGCTTTCTATGTGAGATTTCATCTCGAGGAAAACTTTGGTAATGGATATATATTTCTCAGAGATCTTACAATAGTTAAATAGAATATCTCTTCCGCATTTATTTCACTTAATCTAGGTGAGATTTAATGAGTGGCAACATTATACATGTTTTACAGTGATCATCGATATATTTCATCAAAATAGAAATAGTTATTATTAGAGCAAGTTTGAGAGTAAAATTCTTCTTTTACGTGTAAATAATCGTCAGCTATCCTTCAGAATTCGAAGGAAATGAAAATTTTGCAAATAAAAGGATAAAAGAAGGCGAAAGGAGAACGCAGATTGATAAACTAAGTAAAATATGAAAAAATCGTTTACTTGAGGGGAATAGGCTTGAGTAATACATTTTGGGGTGTGAAAAACTTGCAAAACATACTAATCCCAACATCTTACATTTAAATTTAAATAAAAGTTCTATCTGAAACCGGAGAGGAAAAATTTTAAGCCTGAGAATGGTGTATTTCGATTGAAAATTTTTCTCGCCAATCATTTCATATTTTAAACGCATATACCGATAATGCAAAAATATATCAACACATCATATAATACATCATTACACTACATACTTAAAAAACACACTGACATGGACACTAACATTGTGCTATCCCTCACGTGCCTATCTAAAATATTTATATAATCATAAAAATGTTTAACTTCTACATAAATACATGGAACATTGGATGAAGCGTTGAGGGTTCTTTGATAATCATACGATTATAAATGAATCCTGCGATCTCGGAACCCATATAGCCCCTATTAGGTATTTTCGCTTTCCGTAAGTTCACAACCCTGTTCTATTTTTCGGAAATTCTCGAATGACTTTTATAAATGTCTAGTGACGAGTTTGACTAAGTAACATGGTAAAGGCTTAAAAATGTCTTCTTTTGTGATCAGTTATCATTTGGTTATCTCCTTTACTTAATTGTCACTAAAATGTTGCATATAACATAAATAATAAGTTTTACGTCTTCCCTTTTTATTGTACAGAAGAAGGTAAGGGATTACATAATTCAGCGTTGTATTCCCTTAAAAGTAAAAAATTCGAACACTGGTGCCATTTCTTAAATATGGTGTATCAGATATTTATTACATATTTATCGAATCGAATTTATTCAGGTCAACTTTCAAGTTTAAAATATTAGAAAGATGTCGAGGAGTTTATACTACCTGGAGTGAGTGTGCTGTACCTGCAAGACGACTGCCCTGTTCCTTATAAACTGTTTTCAGTAGGCAATTGAAATAGAAGCTCTTTTGCAATGCCATAGTATGTATATTTAGAAAGCGACCATGGTTTTGAACATTCGTCCATCATCAAGGAAGTACTAAGCGAGCAACATAGTGTATAACGCTTTGTACTTCATTTGCTTGATGATGAACGATTGTTCGAAACCGTTTCTAGATTTTCTCCACCTAAAATATAAAATTCCACCAAATCTCGCTAGAGATGATCTACTTTTTGTTCATGCTGTTGTCTTGAGTGCATTTTGTCTAGGCTAGGAGTGAGCTCTAACAGATCCATCACCAAAAATATTTAATCAGTAAATAATAATCAAACTTGAGAAAAAGAAGAACACTTATACCTTTACCACAGTATTATTTATTAACTCACGACCATGGTTTCGTGGTCCATGGTCTACCATGGTATACCATGTTCGTGAGTTAATAAATATTACTGTGGTAAAGGTATAAGTGTTCTTCTTTTTCTCAAGTTTGATTATGGAGAACTACTACAAAGTCAAGGCCGAAGTAGTAGATTTCAGTAAATAATATACCAGGTTGGAGTTTTTTCCTCTTGCAAAGATAATGACTATCCTCGGGTATCCAAGGATAGGATAGTGTGAAGCAATAGTCCAAGTGGGAACAGTGCCATCGATATGAATTTACAAAGGTAAACACAAAAAGGCACTAAAAGCAACTTTCTTCTTCCTACACCTATCTGCAGGGGAAATATCGGACATTTCATCATTTCGCAATGTAGTTCATTCAAGTTAGCTCCTTTTGCTGTGGTAAAATGCTTTCCTCAAATAATGAGAATACTCCCGTCGAAAGCCTCCCAACTTTGGACTCAATGTTTTATTTTCTTTCGTTCACGAAATACATTTTTTCGTAGAGGATCCCAGGTCTTAAGCGGCACAGGAATATTTTCGACCAAGCAAAAAAGCTCTCAGGAATAAAATATTGGGCATCAACGGACGAATAGATTGAAATCCACTCATAATTGACCGATGCAAGAATATACACATGATCTCCACCGAGATGAATACGAACATTTTAAAGATTATGATATAAAACTGGAATTAGTCCTCAATTAATCCATATTAAATAATAATCTTTATTGTGGATTAAGTCTAGTTTTGTATGTCGCGTTTATATTCTCGCATAGGTCAATTATGAGTGGCGTTCGATCTAATGGTCTGTTGATGCCCAATATTTTATACCTGAGAGCTGTTTTGCTTGGTCGAAAATAATCCTGTGCCACTTAAAACGTAGGATCCTTTACAAGAAAATATGTATTATTTTGTGAACGAAAGAAAAGAAAATGCCGAGCCCAAAATTGGGAGGATTTTGGCGAGAGTATTCTCATTATTTGGGGAAAGCTTTTTACCATACAAAATCTAACTTGAATGAACTACACAACAAATCCACAATAAATAATACATTTTATTGTGGACGAAGTCTAGTTTTGTATCATAATCTTTAATAAATTATGGAGATGTTCCACCAAATATCGATAGATATGTTTCGTAAATACGAATCTGAATGCTAAAGTTGTATCAAGCTTCTGGCTCCACGCATCAAGAGCCAAAACAGAAATTCTTTTCGTTGGCCTACAAATGTAAAGTAGTTTTCGTAGCACACATGGAGTGAAACACGAATTAGCATTCGAAGTTTGTCATGAGCTTTCGCCTTCCATCTGACAATACATTCCTCACCACCACCACCTTCTCAAAACCAGTCGGTCTCTCCCCCCCTCCTTCCACCCCTCCCTCCCCCACCCCATCCCAATCGCTTTCTCCATCGGAGGCGCATCTTCTGGGGACCCTCGGAGCCTAGAGGAGAAAGTCCGCCGCCGCCCAGGGCCGGCGCTCGTCGACGATTTCGAGGGCAATTTGGGGCCGCGGGGAGAAGATGCGGCACACGTAGGGAGAAATGGGAAGGTATTGGTCGGTGGAGTGTAAAGGGCAACCGGAGGAGAAAGGGAAAGGGGTGCGCGTGGACGGCAAACAAAATCGGGAGGCGTGCACGGCCGCAGTTTGTTTATGTAAATGCGCGCTTTCGGTTTTTCTCGCAACTGCAACGCATGTGAAAGTATTGGCGACGATTATGCGTTATGATTGAGGGCAAGGATTATGCCTGTCGAATATTTGCTTCATGTCCGCATTCTCCGTGAGCCTCTTCGGTTTGAAGATGCACTTAGCGTCTCGAGACGGGCTGAAATCTTAGTCGAATCCATGGAATGTTTTCGTGGACGGAAAAGTAAGTGGATTCTGAAAGATGTCTGTATGGACGTGAGAGAGTCCACCGAAATTTGCAAGGGTTCTGCGAAGATTCAAAATGTTTATGGAGAAAACTAATTATATATGTAATTATGGAGAAGAATGGAGAATTATATGGCCGCGGTGGTATAGTGGTTAGCGTGATAGCTCGTTAGAGCTCCAACCCCTGTCCCGGGTTCGAATCCTGGCTAGTCGGAATTTTCCGGTTAGCGAATAGTCGTGTGTGTTCGTCCTTTGTTATCGTTAATAGTGTATATTAAAATGGATGTAATTGGGGTTAGCTTCCTGTTTCCACTATGGAAGTTATTATTATTATATTTTTTCCTTCCTCTTCTCAGCGTTTCTGTTGGAGCAATCCCACCTGTCCCCTTGTTGGAATGGACCAGGCTCTCGACATACAGAGGGAATCCACCCTAACCCATGTGATTCTTGATTTTTCTCGCTCAATTAAGAAACTTGCGCACAATGTGGCACGTTTGTAATAGTACTGTTTCTTGTGCAATGAGTATGATATTTCTTTCTAAACCATGTTTCTCAATATATTTTATAATGTTGCTTGACGCCAGCCCTTCTGCAGAATTAGCCAAAGGGATGATCTGAATGTCCGTTAATTTACAGATACTTTTTCTCTGCCATGCTCTTCATATTTGTCCCTTTTTCCATCTCGGGTTTTCGGCCACTGCTATGTCGATGATTATAGCATTTATTATTATTATTAAAGCAAGCGATGCTTGGAGGAACTTTTCCATAATTTAGTAAAATTGAAGATACAAAAGCTGGCTGATTCAACAAAATAAAATGACATAAGACTGGTTCCGAGCATAACTCCTCCTTATAAGTCAACCGGAATAATGCTAAGACAGTATACCGTATATTCTCAAATATAATAGTGAGACGTGACTTTTTTTGCGAATTCAGGGTTTCCACACATCCACACAAATCGCACACGCCTTACATTCTCGATCTAAATAGCATAATCGTAAAGCGGATATTTTCATTTTACATGAATTTAACACTAAGTTTGATAGGTGTAGTTATATAGGTATGTATAAAAAATGTTGTCGTATTCACAGTTCTGCTGTCATAATTATTATCCTCCGTATTTTTTGTGGTTAACTTTGTGGTAAAATTTACCATAGAATATGGACTGGAGGGAGTTTGTGGGCCTACAACTTTAGGAAACTGATTTAGAGAATCGAAGAAACATAAAATACATTATCAGAATATCATCTGAACAACCCTTGGATTACCGTCGTTAATCGTCCTTCTTCTCACTTGACCGTCATCATCAAATTATTAAAATATTGTTCACCCAAGTACTATTTATTAAAATGGATGTAATTGGGATTAGCTTCCTGTATCCATTATAGAAGTTATTATTATTATTATTATTATTATTACTAAATTTCAATGGGATTAGAAATTTAATTTTTCCACGAAGTAGATATACGTAGATACAGTCATCGTTGAAATGAGTATCGAAATTGAGCAGTAATTTACACAAGAGTTCTCTTTTGGTTTCTTTCATCTCCCATAAGATATAAGGGTATGCGATCATGGATCTTTTACATTTAAAATACTTAACATGAGCAATAAACTTGCGGTTTCTTTAGCTGTTAAGGTAAGCATATATGCTAGGTTTTTGGAATATTTTTGAGTAAAAGATTAATTCTGCAGGCTTCAGTTGATGTTAATTTTCTCCCGATGTCTCTTTTCTCTAGGTATCGGTAAGCATTAGCAATGTTATTCCTTCACTAAGAATACCAATCGGCCGAAAAGCTTCAATTTTTGCCCACAGGGTTTCTCTCTAATGACTGTCTCATGATGTTTATTAGATCCATAAATGAAAGTTAGTCGATATAAAATGATGGATGTCGTTTACTGGACAATGGCTCCCATTTTAAGAAATGTGGCCTGAAAGCTCGTCCTAGTTCTAATAAAATAGAAAAAAACATAAAGATATTCTTCTTTGGCTTGAGCTTCATTTTTTATGACTTTCAAAACCAATTTCTACGCTATCAAAACTACCAAATCTCCTTTTGACTTAGAAATAAAGGTTAAGTATTAGCAATACTGCTTAATGAATGCTAGAATATCGTCCAAAATATTTCTTATATATTTATTGTTTGACACATATGGCAGAGATTGGTAACAAACGATAGAAACGTTTATTGTTGTTTTTGTTACTCTTCGAGATCTTGCCAGAGGTTTGCTTTTCTTCCAGATATGATATTATTCGAAATGTTTTTATTTTTCTCTTTGATGTTTACAGATATTTTCGATACTGTAATTACTCTTATATTCATAATATCCACGTAATTCTTTTGATACTGTTTTCCCGATTTACTTCCCGAGTTTTTTAGATCACATGCCGATTCGTTAAATGTGTTCAGTTCGTGTCTAACATCAATAACTTATGTATTTGTTCGAGCACTCTCAAAAACACCTGTATCTTACCTCTGGCGCAGGTTTCATTAAGCCTTACATATCTCAGTCTTTGTAAAGAGAAATTCTCACCAATTTTCTGACAATATCAAGGAGAGAACTAATGCTTATAAATAATTATAAGACTCCAGCTAATTATGAAGTTTTCCAATAGTTAATTTCGGTCATTTCATATCCCACCTTCCAAATACGCACTCTCGCTGATCTAAATTTGCAGTGAATTCCGATTCAGATTTCTTTTTTAATTTATCCATTTGCATTAATTCATTGGTAACCAGCGCAAAGTCGTCGAAATCTATGATAGAAATATTTTTGCTACCAATAAACAATGGCAGCGAATGCACATATTCTCCTCGTGGGAATAAGTTCTTCTTGAGATTCAAAAATTATTGTTAGTGAGGGAACTTAACTTTGAAATTCTCATCGACGAAGAGATTTCGCTTTTGCTGAAGCACTATGACTCATTTCTTACAAACCTCAAAAGGATGTCAACATTTTTACTGGAGAATAATGAAAGAAAAGGAATGGCAGTTATCATATCCATGTAAGTGGACAGAATTATTATTATACAGTTCCTCCGCAGGATGACAAAAGGTCAGGTGGCGACGTTACAATACTCACATTCTACAACTAAAATACATTACATTACTACATTACATTACTACATTGCATTACTACATTCTACTATGTTCTAACTTATGTCCACTAACTACAATATTTTACAAGGCTTATAATTGATGTTTTATACAAACAGATACATTTCCATAATACAATTGAACATTCATTTTTACAATAAAAAAACTGTCTTACATATTAAAATTACAAGTTCACAATTTAAGTAGCTATGTTATACAATTATATTATTCTACAACAGATAAATCACATCTATAACAGCAGTTATATTTAACAATACAAGTAAAAGATTTCATAAGGATAGTTGATGAGATTTGCTTAATAAAGCCCTAAATCAGGAACAGAATTTTCAATTTATCTCTCAGCTTACATGCTCAAATGACCTTTTAAAAATTGGGGAATATATTAATGGGAATTCACAACAATAATGAATCGCCTTATCGTTTACCTAATTAAGTATTCATATTTGGATTGATATTATCGAAAACAAAATCGGAAAGAGAAAAGGATTATATTGGCTGCATATCACTCTAGTATTATTAACATCGAACTCTCCATACGTTGAAGATTTCTTCGCTGTGCTTTAGACTCAGCTAACGAGTGTGTATTCGGTAAGAAATGAAAAACTTTGTAGTTTCCACACAGATAGTGTGTATTCGGCCAACGAATATTTTGATTGTGCTCACAAAATTCTAAGAATATGTTAATTCTAAGTAAAGTGAATGAATACATTCTAATATAGCTGTTTCGTAAATGTTCGGCAGAATTTTTTGGTCGTTTGGGTGTTGTAGGACGGGTAAACCAATGGGGGATAGCGTTTTGGCTGATCGGTGTGATTCTAGAACGGGCATCCTCGTCCGTTGTGGAATCACTGAATGTAGAATATGGACATGGAAGTGAAAGATTCTTAAATGAGATTTTCTTTTGAGATGAATGGGAGGAGTGGTGCAAGAGATGGGTAGCTTGGTCAAGGGCGCGTTCTGTTCCCGAAGGAAGGGTGTCCCGTGGGATGGGAAGGCCATTTCGAGGTCAGGCAGCAGCTGCAAGAGAGGCGAGGGCGCCCCACATCGCACAAAAGCACACTCCCTGCGAGGGAGTGCTTTTGGGAGACTGAATCAGATAACAGAGGAATGAGCCCAAGATTAAATGTTTAAGATGACTACGATAAAGGGATTTCCGCATAGGAAATTCATCATGCGTTAGCCTCTTTCGTGCGGTCATTTTTTTTTACAAATTTCTCTAATTGACAATTATAGGTTCTGGAAAGCCCTATTACTTCATTAGTTCTTGAGAATTAATCAGAATTTTCCCTTTCTTCCAAATAATTGGAGGACTCTTTCGGATAAAATCTTCAATATGTGAACGAATATGTTACTAACCACTGCGTTGGTGCAATGGATCACAAACCTCGCTTTCCAAGTGACATTATATGTACGGTAGCTGTAAAATCTTTGATTTGGTAACACTTTTCAGTCAATTAGCAGAAAACGTTATCGCCATCATCTTCCTTTCAAAATGTTCTCGTTGGATCTTCACTGCGTTCTTTGGGAAGTTTTCATTTAACTATTCATACCGAAACCTGTTTTTGTATGTAAACATTTTTAGTACCTTTACACATATTGAAATAGCCATTCGGATTTATTATGAAACTGAATGCAACGAAAAATGATAAACGGGCATGAGCTTAGCAAAACTGTTTCCCTGCTGATCTAATGGATAACTTTTCTGAGAAACCCTTTAGTATTTGACATATTTAAAAACCACACAAATGATGCAAATATCATGAGTGAAGACCGTATGGTCACCGTGTTTGTAGAAACACAACCCTGAAGCAATGAGTTTTTGAGTTACATCGTGATGAAAACGAGCACAAATAAATCGAAATCCTCCACTATTCATTTCTCATTTTTATTCTCATTTGTGATAAATAACTAATTTCTAAGCGTAATTGTTTCATAGATAATCTGTGGTAACTATGAGTGGCACAATGAGGGTAGTGAAATTTTCGCTGAGCCCTATCATGTTTTAAGTGAGATATTGTATAAATATTTATAGTTTGTTATAGTTTTGCGCTATTTATTGTCATAGTTATGCGATATTTATTGTTACATTTGTGCGCTTTCGTATTTACTAGTTAAAATGGAGATGTGAAATTCATGTTGGAAAGATAAAACAGCTTAAGTAAGACAAAAACTCCTCTTGATCTCAAGGGAAAACTTTTATAGGCTGTACATTTCAATGCCAGAGACTGAAAGATCTCTAACGTGTCACAAACGAGCATTGTTTTTGCGATATCAAGCAAATCGGTTGAAGTGGTTCACTGTTTCACGCTATCCTCACATTACAGTTAGGATACTTTGCATAACGGGCAGAGAATCGAATCTGCATACCTTTCACAGGTTAACGAGTGGCAAGCATGCGGAGAAAGAATTCGTACTACGCACGTCCCATTACAGCATTCTAAATACAAGATTCATCCATTAATTTTGATAGCAGAAAATATTTGATTATAAATGAAAAGTTATTCGTAAATGAGAGTTGCTTTCGCTGATTGGGTCCAGCGAGGATTGATGAGAGTACCGTAAACCGTACTTGAGCCTTGGGGCGTTACTTGGACCCATAGCAAAAAGAGGCTGGAAATGGCCAAAAGAAAGACATTTTGCAGTACAAGTGGTGTCATATAGACATGAAAATCGTTCCTCCGAAACTTATTAAAAGGGGTGTTTTTTATCGCCTTGTAGATACTTCTCACAATTTGTTTGCCAAAAATTATATAAATTCCAAGACATCATTATTTCACATGATTCCATATAGTGTTTTCGATTTATTCATCGAGTTTTTGCAATTAAATAATCATTTCATGGCCTCAAAATGTCTCTAAAGAGTTACATTTCCCTACCCTATGTCCTACTTAGGCCCATTACATATTTACATTGTTTAGTCAATGGAAAAAGGAGCTTGGGTCCAAGTAGCCCCAACCTGGGGGATTCTATGACCCCCTTTAAAAAACAAAAATTTTATTACAATCAGCGAAAAATGTTGTTCAAAAGAGCTTTTAAATCATCGAAAAATATCTAAAACATAGTAAAAAATTTGTTATCAGCACAGGTTATGGAATTTAGGTATTGTTTTGTTCGGAAAGTCCAAAAAATCAGAAATTTTGGGTCCAAGTAACCCCGGTTTACGGTAATTGAATTTTGAATCACGCCCTGATGCTTTGTAACAAATCAAATTTCGTGATTTAGAGAGGCGTGTCCTTACGGTTCTAAGACCCACTTTTCATCTCCGAAAGACAGCCAAGTCTAAGTAAGAAAAGAAAAATTTGTTTTTCTAATTTATTTGACTTAACGTTTCACGAATATTTAGAAATTTGATGAGAGGTATCAGATCTCCCGGGGGATTTATTTTCAATGAGGCAAGCAACACGAAAAATTATATTACTAGACGAATAAAGTCAATAGTCATTAACAGCTCGAATCCTACCACAAAAGCCCATAAGTCCCACAAAAGGTATGAATTCCACCGATATATATTATTCAGCATGTAAAATTGGGTTTATATTTTCCCAAACTGCTACTGTATATAGATACAATGTAATCCTCAATGATTGAATAAATAGGGAGAGGTATAAAATCTTTCTAAAAGGGGAGATATTGATTTCCAGCCGAAATTTGTTTTTAAAATCGAAAAAGTTATTTACTAGTAAAGGGCATCATATATATATATATATATATATATATCATCATCATCATCATCATCAGCCATTTTCAATCCGACGTCGGATGTAGGCCTCTCCAAGCGCTTTCCAATTCTCTCTATTCTG
>KZ308633.1:248283-330264 GCA_000376725.2 Ladona fulva | reverse complement strand
TTCCTTTCTCGTCTTGAGTCATCCGTAACTCTTTCCTCTAAATGTTAGCCAATCTTTGTTTATTATAATCTTTCCTGGATAACTCGTGTGTATCACAGAGAAAACAACGAATAATGTTGTTTAAATAATAATATTGGTTGGCTACGCTCTTCTTGCCGCCGTCCGGGTGCGGTGAACCCCTTGCACCCATAGGACGGCACGTCTCTGTATGAAACAGATCTATTAGAATCTTATTGATTTAAAATCAGAGATCGTGAACTTTCTGGAGAGAATCTTTGCGAGGGAATGGTATACAATACGTCGTCGTAAAAGCGGATAAAAAACATCGAGGGTATCTAAATTGACGAAGAAAAGAGAAAACAGAAAATGACCCCATAGCGATGTGGCACACTTCTGGACCGAAGGGACTGTTAGAAAGTGCATCGATTTGGACAAGAAAATGAATTCCGAATTGACCGGAGGAACCTCAGGAAGCACGAGAGAGAACAAAAAGATGAGAATCCAACTTTTTTCGGTGAAAGTTCAATTGTAGTCGTGGAACTGTAAGATGGCCATCTCATGAAACTAGGTTATCGTCGAAACAAGTGGAGGAGGGCTACTTAATCGTAAGAAAATAAGTGAATGTACACACAGAACTTACTCCACTAAGAATTTTGAAGCAAAGGAATGTTTCTAAATCCAATTAAAATCTGCGCGAATTCCATAGCATACCATTCCATTGCGTGTCTTTTCTTCCCAGAAGATAAACATTTCGAAGAACGTTTCCCTTCAACGATATCAAAAACGAATGTACAGTGAGCGAGATGAAAGGGAGGAGAAACCGATTTTTAATACATTTATTTTCGGCAAAAGTAATCAATAAAGAAAATTGGTTGATTACACTCTCTAATGCACGTCTATGGGTGGCTTGAAGGGTATCAGATTAGACACATAAGTTAGGTAATAAGTTATGTAATATGTTAATACACATAAGTTAGGTAATATGTTTCATACAACATCATCAAACTCATTGCGATAATCAACTTGTCAAAAAATATAGAAAATAATAGCAGGAAGAGGATATTGCTTATGTATCAGAGAAACTAAATTCCATTTTACTTAAATCATTGAATGCTCAAGATTCGATTTTTAATAGTTAGGTACACCGGGAACTTTATTTGAAATGAGATTCAGATCGTAAACTTCCTAATGTTTAACATGTAGAATAAACTACAGGTATCCATTCTCTACTAACAATAAGTAGTGACACCCATCGCTATGCATGCGTAGTTTCGTGCGTCTAACTCCATAATTTATCTTCTCAATATTTGAATAACTGTATTTGTTAGAAATCACTATGAGGTTATCTTACACTCCTTTGAAAATTCACGTGATATGATTAGCTTTTAATTATTCAGTATTATAATTATGATATCCGATTAAATACCGATTACCATATACCTAAACTTTTAATTAAGCTTCCGTTTTCTGGAGCATGAATACTCCTGCAGAAACCCACAAGGAAATTTCACTTATTATGATTTTTATCAGTATTATGTTTGCCACTGTTTTAATTTGATATTTATTTAGATGATTACGCTGTTGCGTTGATACTGATCATCAGAAGATTAAATTCCGTGGGAGTCGTGATGCTTGGTAAAATTTCCTTTTTGATGGACGTATTTTTCGGAATGAAAATAATTGAAGTCTTAAGTCTTAATTTAATATATAACAGAAAACGTAGGACTTGCTGCAGGGCTGCAAATTGAAAATTTCCTCTCTACTTTTTTTATCATTAGATCATTATTTTTGGAATAGATTTTCATCGAATTCAACAGAAACCTATTCAAACATGGGAACCGTTAGATCAAGGATAAGGTTGTGGGATACTGCTTATCACGTTGTGTTCTGCAGGTACTTGTACTTCTGCTCGTACTTGGATCAAACCAAGACGTAAGTAACTGGGACACGGACCCAGATATCCCGCTTTTCTGGTGGATGTTAGAGGAAGAGAATACATTTTAGACTCTAAACTAATTTAACCATCTCGCAGAGAAGTCTCATTTCATTCTTAGGGAAGCTTCCTCGGAGGACCGTGGCGCTGGAGGGTGCCGCCAAGTTTTTCTCCGTAGCCTCCAGCGGAGGAGTTCTTTTCCTACAACCTAAATCTTTCATACATATAATAATTAATGTACTTTTTATTTTTTATATAAATTATATTTTTTAGAATTGTGTATTTTATTTGAGTTGTAAGTTGGTCCAGTTATTTTCAATCAACTTAACATAGTCAATCACAGTCAGGACTCTTATGTATAAATTTAAACAAATATTTAACAATCTTAACTGAACAGGCTACTTCTAAAATACAATGGCACTCTAACAGTCACACACTCAACACTCACACAATAACAGCAGCAAAGCCAGGCAATAATTCGGAACCATCGAATTATCATTTACAGCCCTGCTAGACTTAAGGTAACATTATCACTACAACTGCGTTTATCACGCACATATCCCCTGTCATCAATGTAGCGGCGTCATCTAGCCTAACAACGCCGAGGTCCTGGTCAGGGCATGGTTGTTTGTGTTCGTATTTACTAGGTTACTTGTAAGATTGGTCTCATTACACTAAAATTCGCCTAAATAAAGACATGATTATTATTATTGTTGTTATTAATATTGTATTTTTTCTCTTACATTTTTATGTGGTATCTTTGTGCCTATGACGGGTATTCGCCAAGTCACATGTTCCTATATTGTTATTATTTTTATGGTATTTCTTATTCTACTGATTATTGATTACTGATTACAGAAGAAGAAATTTTCGCGTTATCGAGCAGGTATCCAGAATTACAGATTTTTGTAGGGACATGCAGATTTTTGGTCTTAAGCCTGTCTCCATTAAGCCGTTATGCAATGATTTTGGAATTATTCCAGTTGATGCAAGTATGATTGGTACTATTTTCACAGATTTTTGGTGCCACATATGTTTTATTTCTTCCTTTAGTGTGAGGTGTTTTCGTATTTTCTCTGCATGCTTTTTTTGCATGTTATAATAGAATTCGGAACGGAAATTTCTATAAGGTAGGTAGTTTTACTAGATTTGTGAATGAGTGTAATATTAGGTTGGTTATGAGGTATACTTCTGTCTGTGATGGTATTTCTTTCCCAGTGTAAGTTTACTGATGTATTTTCTAAAATACTTTCTGGTATATATTTGTAACACGGAGTATAAGTATCGATGAGAGTATGTTTCAGAGAGTGTTCTTGATGTATTATTTTACAAACATTGTTGTGTCTCCTTGTGTATTCTGTAGAAGCAAGCAACCCACAGCCGCCGATAATGTGGTCAATTGTCTCAGATTGTTCACTTATAATTCGCACGCATTTATTGTTTGGTCCGGAAATGCTACCATGAATCCTTCAGTTTCCGCAAAGATGTTGCCATCTGTCAGCCAAGCATTAGAAGCTGATGTGTCCACATGGGTGAGGGTGTCTCTCATTAACGGCCTTTTCTTTCCATTGCAGCATTAGAGCGCTGGTAGTTTTGATTTTTTTCTATTATTATTATTGTTATTATTATTGTAGACCCCCTCGTATCTCCCCTCCCAATGCGTGTAGTAAAAATCGTTTCTTGCTTATATTTTAAATAGTGTGTAGTAAAAATTCAGAGGTCGGGCGTAAGGTAAGTCCATTGGCCTAACCTCGCCAAAAGGGTGAAATGAATAATAAATAAATACGATTTTTTCACTTCCGTTTACTCCTTGAAAATCATCACGCTTGAACTTGAAGAACCGTATCCGATCTCCTGAATGGCTTTGCTCCCAGCTACTTACACTGAGACCGACAGATCGCTCTAGATTTGTATTGTACGAGAAGCACTGCTTTTGAGAGCCTAATTTCCCTTTAAAATATATATCTCGGGCCACTGAAAATCGATTCCTCTTCCAGAACTGTCGCTTTAGGCAATTTGCTTCGAAAGTCCAATCGGAGCGCCGATGTGAGGGTCGGAAAGAAAGCAAGAGCCTCGTCTTCCTTTAGCGGACCTTAGATTAAAAAATCGTCCGGAAAAAAAGGTAGGAAAGCAGGAAAAATTTTCTGAGGATGATATTAGTGGGACAGGCACTAAAGAGTTTGGAGAAAGAGAGAGTGGAGGGCGTCGTTGGGTGGACAGAGAAAGCTGACGGAGATGGGCCCAAACGAGGCGATCCGAAGGAAAGAAGAGAGGAAGAAAGTGAAAATGTTGACTGAGCTCGCGTCCTCTTTGGTGGGTGTTTGCGGATGAAAGCGTAAATTGACGGCTAATGCGAAGATTATTTCAGTTTGCATCCGTCGCCAATCCGTGGACTCTGAGGATCCTTTTGCTTTCACCGAATGGAACCATAACCGATCCGAATGTTGCAATCCGCTGACGCTTGCGAGCGTTATCGTCGGGCTCTGAAATGAAGTGTCTCCAAAGGAGGTCTTGCCTGCCATTTGCAATCTCAGCAGAAGACGTGCTTGCTTCCTAGCGAACGGATGATAATGTATGGCAGGCAGAGTGAGTGTAAAAATAGGGTTTAGAGGGAAAGTAGATGGAAAATGGATGGGAAAATTTTTCAGCATAGCGGCGGCTCGGACTTCACGCTGGATTCGTTTCGATCACATACCGAAACAATTTTTATAATTCGAAATAATGGAAAATGAATCAGACCGTTCCCAGGCACTGAAGAATATCGATTTCTATAAACATAAGGAGCGCATGCGCATGATTTAAGTGTAAATAATACGATTAAACGCTCAAGTTACTCGTATTAACGAAACTTGGAAAATTGCTGAATTCTGGGGTAATGTTAACGATTCCAGAAGGCGAGTACCAATATTCGCGAACGCCTTCGTTAGCAGTGACGTCTTTTTAACATTTTTCTACGCAGGAACACCCTCCTGGTTGATTTCTCATTTAGTTTACTGTCACGTCTTGTTCTCGAGAGTTGTCAGAACTGGAAGTCCTCCATGTTGAGAGATTAAATGGGAGCAGTTAGTTAAGATATCCTTTCTGAGGATTCTGGTGAAACGCCCTGGTTCTACATCTTACTCGAGAGGCAAATTACGTCATTACTCATCTTGTTTCGTGAGCCTTATTCCTTATCCAGGGCTTTTGTTAGCTAATGGTGGAGGGTTTGAGGTTCAACCGACCTCCGGGTTGAGTACTTAAAAGACAGACCTCTTGATGCCGTATTACTGGGTGTACTAAAGTTTTAAGGTCTACACATTTTTTTCTAAACAAGTATTTACCCTAGAAAGTTGAAAGTTCTGTCGCTTCTGGACGAAATATTCTTTACACATTTCTATGACATTTTATTACACATTTTTTATTACTTCGTCGCTATCATTTCATGGTTGCCGAGAACATTTCTTTAAGGGTATGTTTTGTCCACTGGAAAATCACTAGAAAAATCGAGGTTCGTTCAAGAACTAAGGTCTCCAACATTTTTTATGCACCATATGGTGCTGCTATCTATGTTGCACATTGAGAAAGAGATTTCAAGTTTAAACTTTCAGACCGCATTTAAAAAAAATAAAAGCGTTGATCTACTTATTCTCAGTGCTGATAAAATGTTGGAGAACTTAGAACTTAAAGGGACCTAAATTTTCCCGTAAGTTTTCAGTGGGTAAAATATACCTCTAAAGGAGTGTTCTCAGTATGACTCACGCAGCGTTGTCGAAAAGTCCGTTTAGTTATCGGCGTCCCAAACCGTCGCAGGATTTTCTTTCAGATTCCTCTTCAGAAAGCTTCAAAGTACGCCGTGGTATAAGTAAGCCCGTGTCTATCGATATCTATTTCTACTATTTTCCTCGCTTTATGTAAAAATTTGCTCTAACATAATGGGTCCGTCAATTTTTTACTAAATTATGCAAATATTCAACCGAGGTCATTAAAATTGACTATAATAAAGGATAAAGAACAGATTTATAGCATGACATTATGTTTTACCCGATGATTTTCCTCATTTGGGTTCAGCCCCAACTTGAAATTGAAGAATTTCGCGAAAAATTGAAGACAGGAATTTTTCGCAAAACTTTGTCGTGCTTGACCCCCTGTATCATTGCGATGCGTAAAATTGAACGTAAACGACTAGCATAGTTGTACGAGGAATTTATTCAAGAGTAGCCATACGAAGCCCTCACTCAAAAAACCCTTTTCGTACTTTGGCCAGTTTTTCTCGATTCCAGCTCACTGTTTGACGTTTTGAAAAGTTTATTAATATTCACGGCGATTTCACTGAGAAGTGGCAGAAGTTTCAATTTTATGGATAAAGTAATTTTTTAGGAAAAAATTTTAAACCTTAAGACTTGAACACACCTCGCAAAGAATCCGATTAATCAGGATTATGTTACATTATTGAGCATGAATGCAACTCACATTACTATGGTGATACCGAGGAAAATTTTTCGGAATTCAGAAATGAATTGAGAATTCCATATGAAGTAAATAAAGAGAATACATATTTATCAGTTCCTCTGTTACATCAGCTATCGAAACTTGATCCGGGTCGGCACAGTTTTCTAAGAAATTTCGGAAACGTAGAAATTTCTTATCACCATTTCACTCTGCACGTAATCGCCGAGCTATCGTTCTTCTGTTTGTAATGAGAGCTCCACCTACGCCTGAGACACGCGTGCAGCCATCGACGTGCTGCGGAAGGAAGTGCTAACGCCTTTTTTCGTTTACTCTCTTGCGATGCTAAACACGCTTTTATTTCTCAGAAGGTGAAGCGTGCTCAGCGAAAAACAGCCAATATACGATAAGTCAAACTGAGTAGTCGGTGAAATTCGTGCGTGAAAATAAATTGTTACGTCTTTGATAAAAGAGAAATTCTATTTATTGAGTGCGGAGAAAGCAAGCAATTAGTTTCACCTGTACTTATCCAATACTGCAATTTAGAGGAAAATAATGCGTATAGTGATACTTATTTATAGGGTGGGTTTAATTTAAAGGGAAGGTTTTAATACTCGATCGCGTTCTAGGCCATTTTATTCCCTAGCTAGTAACTAGTAGTTATAGTAGTAAATTCATGATGTACATTTTTGTAACATATCATACCATTTTATGCAAAAGATGTTTTCCTAGTGTTAACTTTTATCGTCAAGTCAGGCACCATCTGATGAGCCCTTCACCGCTCAAGAGAAACTTGCTGTCAAGCTTTCAATATATATATATTCTGTTTTTTCATACACTATGCATTTATGGGATTGCAGGTTTCTACCTCCACTTCCACTATGCATTTATGTTTGTAATTATAATAACAACAAATGATCCTATACCTAAACCTATGATGTACCGTAACGTATAATTGAATTGGTCTTCAATACATTTTCGATAATGCTACCGTATTGCATCTCATTACTGAGACTCGAAATGGTGCTCCCAAAAATATTTTCGTTCTAAAAAATTCGGATTTATTCTACAGCCTTTCTGAAGCTTTTGGTAAGCAAAAGTAAGTTGCTTTACCATTTCCTTAGCGGGTCAGAGGTTGATGGTCTGTCATGAATCATATGGGCCACGCATTGCGGGCCTAACTCAACTGGAAATGCTGACTTGGCGTTAAATAGACCTTTATTTCTTCCTGGGAACTTATTTTCCAAAGGGTATCCGTTCGCATGGGTTGAATGTCCCTTGCTAAGGAACAGGATTTCCGCATTTCTCATCCTCCTGAATTTAGAATACATATGGACTGCGTATACAACCATCTCTGCAATGAAGGTATTGGTGATTGTACATGTGCTGGACGAATTCTCTGAAAAATGAAATGAACCATTGATCTTATCAATTAATCTTGTTTAGTATCCGAAAATCTTTTTCTACGAAAGAAGTTCTACTCTTTTCGTGATTTTCTTTCTGTAAAAGTCTACCTGTTTCAAATCAACGCAAATAGTAGTGATGGGTTTGAAGTTCTAGTGTGAGATAAATAGAGTGAAATAGAAATAGAATTAAAATACGTTGCTTTCTAAGCAAAGGTAGAAATCTTTGATTGTTTTTTGTTTTCAAGCCGTTACTTCCGTGAAGCTTTAGTGCATAGAAAGGCAAAGAAATATCATTTCCCTACGATTCAAATTACGAAACAAGTTTAAAATGTTTTTGCCAATGAGTTTCATTAATGTAACAGCAAAAATTATGGTATATGGAAGTAAAATTAGTAAGAACCCAGCGGAATTGGGTTAACTTATTGATTAACAAACTCAACCCAACAACGAACAGC
Source organism: Ladona fulva (assembly GCA_000376725.2). Classification (NCBI taxonomy): domain Eukaryota; kingdom Metazoa; phylum Arthropoda; class Insecta; order Odonata; family Libellulidae; genus Ladona; species Ladona fulva. Next base: position 322,045 of record KZ308633.1, on the reverse strand, counting down.
AAAATTCAAAACAACTTCAGCACTGGAAAAGACTCCAGAATTGTAAGATGCAGAATGAAGATAATTTTGGAATGAAAAGCAGGAAGTTAATTTCACGCGGAAAGCACTAAAAAAACTCGGAGGAAACGAAAAAGAGTTCCAACTGGAACTAAAGAATATATTCTTGGCACTTAAAGAAGATAAACCAGACGCCAAAGCCATGGAAGAGTTGAGGAGAACAGCGGAAGAAGTGGAATGCTCACCAAGAATACTTGGGACGAAAAGTTGAGTGGCGAAACTCGATGAAAACTAAGGAAAAAATATGAAATGCCGAAATGAGGGAAATAGAGAGGAACTGAAGAATTCTGACATGCCAAGAAAAAACCATGAATACGTCGTGCTTTGCGAATTCGTCGGAAGAGAAATCAAGGAAGACGTTAGGAATTACAGCGAAAGGGTTGAGTAAGAGGCTGTCGACAACAGCAAGAAGAGCACGAAGAACGCCTGGCGGTGGGAACGAAGCAGATTTTAGCCAGGCATGATGGGGCAACTATGTAACTGACATACATTACATAAAATTAGAATAGGCCTCCCACTTTGAATAAAGCAGTCCCGGGTTCGATTTCCGGTGGGAGCTCACGTGCAAAATGATCTCAGTTGTTGAAGCAATTTTAACAATGTACTACATAGTAAAACTAGAATACTTAAGAGAACTGTGCAAGAAGACAGGGAATGTTGATAACAAAAACGGATGAGCAAAGAAAATTTATCGTAATAATTTGTCATGTTTAAATTAGGAAAGCAGAGGAATTGGAACAGAGGACAATCTTTCGTGGTTTAAACTGCAAATCGTGCACCACCGGACGTACAGCAACACGCGGAACGGTCCCGCGTAGCAGCGGACTGTTCAGCTCGTATTTTCATTTGTCCCGCCAGACCACCTAGCGGAATATCTCATTGTGATCTTGGTAATATTGTTAAAGAACCGATGTATAATAATCATGAAAACCTTCCAAACATTGTTCCGAGAAAGTATGCTTTTAAGTCCTTTTAAAGACATACTTGAAGGGAGCGAAACAGTTTCAATATGGAAAGACTGTTCTTCTTGTACTTTAGGGCAAGCATCGCATAGTATGGTCACAATAGCATTCATGAAACGGATGAAAAAAGAGATCACAACCAAAAATCATGATATACCTCTATATTTTCCCATAAGAACTCATAGCAGCTGCCTAACAGATGAAATATGGAAACCTTCAGAAGTTGATGGAGAACGAGCGGAAGCTGTATTGTTTACAAACGTTTTAGCACAATTATTCACTAACTGCTTGAGAGAAAGGAGAAACTTCACAGACTGGGGCCTTGCAAACATAACCCTTTTACACTAGAGCACCAAGATAAACTTTACTCAGGTCAAATTAACAAAGGTAATGTGCAACCCTTTTGCATCACAAACACCAATACAACCGACTGGAAGAGATACCTCAGGATATCTGATTAGAAGCCAGTTTCCTAGGACCACTGGTAACATCAGTAGGGAATAAAAGCATTAATAAAGTGAATGCAAACATCAAAATATGCTGGGGCGCCTTCGGAAAGATCGTGCAGGCTGAGGTCTCAAATGCTGGTGGTCTTCAAACAATGCGTCTCACCAGTCTTGACATCCAAGTCATAATTGTGTGTTAAACTCACAAATTATTCAGCGGTTTTGGAAAAGGCAATGATGTGTAGTTCGCTGGCAGCTTTGAATCATAAGAAGTGACAGAATCGTTGTACCTGAGTGAGGATGATAAGGATAATTTACATTACAAATAAAATTATCACTGAGGTGGATGTGGGTGGACTATGTAGCAAAAAGAAACGACAGCTATTGAGCATCAGTAGTTATCATTTCGTAAAAAATAGAGCTGAAGAGATCAAGGAATACTTATGTAGATGTGAAACATAGACGACATCAAATACCGAGATCTAACCTCGCAACGAAATGTTCAGGATACAGAGAATTGATAAACGGTAGGGTAGGCCTACAGACATAGGATTTCATACGGCTGATGATAATGATAGTCGTATGAATATGCCTTATATTAAAAACGATAGCGGATTAAATATGCAGAATAGAGTTTTAGCGATGTTAGTAGCACAGGGATGCCAGACTGAAATGCTCTTCGCGGTACATTCTTACGTTTCGCTAATAGCATGAGTATTTCTGTGCGGATATTTTAGTGGGAATCTCTACAAGACGGCCATAAGTGATTCACTTCAACCATAGGGAATGATAAACTTTAATTACTTAATTAACAAATATGCTGTTGGTTTAGCGATGAATTGAATCCAAACAAAGAAAAATATCTTCTTGTATATTCCTCACATTCTTTGTAAATCACATGAAGCAAATTTTCAAAAGTGCCTTACTTTACTTTAACATTGCATTCCCCGTCATTGAATTGTTCTCTTATTATCAGAAGCTACGAAAATCACTAGTCTTCCTGAATGAGTCCTGTCGTGACCATACTATGCCATGCTTGCACCTCAAGGACAAGGAGAACTATCTCTCTCTATTTAAACTGTTTTGCCTTCCTTCGTGTATCTCTTTATAAGGACTTAAAAACAAACTTTCTCGGAACAATGTTCGGAAAGTCTTATAATTGATTCTTTAACAATATTATCAAGAGGACAATGAAATATTCCGCTAGGTGGTCTGGCGGGACAAATGAAAATACTAACTGGACAGTACTCTGTTGTGCGTTGCTGTACGTCTGGTGGTGCACGATTTGCAGTTTAATCCAAAGATTGTCCTCTGTTCCAATTCCTCCTCTTTACTAATTTAAGCCTGGAAAATTATGAACATAAATACATTTTTATTCTTTATCTTTAATCAAAATGTTCCGGGAAAAGTGAAGGAAAGTTACTTAAGGCGTGCGCTTGGAAAAACCCAAAAGGTGAACGGAACTGAAAAGGCCTGACGGGAGATTGGGGCGGAGAGTGTTGCGAGTGAGTCGGTTCCACGAGATAGATTAAGTGGTTATGGCTTCCACCTGGAACGTGGATCCGGGTTCACGCCCCGATATCGCGTAAATCGTACATATTTCGGTAGCTTCTTAAAAATAATAACAATTTCACCCCTCAAAATGTTTGATGAACATTTGAAGTATGAAATAAACTATTAGGTACTCAAAATTTCTCGATAAACAAATAGCTAGCAACAAATATTTAGCATTTATAAGTACCACGGATATAGATTCTAGTATTATATTCTTGAGATTCTTGAGAAGAGGCACACATATCTGATCCGAATATACGTCGGATAATAAATTCATTTAGACTTAAATTCATTCTTTGACTCGTTTTTAACATTACTCCAATTATTGAACATATATCGAACTAGATGAAGGTGAGGAGGAGAAGTAAGATATGAAATAATAATAAATAAATTTATTTTGGGCGAAACTGAGACTGCAGACTCTCGTCTTCCATTTAACCCAGCGTCAGTGTAAAAAAGTGGATAAAATAAGAATGAAAGTTAATTTAAGTCGACAAAAATTGAAAAGACTTAGTCGTGGATTTGACGGAGCGTAAAGTGAAGTTTAATTTAACGGAGTACAACACAGCTGAGTGTATGTCCTGTTAGTCTGGTTGAGTAACATTAGAGCAAAAGATATAGGGAAATTCCCGGGGACTTTCTCAGGGGCACCATTTCCAAGGGATATCCCATTAGTCCTGTTATTCTATCAGGAATCTGAGTTAAAGTGAGAGAATGAGAGAATATAAAATTTCCGCTAAAGTTAAGTTTGATAGTATTGTATAGTAGTATTGTTAAAAGTGCTTCGACAGCTTAGGTAATTTCGCACGTAAGCTCCTACCAGGAATCGAACCCGGGACCGCTTTATTCAAAGTGGGAGGCCTATTCTAATTTTATGTAATGTATGTCAGTTATAGACATTTACATTTACATAAATACCCCGCAAACCGCCGTATGGCGTATGGCAGGGGGTGTTAACACACCAAAGTCCCTAATTATTCATCCTATTTACGCGTCTAATACTATCTGGAAGTTAAGTTTGATTATTTACACAAAGAGTAACAACTAAATCGCAGCTTTGATCTTCATACCGCCAGAAAGAACACCAATTTCCAATACGAGTAAAGAAAATTTGTGAAGGAATAACAAGTGTGAAAAATAATTCCTTTATGATTTCCGTAGGTTTTCAATCTACTAAGACACCTTCCTTTCCTTTAATCCTAGAAAATTTGTGTACGAAAAATCGATAAAATTATACTTTGGAGAAGAATATCCTTCTTGAATAATATTCTTCTTCTTGGGTCGTTCCACTTCATTACGTTTCTTCAGGGGATATTACTTCACTGAACGTAGTAATGAGCAGTAGTTTGCAAGGAATGAGATCATAAACTGCAGTAAAATGATCCACTGTCCGAATGATGAGATTCGCATAACTTTTCGTTCAGTCACTGACTAAATTCTCTGGGAATGAGTTTTTCTGACGGGCGTACCACGCTTCAGTTATGTCGCATCACTTTAGAAAATATTCGCGCAACATGCATGATAAATGTATAATGAAAGATCCGGAGAGTGTGGTTCTGTTGAAGGTGGTGATAAGTTAATTTAAAACTAATAACATCGGGTGACGTATCGAATAATCACGGAGCCTTACGTCAGAAAAGATTGAGGTAGTCCCTAATGGATGATAAATGGGCCCCCTAAACGTCGAAGAACCCATTGAGTGGCGTTAGAGCAAAACATTTGAGTACGCCTTCGATAAATCCTCTTGATTCTGATGAAATTTCCTGGAGTTTATTGGCAACACGATTCAGAAATAACCATGTCTTACGGATTACGTGCATTTTTAAAGTTAATTAGACTCTAATGTAATAGACTACATCTCTTTCTTTGACGAAAATATCCGTTCTCTTATATATTAATCCTAAACGATTAAGTAAATTGATAAATATTGAGTTTTTCAATAATAAATTAATTATAATACTGATGATTTAGTGATATATTGCTCCGTTCACTGGTGCCATTTTAGGGGAAATCTTTTTGTCAAGGCATTCCTAGATTCAAAGCAACTTTAAAAATCTTCAGCCATTGAATTTTCTCTTCCACATCACGACACCCTGGATGCGACTCGGATAATATGATTTATTTATTGGTTTATTAAAATTTTAAAATTCATAATTACCACCATGTAATTGAAAATGTTTTAACAGTAGCCTCAATCAGGCAATCCATCCATTTTTGTCTCCTCTCTTCGTTAATAGTTATGGAATTTCGATTTATCACCTCGTTCAATTATTTTTCGGGAAGGATTTATAACCTGCAGTTACCAAGAAATTTTTATCATACATTTGCAGATCTCTCAAATTTTAATAACAAAATTTTCCCTTCTAAATTAGTGACTTTCAGGTAATAAAAGTACACATAAATGATTTTAAATATTGGGATGATTCGAGAGTGCGCTTGTTAGCCCATTGGCCATATCTTTACGGTTATTACGTTAGTTTGTTATCTAAATACATGTTAATAGTCTATGGTGAAATTTGAATATGATTCTTATTATCAGTTTACAATCATCGTTTAAAGTTACAGAAATAACAAACAGATTTGCTTGAAAGATATACAATAATAATAAATCGTCTTTATTTGACGTGTGTGTATATATATATATATTACATTTGATGTATATATATTATTTCGGGCATGAGATACATGTATATCATTTCAATTAGTTTTAGAAGCATTATTATCTACTAATTTTGTTATATAGTCAAATGAATGTTTAATTTAAAAAAATGTTTTGCCGCGCATTTTACGAGAAAGTTAGGATTCGAAGCGCTTCACGGTAAGCTTACGAGAGGGCTCCCATTCACAGCTGCGGCACACGGCGACTGTAACGGGAATGCCGAGAACTGAATCGCCAAACATATTTCCATCACGCGTGGCAACATTTTTAAATGTAGTAAATTTTGACACGTATGACTGGGTTATTGTATCGTTGATTTCGTACGATCAGCAATGTAATAAAAGTGTAACAGAGATTCCATTCTTTTCCTTTATAAATGATGTGGCAAAACTTTCAGAAAGAAGTACCAGTCTGTCCAGGAAAACTCGGATTTACAGTCTTGATAAAATTTCTAGTATTAGATTCATAGTTCAAACTGTATTCACTTCAGGTTCCACCATAAAGAGCTTCGGTGACATTTTTTAATCAGCAAATTAAATACACAAGCATCGACATATATACATTGCCAGCTATTAAGAGCGCACCCAAATTAAAATCATAGCGGATAAAATGGTTAAATTGTCATAATTAACTCTTTTATGAAAATAAAAAAGTCAGTTAATGTTGTTAAAGAGGTTACTGACATGACGCAAGAGTGTAGTATGCTTCTACTTTTTGAAAGATATCCCTCCACTTTGATGAATACAATAAATCAAATCACTGCAATCTTTTTTCACCTCAAGGTTGATATTTTAAGACATTTTTATGAACATTTTGATTTTTCCATTAACAATGAACTGTATTTCTGGTAAGAGATTGGAGTGAAATGGAAATTTCAATGTATTCGGTAAAATCAATTATTTATTTATCACCCAGTCATTTATATGCATAATGAAGTCATGTTCAAAGATTTCGTAACCCATCGATGAAAGCCATCACAACTTATAGGGTGGCCTTAATTGATGTTTGGTTTTAATTACACTTTTAGCAACATATGTAACAATAAAAACATATTTTTACCGTTATTTAGCAACGGAAAAAAATTCCTTAAGCAAGAAATATTTTAACTTTCAGTTTCAAAGCTAACCTTTTAGAACATACATTTCTCAATGTGCATACATTTACATATGCACACAGATCATTGTGAAACATCTCTGTTAGTTTTTGAAAATACAAACCGGATGATTAGACGTATTTTCTGTGAATTCACCGTCGGATTAGTGACATTGTAGAAATATGGGTGGATTGCAGAAATGAAAAAGAAGACGTTCCTCGATTAAGGAGTCACTCTGTCAAGAATGTGAAGTGTGTAAAAATAAGAATAGAGTTTGGCCTACTTGGTGTAGGATTTTAACCTTTTTAAGGAAGGAAATATTGAAGCGAAAGGTCGTTGAAAATGTAAACGGGATACGAATGACCGTGAATAGGTGATGATAAAACATCGAGTATTCAAAATAACGATTTCAATTCGAAGAATTCGTAAGGACACTATTATCTATGAATATAATGTTGAGATATACTTACCAACACGGCAACGAATAATGCGAATAGGTGTACAGTTTCTATGTATTAGAGGAAATTCTTAGGAAAACTGATTTTGGGGATCACATTGGCGACATTCTTACCTTTTCTGTGTAAAGTACGATTTAGAGTGGAAAGAAAATCGTCTGAGGGAGATTCAAATTTCAGTGCTACTGTCGGATAGAAAATAGTATAAACCTGGACTTTGACGCGTTATCCATTGATGATCTGCCATTACAATCGGACATATTATACATCGTTAAAAAGAGCATTTATTTGCCTTTAAAATGACATACATTAAGAGTCAATATAGACCTCTTGCTTTATCTGAGTCGACGTAAACCAAATCAAAACACGGTAAATTCGCGCAAATCCATGACTCAGTCATCTTCACACCTTTGTGGAACAATGACAAGGTGACAAAAAAAAACCAATCTTTTAGCAGAAATGTGGTATATAGTCGTGAAGCATAATCCACGTTTCTAAGATCCGATCGTGATTTATTGACCTTTGATAAGAGTCTGAATTAAAAATCGATCTCCTTCTACAAATTTGATCTAACACAGTTGAAATTTTTACTACACACTATTTAAATGATTCAGAAAAAGTAAGCGAGGGCGATTTTTCTTAAATGCATTGGGGGAGGAGCTATGAGGCGCCCTATGATAATGACGTCGCTCCGGAGAAACGTCATCCTCGCCTCCTCGGAACGAGAAAGCGTGCCAAAGCAGTAGTCTTGAATTCAAAACTGATGAATGATCATAACTGAGTACGTTTATAATTTTTTAATCGTCAATATATTGTTAATAAATAACATTTATATTGTTATTAAGTTACCTATGCTGTTGATATATGAAATATGGATATTCTACTTGGACTTATTTAAACACGATTTACAAGTAAGTGAGGATCAATTTTGTATTTAACAAAATATAATATTTTTTGCTGCTAAATTTTATGCATTTTACATAAACTGTGCAATGTGATTATACTAACTATTGAAATAATAGCATTTAGAGATTCCAATGGCACGCAGGATTATAAAGCATTAGTTTCCTATCTTTACTTAAAGAATGATATCGAGAAACTGACGATGTCTATATTTTCTCTTTTCATACCAATATTAGCTTTTCGTTTTGAGGTATTTTTGATTAACTGTTGTAGATTTTTAAAAGAATACATCAAATTCATTAAAATGCATTTTAAGAGATAAAACTTTAAAAGCAGAGCTAAAAATTCGGTGGAGAAATGTCTAAAGTTAAAATCGGTCTTCATCGGTCCAGAATTTTAGGCGAAGCAAAAGATATTGTCACTCTGGTAAAAAACGAGCGCAATCTTCGATAGGCGACGACCAAGCGTTACAAGGAAATAATCTTTAAAACAGATAGTTACTGCTTGTCGTTCTTTCCGCATAGCATGAGAGAATCTAATAGGGTGGGATTAGGTAAGGTACAAATCTAAATCTAAAATCTAAAATTATTGCAGGATAAAAATACGGAAACTGAAGAATCATACTGAATTGATAGGTTAGAATAAGCAGAATGAAATTATAATGCATGTAAATTAAAAAATTCCATGAGATTACTTACATAAATACAATGGAATCCAATGATTGCATTACAAGTATTGTAACATTTACATTAAATTAGCCAATCTAGTCGCAATATTATACTAATTTCTCAGATATTGATATTAAAAATTTATTCAAAAGACTCAGGATATGTTGTGTAGTCAGACTTTTGGAAAAAACAGGACGTTTAGTAACTATTTTTATCCGTTGATAATTGTCGTTGAATATTGAATTGTCTACAACATTCATATTATATTATCATGATCATTTGCTCATTTGTGTTATTATCATTATTGTTATTATTATTATAGTTTCAAGTAGGCAGACACCAGGTGGTAGCTTGTCACATCCCAGCAACAACATTACATCATATATAACAAATCATTTACAACATAAAATATAGAATATTCACGATTCTATCAATTCATATTTTCATTTTATCATTAATAATTTAGGCTTATATTTTATGCAACCGATTAAGTTGACCCTAAAAAAATTAAATAAAACCTATATGACTATCTGATAATTCTCATGTCAGAAAAGTTTCTGGGAATTGATTAAAATGTTTTTCAGTGATAATAGGCTTATCTTTCGATTTAAAATTCGGAAAAAATATCCTGCCAAATTATAAATATCATTAATATTGTGCGATTAAATTCACCTCAACGTATCACATACACTAAAAATATTTCGATTTTCCGGTACACATATTTTTCTGCAGTCAAGCTACTGTTAATTATAATATCATTTAATATGACACAATCTTTAACTATTATCGTTATTTGTGGAACTTGATTTCTGCGATTCAATTAGTGACATACATGGTAATTAGAAGTCTGACACCTAAATAACAAGACTAATGCAACAGCTATGTTTATTTACAAATTGAATACAGTAATTGGTCAGCTTCTTTAAAATTGGATTAATTTACATTCTCAAACACTTAATTTATTCATAAGTTTCATTAATGTTACCAATATATTCATAGCTTCTCGATTATCACGATAATCTGTTTGTTGAATGTATATTATGTTTTTTTTAATCTTATGGCCGTGTTTAGTTTTTGCTTTAAGACTTCTGTATTGTACCATTTATATATTAGCTGTGAAGTATCGATGGACACAATGGGTGCTGTGGACTTTTATGTATGTATTGGAAGTGTGCAGATGTTTGTTCTTCTTCTTTTTCTTCTTATATATGCGACGTTGCCACCGGACGATTGTCCACTTGCAACGTGTATACTTTATAATAATAATAGTAATATATGTATTGGGAATATTCGTTGGAATTCAGAAAACTTGAGAGAGGAATACGAAAGCACGGTGATAAAAAAAGACTAATTTTAGAAATATAGTACAGTTGCAGAGAAAGCATTTTGATTGCAGGTTACTTTAAATTCATTTCATTTTATTCAAGATGGTTCAAAATTTCGTTAATATATTACCACGTTTCCTTAATTCGTCTGAATATGATACCCGCAGAAATAAATCCTCCACAGCATTCTTTCGCATTTTTTATCGCCTTATCCTCTGAATATTTCCATTATAGATGCACCTGGAATCCGAGAGCCCTGAATATTCCCTCTACTCTTTAACGCATTTCTGAGTGTCATTTCATTTAACAAATCGTTTGACTACTAATGCATTGTGGCGGGGACGTTGTCCTGGTCCAATCCACCGTTTCACCTCCAATTCACAGATCCACCAATTTCTCCAGTTTAGGACTCTTCTTTCTCAGTCATAGATGTCATTTACGCAAAACATTTTACAATTTTGTTCGCTAACTAGTCAACAACTGGGGTTCCTGTAGGCTACTTGTTATTTCCCAAACTGTTATATCCTAGACGCGTCAAAGCGTTTTCATAAGAAGAGCATATATTTTTTCATTTTATCGTTCGCAGGGTTTATTTATTTCACAAAATTTAACTAGAAAGAATTGTCGCGTGAAATCGAGACAAGTAGCTAAAGAAGATAAATTGAATAGGATTCTTGTTTTGGTCGTAGAATATTGTATTCGGTTACCTGATGATGCTTCCACGGAAGTGAAACCGGTCGTATTAATAAATCTTGTGGTATACACAAAGTTTTTTTAGCTTATTCATATGGCTATCCACAAAGCCACGCCTTCGCACATCGAATTTTTATTCGGTTCGTGATTGCAAGATATCTGGATAAAATACACTAGCATTTTTTTAAATTTTGAGTTTATAAACAACCCGTCTCCGTGACGATGACGTGTAAGGGTAAAATGAATGATAGATTTTATGAAGTGGAGACAATTTCAACATTTTTAGTTTTCGATGAAAAATCTCCGAGTCAAAGCTACGATCAATTAGGAATGTTTCTAAATCTGCTCGATCGTGCGTATTACAATGGGCACAGTTAATTGTTGCTTTGTCACGATGAAGGAGGCGAGAAAATAAGACATTCATCAGTGCAGATACAGAGGAGGGAAAACATATGGGGAATTTTTGGAAAACTTTCGCTAAGTATTCAACGCAGGGGTTACCATACATACAAAACACATTTCCATGGTAGTATTTCAGTAGAGGAGTCCGCCATTTTACTATGTAATCTATCTCCCTCTTTCTTTCATTCTCTCCTTCAACTTTTGCAGGTTTCCCCCCCTTCTCTTTGTGCGTTTTCATGCAGTGGAAAAATTTTTCTTGTGAAGGAAAAAAAATCAGTTTTTATTCTTCACAAAACCATTTGGTATTTCCTTCTTTCATTTACAATTCCACTAAGTTTGTTAAAATCTTAATATATCTTTGTTTAAAATGTCATAATGTTAGCACCATATGTGGAACTGGATAAGCATCATATTCTTACAACGGTTTTAATGCGCTGCGTTAGTCTGACACCCTCCTTTTTCCCCCACTTCTCTCCCTTCACTATTTCAACACCACAAACCTCTGGTTCTAGTATATACGTCGTTGTTTTGTCCTTCTTTTTTACCTGATGATTCCATGATCTATGCCGAAACCGGTCATCTCCAAAGTACTTTATTTTGTTGAAACCTGTACATGGATTTTATTAAATATGATCCTTAATCGGTTACGCCAAGTGACAGCGGATGAAGTCGATCTTGCTCATTATATTAATGTATATTCACATTTGTACAAAATTCTGACCAGGTTTAAATGGAAAATGGGACTCTCCAGCCCATTAAAGACGCTTATATTGTATTGTATTATGAGGAAATAAAAAATTCCCAGCGTTAACTTTCAAATATTTAATTATAAATACAAAAATATACATTACCACTCATAAATACAACATAATAAATATCTAAACTCGTTTACCAAATAAACAGGTAAGGTTTAAAGTTTTCCACTCTCAGCTATACGCTTGCACCTTGTTCACGTATGAGGTCCATCACTTCATAGGAACAATCGGAAAAGTAAATTCTCTCTCGAAATCTTCAGGCTCCGATTCACTCATTCGGACGACTGGGAATCATCACCATATAAATACGAAATAAGCTTTCCAATGAAGTTATCGGTAATTTTCCAGTGAGAAACAATTGAGATTGCAATATGTTCCGGAATATTTTTTAAACCTACCGTTTCTTTCTTATATAAATACTCTGCGGCCACTTTTCACCACCTCTCGTAAATAATAGACTCAAATTTTCGCGTGGAAGCAACATTCTCCCCCATAGCTCCAGGATCAGTGTTAAGGAAGTAGTTCACGTTACCTTTTCCTTAAAATATCACGAACTCTCGGAAAAAATACAAAAATATAACTACGCTTTCGGAATATCTTTTGTAAGCAACAATACTTTGTACCTGACATCACGGTTTGAAACACGTTTTTCCAATACAATTTCCTTACGTGTAATGGCGAAAGAGCGTTCCGTGAATAGAAAATGTTTTAATTCACCCGTCGTTTTGTCCGTGACAAGTGGAATGAATTTTGGTTTCGATCGGAAAATGTTGATCGTTCGTTTTCAGCTAGGTTCAACCTTCCCACTTCATGTTTCTCATCCACATTTCCTCCTTCCAAATATCTCTTCGAAATGATGTTCCACGAAGATGATTTCGGTCGTCATGGAGATAGTCTCGCCGTAGTCCTCTTCAGGTCGTAAGAGGAATGCGATTCGGCGTGCGTTGCATTGGCTCTGGGTTGCTTCGCGTTCACTCAACGCCCGTGATGGAGTGCAGCCATGGCTTGTAGTAAGTGGTCCTCATGTAGACGCCCGGAAGGTACGGCGCTGCGCACTTGATCCCGTGTGATACTGTGCCAATCAACACCCATCTGCCGTCGTCTCGTTCTGTCATCAGAGGTCCTCCACTGTCACCCTATATATCGGGAAACATACATTCATTAGTGTTCAAGTCCGTTCGTAAAGAATCAAAAAAGAGGGTTTTCTGGAATGAGTTGTAAATAGTCCCTTAGATGGATTGAAATGGCAGCAGAGTCATTTTGAAGGGAAAACTTATTACGCATCATAATTCGAAGATAGGGCTTCGATCTCGGGATAATAATAAACAGTAACCTCTACTAATAGTACAGTCTACTTCTACAACCTAGGCTCCAATTTACTTATCGTGCTTTTATACCCTAAGATCTTTTAGGACTACACCTAGGAGAGTTAATGCTAATTTAATATTAATTTTGTTAATAAAGCCTCTAACGGAATTTTTTTTGAGCTCTTCAGATATCAAGCATGAAAATTCATTTCTAATGGAGAAAATTACACGGTGTCTATTGGGCGGAAGTTTCTTGGTGTTCTTTTTGTTAACTGTTCAGGGAGCTAAATATTCTTGTAACTTGAGTATATGCATATATATTCTGAGTGAGTTATAATAATCATGCCAATGAACTAAATAAAAAGTGATGTACATGGGTGCTAAATAATATCCATCAGCACTCAACATTGCCAATATATCTCTATATAAAATAGAGGAACATTATGATAAGGATGGACTAATTAATATATGTAATAGACCAGTATATGCGACTAGTTTCAGCGATTATATAACACCAAGTAATACCTAGTTACTTAGATGATGCACGATAAATATCTTTGAAAAGGGTAAGCAGTCTCTGTTCCATCTTTCCTCAATATTATCTAGAAGAATTTAAATAAAACTGAGGAAAAGATTGGCGGTGTGCTTGGCGTCGTCACATTTAGAAGCATTCAGGCTGTTGGAAATTACGGAAAAATAAAATGGTCGGATAGAATCTGGAATATTGAGGAAATATGTAGGATTGGAAGAGAAAGAAGACAAGTTGCTAAATTATGCAATGAAGAAAAGAGGAATAAGAGCTGGGGAGAGAGAGCGTAAATAACAGTTAACATTTAGAAATAGATTACTTAAAAAAGTAACTACAAGAAGCGATCAGTTACAATCGAATATCTGTTTGTATTGCCGAATCCTTTTTTTGATATGATGATATTCTTTGAAAAGTATTTTTCGGTAAATTCAAGGAAAATGCACATTCGAGTAGAGAATCTAGTATACACGATGTGTATCGTGTACTCTAGATCCTAATATCTACTATACACGATGTCAATGATAACGTACTTATGCTCACATCTAAGTTTCTCCAGAAACTTTATTTTTAAATTATAGTATATATAGTATTTAGTAAATTAAAGAGTTTATTTAACCAGTCAAACAGTTATTTTTATATTCGGAAAGTTTTAACTCTAAAATTATGGCCAATGGCTAAAATAGCTGGAGACTGATGATCTCAAATTCATTCCACTGGTGGCACCAATAGAATATCAATAGAGGAAACTCAGTCGCATCGTGGATGAACCATGCTATTAATGAACTTACCTGTGGCAATGGATCTCATTAAAGTGATCCTGGCACATATAATAGATATTTCAAATTCCCTTAAGCCTTTGAGTGATGACGGTTATGTTTAGCTGTTGATCTAATGATCAGTTTCCATTTCAACTAATTTAAAAAAATATTAATCAATAAATCACTAGGACAGACGATGAATATGACGATGTAGATAGTATTCATTTTGAGACTCTATGCTATTTACATGGACAATTACAAGTTTCATTTGTACAAAAGGAAAAAAAATATTAATTTTTACTTGCTCCAAAGGGAAAAGCGAAGAGTATTTTCTACTTTAAGGCACATGATTAAGAAAATACTGATATTAGTACTGGGTTGTATACTTGAAAATTAGGGAATATAAATAATTTTATCATTTCTATTTAATAGGAAAATATTACAGTATGTATGGTCCTGGTCATCCTGAATTGGATGTAATCTTCTAAAACATTTTCAAACTTATTAAACGAATGTTGTATTAATTGAAGAATTTATTCATTTAACAGTCTGAATATTGAGTTGAAGTAGCGATGTTTACTTAATCATATATGAATTTATCTGGTTACACGGTTTGGATAGTAGAATACCTGGTATTTGTCATCTTCCTACACATGTGAATCCGTTTTTGTAACCTTCGAAGTTATTTATCACTCTACATTTCTTCGTTGAGAATCAACGGGTAATTCAGCTGGTTTACTGTATAAAAATGTAGAATTTATCCGCTTTTAAGTACACCAACATTTTTAGAGCTCGCTCAGCCCATCATTTCGAATCAAGATGAGACATTTAATACCCGTTGAGCATGTGATTCTCTCTCAGGCGATCCAAAGGATCTTGCGATTTATTCATGTCAATCGTTTTTCTCCAAATCTATTTATATCGACCGTTTGCTCACCTCGCACGAGTCCTTTTGTCCATTGGCGTAACCTGCGCACACGAAACTCGTTAGAATGGTCTTGGCATGTCCAGCTGTTCGAAACATTTCTTGGCAAACGTTGTTTTCCATTACGGGAACCTGCACCTCCTGCAGGACATTCGGAACTCCTCCTCCTTTAAAGAGAAAGAGAACAAAATGAGAAAATGAGTTTAACCCAATTCGTCATAACGGGTGTCATGGAATACTTTTGAAGGAAAGTGCGAGATGAATATGCAAGCGATGAAGTCGATCGCCTCCGAAACCGAATTTCCAAAAGTGCGAAGAATTTTAGACGCCTTTAGAAATTCTGAAAGAGCAAAAATAATCCAATAGTGTTTACTTTGGTGAATTTTTTAATTCAGCCCGTTAATTTCGGGCGTGAAATATGGGAAATCCAAAATTTTGGCAACTTGGAACTTTGGGATTTTGACTAATCTTGGAATGTCATCCAATTTATCAAACACTTTCAACGCATCAAAATGTCTTGGGATATCAAACACAAACCGCCATGCGTTTCTTGCCATCAAAACACATTTGTCGTGGACAAGAGTTAGGGAAACTACTGCATTGAGTTTCAATCTCATGACTTGCTGACCCACTGAAGAAATACGGATCCTTCTTGATCTAATCAGTAACGTTCTTTGTTATTTTAATCAAATTTAGAGTATTCCGAGGTCATATTGACAGGGGCGTCGTGTGTAACTTCGGGGCCGGGTCCAAAGTAGGCGACGAGCCCCCCAATATTTATGCTTTTGTTATTCATGTTCATTGTGGGAAGGAATTCGTATAGGATATCATGTGCTAAAACATAAAAAATAAAGAGGGTAAAATACCAGCATATACAAGCGTAGCACAATGACCCTATGAATAAAAAAGCATCCAATAAGAGCCGAATGCTATAGCTCGTACCTCAGTACCATCCATACTGAGACAAATATATATGAGAGACACATTTTCTCTTTCCTATACCAGAAGGCAAATTTAAAATATTTCATCGATCAACTTATGGTAGTTAGAACAATGCCAATTGCATCTTAATTTGCCATACCGCCTTAAACCTTCACTGAGAACTATACACTGTAACTAAATTAATATTTTCAATTTATCTAATTGAAATGATTCTGCCGCCATATCTTGATGAATGAAAGATTGATTTATTTGTGTTTTGGTACAGGATACAGAAAAATGTGTCTTACGGTCTTATTTATGGCTGTGATTAAAAGGAAGCTACTGTGGCATGAGTGATGCTGAATAATGGCACTGATTAAGTCTTCTCCTTATGCAATGCCATAGAATTTTAACTCGTAGAGGCATTTTCCTTCACTTATGTGGACTCGTTCCGATTATACAATTCAGCTCGGTGAGAACAGCAAGGACAAATTACCTTTCTTCTCATCTTAACTAGTAAGCATCATTCCCAATCCAAATAACTTAGTAGCTCATGGTACGGGAGATGACCGACCTCGTCTCCCCTACCAATTCTGTACCTTTTATAACGATTTAACATTTCTTCTCCTGCACTTTCATCCCAAGTATGTTTATTGTCTAGCTAATTATTCCTAGAACGTCATCGCCAATGAAAATCTCTCCCATTGAATTTTCTGCCATCTAATTATCGAAGCCTTCATCGCTGATGACGATCTACATAGCTCTCTAATTAGTATATATTTTCCCCATAAGAAATAAGATGTTAACTTTAAGCCCGAATTCATTGAAAAAAGACAGCTTAATCTTCAATTTTTCTCTTCCTTATAGACGAGGTATATATTTTTAGAAACTCATAGGCTTACGATATTCCCGTAGGTTAATTGGTTTTTCACATGGCTAAACTTTATTTTTCCATTCGTTAAAATACGCGAACGTGCACTTATTTACCGTCGGACAGTAGACAGCTACGCATAGGGGCGGTCGCCTCCCTTGCTTACCCTTTGAACCCGACCCTGCTCGTGGGCCTCAGGGTATAGCGACATCTACAAATACTATTGCTCGAGATAAGGAACTCACCGTATCTGAGTCTTCCCCATCCGGTGACGGTGGCGATGCGTCCGGTGAACTCCTCCCCGTCCTTGGGCATGCAAATTGGGACGATGTGCTGCTGATAGGTGACCGGCGAATCCAGCTCGAGGAGCGCCAAGTCGTTCTCGAAAGTGGCGGCGTCGTAGCGTCTGTGCACGATGACACGCCTCACGTTCCTCGTGACGGCGCGACGTGACTCCAGCTCACTCGTGAGGTCGTATTCGCCAAATACGGCGATGAGAGAGGCGAGAAAACTGCGGAAAGGGAATTTCGTCGCGAAGAAACACATCGCCACGAAAGATGAGTTAGCTCCATGTGTTATTGATCGAATGAATCTGCACATACCCAGAATTAATCCGAAGTTGTCAGATTTATTTATTTTTATGTTCAGTATTAGTTTCAGTGTTAGTAATTTGTCCATGGTTAATGGGGATTTGCAAAGTACTATCTGATAGTAATAGCAATATTAGTGCCTGAACTCTATGTAACAGTTAAAATACTTTTTTTCCTGGCCATTCTAATAGCTATAAAGTAGTCGTAAAAGAAATTCATTGCTAGGTATTATTTTGTTCTTATACCCACACCATGCCTTTAATTGCTTTATTTGGTATGTCTGTCTATTTGCATTGTACAATACCGTATTTTTATACTATATTTGAGTACCTTTTCAATTCTTTTTAAGTGTGATTTTATATTGATTTATTCAATTTATTAGCGAGGGAACGAATGTAGCTGGAGAATATTGAGCCACTATTTCGTCCTAAATGAAGACGTATGTATATGTTAATATCATACTCAATGCTATTGTCGTGACTATATTTCAGGAAAAGAGGGATATATTTTATACAGGAGATGTATTGACGATATAAAACGATTTATGTGTAAACACACGCGAATAACAATAATCCTATATATCCCATGATTGTTCGTAAATTATACATCCGATATTATCGAATTACCGCTATTTAAATTGATTTTTCACCCACAGAAGTAGCAATTTATCATTTCCTCTGATTTACCATTCGCTATTCCACATCTTTTTAATAGCATAAACCATCCCCTATAGATATATTAATATATTATGACTAATTTACCGGCTCTTCTTTGCTTTCCCTGTCAACATTTCTTTCTTTCTTATCACTTAAAAAAAATTCTGATTTTAATTTGCAATTCGATTGACCTAGTTTTGTCGTCTGGGCTGCTCATCTGTCTCTTTTCATTCGATCTACACGCCACAGTCACATGAAACACTTAAGAGCAGTGGTTCTTAACATTTTAAGCTGTTCGCATCCCCTGAATTCTCAAAATGTGTTCCACTCCCACGTAAAGATATCAAATTTTCTTTGGCTTTGGAGAACAAAAATAGGGCTTTCAGCAATGTAAAATACAAAGCAAAATTAGACCACCGAAATAAAAACAATGGGCATGTAAAGTTGGACTTTTTTTCATCTCCATTTCTCCCTGGGAATTTCCTAGATGCGCGACCTTAAGTGCATATTCACCTCTAACTCATTCATTAGTTGCTTAATATTTCTAAAAAATATTCAGTAGGAATATTCATTCGCAATCACATCTTACAGTTTTTCGAGAGCTTAATTTTGATATAAATTCTCCTAATTCATTTAAAGAGAATTGATTGGAGAAAAGCCTTATCTTGTATTATAGTATAAATAATATTTTTGTTTATCCAATTCAAAATCAGTTACGTGCTTAAGCAATGAAATTAAGGCATCGCAGCTTGTAAGTTGATTATACAGATTCTGTTCCTTAAACCCTGTGTTTACTTTAATGGCATGGTAACAGGATGTTTGATATGAACAAGGAAGGTTACTCTAATACCCTTTGATTGCTTCCTTACCCTGGTTGGCAATGTGCCGCCGTCATGACATATCTCGTAGTGATGAGGACTCCACCGCATTTATTCTTTGTGAAGAGTCCTAACCACGTGGACTCCCGCACCAGCACTTGCCAAGGCCACTCTCCGAAAGTGGAACCCTTTCCTCCAACTATCCTTCCTGCTTTCTTTCCAGAAGTCTTCATCAGGGGCCGAACGCCACACTCTGAGGAAGGAAACAAATAGATGAGAGAAGGTGATTGTATTTCGGTGCTTGAATGAGTATTTAGTGGACATAGAACGCAGCCCTGTTTTTTTTACCCCTTTGGGGTTCGCCTTGAATTCCTGATTTTATTGATTTAAGTTAACATATATTTTTGGAAGATAGATACAGAATAAGAGTTTTTTTAGCTTCATAATTTTCACAAATCCTATGCAATATTCGATAGCTTATTTGACTGATGCAACATACCAAGGGTCTTTACAAACATTTTAAAAATATTGGGTAATTACCATCTCTTTAAAAATCTCCAGTTCAGTGAAGAGCCTAATGATAAATTACTTATTTTTAGTGTTCCAAAAATGAAGCATATTTCAATAAATGTAAGAATTTAACATTGCATGACACAAAACTGCTATTTGCTTTGAAGAAAGTCTCTATGTTGGTGGAAAAGAAAGTCTGAATGGTACCAGAAATAAATAAATTCCTTCCCGATATAATGTTTTGTTATACATTGGAATTTATGAAGTATCCATCTTATCTTCAAAATAAGTAAATGTTATTCTCAAACTAAGCAGTGTTAGATTACCTGACTATGTTTGCTCATTCAAATATCACACAGGGCTTGCGTTAAGTGTTGAGTCAACCGAATATTTCAGCAAATTTAAGAAATAATTAGGATAAAAATGAAATTTAATCATTAATACTATAAAAAAGTATCATGCATTTTATTTTATTATTATGCCCACTACACTTTGGCCTTCGTCTTATTCAAGGTCGAGATTTTTTAATGTCTACATCACATCACAATATACTATGGAAGCTATCCGATTCAAACGAAGAAAATCCGGACATAGCCATCTTATTGATGAAGTTGGTTTCGAATACCTTTCGCCCTCGACAGCTATTACTTTTGCACCAAGTCTTTACCCGGGCCCTTTTCCGTAGGATTTATTGCTTATATATTAAACGTTATAGTTTTATAGTGAAGCCGAAAAACAATATAAAAAATTTGATGGGGTGACCTCAACAGTCCACTTCCCGATGAAGTTGAAGATAAACATTCGTATTGACTAATGATCGTGTTTAATTACAAGTAAAACTGACTTAATTTATAAATCAATATCTATGGCACTTACCATTCCTGAAATCACCAACGGGCCTCTCCGGTGTGGTCGTAGCTGGCGGTGCTGCAGTTGTTGGCGTCGTCGTACTTGTAGTCGTGGGCGCCTGTGTTGTCGTCGTCCTCTTAGGAGGTGCCGTGGTGCTTGGTGGCTCTACTTCAGCGATCAAGGCTTCCGTCGGAGGTGGCTTGGGAGTGGTGGTAGTCGTCGGTCTCTTTGTTGGCCTCCTCGTCGGTCTCTTGGTGGTGCTAAGTGTGCTTGGAGGTCTCGTTGGTTTAGTGGGTCTGCTATTAGACGAAGGGGGTCTAGTAGGTCTTGTTGGCCTTGTGGGCTTTGGAGTTCCGGAGCCACTCGGAGGTCTTGTAGGCTTTGGTGTGGCACTAGTAGGCCTCGTCGGTCTGGTGCCTTGAGGGCGCTGTGGCCGGGTCCCTGTCGGTTTGGTTGGTTCTGGAGCGTTTTCAGCAACGACAGCCTCGACGGGTGGCCTCGTCGGCCTTCGAGTGGTCGTCGACACAGTACTGGAAGGAGGTCTGATTGGCCTCACCCCTCCCGTCGTGTTCTCACCAAGAACGACGTCCTGAAGGGCATGGAAATCCACCGCTAAAGAGGACACGATGTTGGACACCAGGGCAGATACTTTGTCATGCAGTGCTGGGTCTTCAAAAATTGGGGTCGTTCCTTCGATCGGAGTTGTTGTTGGTGGTGGTCTCGACGGCACTCTAGCTGTCGTTGTGGATTTCGTCGTGGAAGGTTCACTCGTGGTTGTGGTCGTGGGGCTGGCTGTTGTTGGTGTGCTAGCTGTCGGTGGTTGTGGCACAGGCTGAGGTGGTACAAGTCCTTCCTGAGAATCACTCGGGGAAATCTCTGAGGTCTCGTCATCTATTTTGAGGTCATCCTCCTCCTGCATGGCGGGCTTCGCTGTAGTCGCCGGTCTCATGCTTGCATAAGGAGGGAGGATATCCGGATGAGGAAGCGGGTGAGGATGGAGAGGTCCGAGGACTATAACCGTAGGAGGAGGTGGACGTGTCTGCGGAGGGCGCGCTGGTCCAGTTGGTGGAGGATCTCGAGTTGGAGGGAATGAGGTGGGCGATGGAGCCTTCGGCGGCTGACCGTCTAGCATTGATATTATATGCTCGATGGCTCCCGGAAGATTTGGAGGATCTGTCACTGGGGGCGTCCCGGGAGGTCTCTTGGACCAGGAGGCGAAATGCGGCGGTTTGGGCGTTGGAGGGTGGCGGGATGGTGGATAGAAAATCTCTAATGGGATGATTTCCGTGTCGTTGAGCACTGTTCCATTCTCGTAGACAAGCACCGTGTCAGTTAGCAGACCAGGATTCAAGAGTCCGGAGGACGGCGGATAGGGTGGGGGCGTTGGAGTCGCGGGTGTTGGGCGAGGGGGGGTCGGTGGGCGAGTAGGGCGAGCTGTGGACGGCGGAAGAGGGAGAGCAGGGGGTAGGGTGACTCCGGGGGGAAGTCGGCAGCAGGCGCCGAAGAGGAATCCGTCCATGCAAGTTGAAAGGACTTCCCCACGGCGATTCTGGCATTCGTGGTTAAACATGCAGATTCCTTCCTCGCCCGAAGAGCTATTGCAAGGTCGAGGCATGATCCGGTACCCGCCGAACAATTTTGAGCCTGCAAGAGAAAAGAGGGCTTAAAATGCAACCGAATTTGATCTGTATAAGTACTATGAATCGACGGAATATTAAAATTTGATATTCGGCGCAAATCAATTAACTACAGCAAATACATAATTCAGAGCGTTAAAAATGTCGAGGGCGGTTAGGAGTAAAATTATAGCATGGAAAAATAAGACAGTTGAAACAATGGTCTCTGAATTTAGGCTAATTAAAGTAAAATCTCCTTGTAAGAAAATTTAAGGGTTAATTTTTACCTTTAAGTTTATTACCTTTGATTTTAAATTTTTGTCCGAAGGGAAGTATTGCAAGGATTACTATTGGAGGTGAATAATGCAGTTCTTATGTAATTACATAAATATCTCATATATTGAAAAATTTTCCTTACTAATTTCTGCGATTGATTCAAAGATATAGTCCTTTTAAATGAGGAACTCTCCCAAAAATCGAATGGTTATTTAAGAGGAATATATACTTGAAAAATGTTAAATGGAATATAGAATGTAACAGCAAATGCAAGGTTCAGGTTCGAGTCCGACTTCGTAAGATATTTTCACATCCGTATTTCCTTTGGATTCTTTTTCCTGGGTACTCGTCGTGCCCACAAAGTTACCCTGAATCCTTTCCTCATAAAAAAATGCTTCATATGTATCATAAAGCAAATGGGAACAGGATTTGGAATGTGAAGTATTTGTTATGGCTGGCCAAATATGTTAGTGCATCTCCTTTGCTTGACGGGATTCCTAACGAGCGGAAGTGTCCTGGATTCAGGTTTTCAGATTCCAGTTTAAGTCCACTTCGTATGTTCCTCTTACTTTATCCAGCTTGTCAAGATGATAACCGGCTCCGCTGATGGGCTATCTTTGGCGGACTGCTCTCGAGGAATTTCTCTAATTATAAAACCAAAATATTTAATCAGGCCCTACCGTGATGAAATTCATTGAGCACTAATTATAGCGATATAGAGAGTGATTTATGGAGGAAGAGCTTGGGATTAATTTAACTTTAATCGAAAAATCTCAAGTGTGGAAAGTTGCGACTCGTATGTTTTACGGAGAGGAGAAATTGAAAATTTCATCCCAGAACTAGGTAGTGACCGGAGTTGAAAGCAAATTATCGTTTCCGATATGGGTATCGTTATCTCAGTTTGAAAATCAATTTTAGATTGAGACGACAAAGGAAACAGTATATATTTCCTTAAATGAAATCATTTAATTGAAGATTCAACTGAAAAACCGGAAATGTGCCAGTTTTATTTTTATTTTACATTTATGTCTCTTGTTCTTATGCCATTTGGTTGCGATAACACCAATAATCCCTAGTGATGAAATAATAAATTCTCGGTACCTGAAATCAATTGTAGTTCAACGTAAACATACTGTCTTTAACTTCCATCTACTAATAATGAAATAATTATTTCATCATTCGCAGAAGGGCATTCTCGAACTTTCTGGCGTCTACATTTATAGTGAAAGGAAAGGTATAATTGAAAACTAATTAAGCAGCATAGAAGCCTCTAAGTTGTTCCTAATAAGGCAAAGAAAATTAATGAAATATTAAAATTCTTTTTCAGAACGTCACTCTCGTTAACTATGAAGCTAACGCAGAAAGTAAACCTTCAATGAATTATTAGCGTATTTTTGGTCAATAATAAATATTTAGTGACTATCATCACCGATATTTTATCAATGATAACGATTTTCTGAGGAATCTATGCTCGAATAGCACGGAAATCAGTTTACTTTAACATAAAGAAATAAATCAAATGCTATCGACGAGGGCTTTGTTAAGTGGTAAGCTAACTCAAAGATGGCAGCACTTGCGACTTCAGACGAAGAGCGAGAGGTGTTTTCAAATTCGGCCAAGTATAGCCTCCTATAACTTAGCCCCATCTTCCGAGAAATCATTAGGTTTTAAATATAACTTCAATCGGGTAAAAAAAGAGCATTAGAAGAAATTAGCGTTCTTCAGCATGTCACGTACGGTTAGCCGAGCGGTCATTTACACTCGTAACATTTAATGAGAAAATTGGTGCTGGAAAATTAACGGTTGTCATGTAGGACAAACTTGTGATTATTAACTTTGATTCATCGCAGGGGAAGTATTAATTGCAGAACTTACGATTCGAAATGACAAGAGATTCGTGTGCAGCCATTAATTATATATATTTAACTGCATAACGGACTATGTAGACTGGAAAACTCTCGCTTTAACTCGTCTTAAATTCATATGCTCTGAAATAAAACCACTCTGTGTGAAACATAATGAAGCAACATTAGAAATTCTCCGTTAATACTTCCCGAGGAAAAAAATTGCCAGTGAGTTTTGGATGTAGTTCGTTGACTGATGGGAAAATATATTCGTATTTTCATTGACCGTTCGCTTTCAAATTTCAAAGGCTTTCTGGTTTTTTGTTGACCTACGAGAAAATGCTCACCCCGTTGGAAAATCATAATTTTATCTATTAATTGTTTTGTTAATCTTATCTGTTAATCGTCAAAAGACAAAGCGAAAATGAATTTTCATTCTTAGGTTGCTATATTGAGTGCAGAATTTATTCCATGTGGTTTACTTTACTTCCTGGAGCTACTCCCAATAAATTAAAAAAGGGACTTGTATCATCCCCAACAATTTTATTCAAGCTGCCAGTTTCGGCTTATACATCCATCGTCATAACGCTTGATTAAAACATCTTAAAAAATTCGAGTCCCGCTTTTGAAGTATAGTTGATTTGCAAAACAATAGCGATAGCCCAGTCAGATTCGCAGCCTATGTTAACTGATGATTGTTGATTTCTCTGTTTATATTCAAACTTTAACAATTTCGGCCAAGTATATTTTTTTCACAGCTTTAATCGTCGCTAGAAACATTTGATGATGATCTAATGAGCTTTATTGCTGCATTGGTGATGAAAGTATGGTATGAGAATGAGAACTTCAATGAGAACAACTTGCTTAAGGATATTTTACTCGTTCTCTAAATATATAAACACACGGTGATTCCACATATCCTTACTGTTAGGTAGGCAGTTTCGATAAGATGATCAATCTCAAGTTTTCAATTTTCATAGCTGAGGTCCATCGTCGTCGTATTAAATTTATTTACTTAAGGAGTTTTTTTGATCATAAGTTTAAAACATGTTTTCGATAACATTACTTAGACACCTATTTATATTTCCCTCTGAGGTTGCTGCATAACTTGATTAAAACCTGTATTAAGTCATGAAAATGAAACATTTTCTCGATTTCCCTTCTGCAAAAATCACTTTAATAGAATTTCGGTATGGATTTTATTCTTTTTTATCCTGCATATCAGTTCAAAAGCGTATTTCTAAGCCTAAATGCTAACCAATTGGCTTGCCAATTCCCAGAGGAACCCAAATTCAATTACAATTACTAGTATTAGCGATCATTCTCAAGGGAACGGTTGGTCCAGACAACGTTACTAGAAAACTACCGCATAGTAAGCATGACGCCTTCTCTACTCGCACTAATGGAGACCTATTTTCACACGCTTGGGCGAGCCATAATTATCCGATTTTTTGTTTCCTTTTCGACTGCTGGCTAACCGCATCTTTTCTTCTTTATTTCATTCGGAGTGGACAAAAAACCCTCGGAAGATGAAAAACTTTTAATGTGCACGAAAAAAGCTCGAGGGAGGTTTTTTTGCTGGAAATAGATGATTGAGGCCACGGCGCTATGGCAGGGAACAATTGAGGTAGGATATGACCACTCAGTATAACTGGAGATGGGGCAACCGAAAATGAGTTGGGTTGCCTTTTTGTGTCGAAACAAATTGAATTGGTTAAGAGGAACGATTTTTCACATCCTTGAAACTACAATAGGAAATTATATGGCTCAGCTACTCGTTACAGTTAGGTTAGATTTCGCTATTAAAGAAGTTTTCCCAAGCACTTCATCCAAAAATTGCTGAAGAGAGGTCTCGACAGTGGAAGCAGGGACTTATACACTGATATTCTATCTCGATTCTCTATTTTCTTGCCAGGAGTGCTTCCGAAACACATTTCCTCCGCTACAAATATACATTTTGACTCCTACTCAGAGGCACTTACATGCAAACGATTCCCTTTCTTCAAAATCTTATGAATAGTAAAGTAAGATTTCCCGAACTCCCTGTAAACATAACGTAGGAGATCACTGTGAAATGAGTGCACATGTGATTTAAAAGGATGGTTCACTTATATTCCAAATCTCTTAATTTAATTCTATGTAATAGTAATATAATAAAATTAAAAGATCGTAGAATACACGTATGTTGAGCGATAGACTAAGAGCGCCTTCGAAATTTAGCAGTAGAAATTTCTCTTTTGTAGAAGTTTCTTTAATTGTAGTTTAAAATATAATACATGTTATAACATTTGGTAATTAGAATTTCTAATGCACATGAAATAATAAAATAAAATTAACCTATATATATACTAAATGTGCAGAGGGACATTTGAAATTTATAGCTAACATTCCTTAGGGCATATATTTATAATTGTATTTAATGGTTACAATGTATTTCATGAGGGTTATTCCATTCATGAAAATTTTGTTAAACATGGCTTGCCTTGCCTTTGCTCTCTTTATTGATTTCATATTATCATGTATTTTATGTATTCGTATGCTGTTATTTGTAATATTTTTTCTTTTAAATCTTATTGTGTTATTTTGTACTTTTTAAGCCTCTTTATTTATGACATCTTTTTATTTGTAATATTTGATGTAATTTGCCTCTGTGATATCTTTTATTTTATTTATTTTTTAGTTCGTAAGAAAATGTGTATATTCCGTTGAATAACTAAATAAACCAATAAATCAATGTATTATACGATACTTTAAGACAATCTTCACGAGGATCATCTAATAATTGCTGAAATTCTGTCGTGAATCTCATCTTTGTGAAATTCTTCGCTATTCTTTCATATGCTCTGAAACCATCAAGTGGATTCCCCTAGGGCCATTCGTAAAATGCGTCCAAACGTTCTATTCACGATACCATTCTGAGTAAATTCAAAGCATTCACCATTAAATGCCCGTATTCTCAAAAGGAACCATGCAGAAAGAGATGCTTCACTTTCAAGGATGAATGCCTCTCGCAGCGACATTGTCCGTAAATCAGGCGAGACTAAAGCGATGCGAGAATTTGGCTTTGCCTCGCCTTTTATTAGCTTCCTTTTAAATTCGTCGCTCGTTACGACTTGCGGCCCTATTCCGTCCATTAAAAAAGAGATATGCCGCTTCTCCATCGACCGCAAATTAGTTTCAAATTAAATGATTGTGAAGGAAAGGGTTGCGAATCTGGCTAAATCATGCTGAATCTTGCGGTTTCTCTTATAGCGTGTGATTCTGATTCGCCGAAAGGAAATACATAGATGAAGGATGTACATGGTTGCTAAACGAAGGACTTCATTTGTTGAATGTAAAGTGCTCGTGGGCTCCCGGGTAGCCAAGTGGGCAACGCGTTCGACCTCGGTGAAAGCGGTCCCGGGTTCGATTCCCGGTGGGGGCCAACGTGCGAAATTATCTAAGCTGTCGAAGCACTTTTAGTCAATACTACACTAATACTAAAATGCTCGTCTCCAGAATGTAAGAATCTATTCCGAAAGGATTAAAAAACCTGCGAAAAATAATATCACGTAAATCTAAAAAACATACCAGCGAATGGAAGAGAGCGAGAAGAGGGAAGTAGGTAAGTGGGGAGGTAAGTTGGGTTAAATTATAGGGCCTGGCGAACCGCATTATTTTAACCGCATAATTTAGAAATTTTTAGCTATTCAAAAGAAATAGAAAAATAGAAAAAATATCAAATTAGCGTAGAAATAAAGTCATAGTTTAGAGAGGTTTAAAGACACAGTTGAGAGAGGTTAAGTTAGGGTCAATTATAGCTAAGAAAAAGCGTTTTAAATTCTGATGAAATTATCATTGTGGGTGAAACGCTTAGTGGGATATTGTGAGACTTTTTTTGCTAAGCGGAACCATTAATATCATACATTTAATTACAATACCTTTATTAGGAAGCGAATTCTTGCTTTTATCTTTAAAATAAAGATCTATGCAATTCTTACTGGACCAATCACATGGTGTTTTCATGCAATGAGTATGGCAGTTTAAAATTGAAAACAAAAGTATACAATAGAATCTTGCAGTAGTGGTATTGTTAAGATGGCTTCAACAAATAAGGCCATTTTGCACATGTGTGCCCTCACCGGGAATTGAGCCCGGGACCGCTTTCACCAAAGACGAACGCGCAACCCACTTGGCTAACCGGGAGCTCAATAAAACCTGAAGATGTCGCACGTAGTTGAGTTTTTTCTACGATATGTATGTACGGTGACTACGTATTTCATCGGCCGTAGCGACTCCAATGAGCAACGTATCTCTCTCTCCATTTATATCCGCCCGGAAGTGACTATGTTAACAAGCATACAACGAAGACTCCAACTGAGGTGAAGAAACTCAAGTAAGAGTAGAAGATCGAGGTGACAGAAAGACAAACCAGTTATGAGCGAAGTTAACATTTTTAGGGGGATGTGAAGATCGTGGTGCGGAGAGAGCAGCGGCGAGAAAGGTTAGAAAGAGTGACGTAACACACGAGGAGGAATGTAGATGAGGCAGTTAGTGGATGTAATTGGTGAGGCAGGTAGAGATGGTGAATGAGGAGTCAGAGAAGAGGATTGCTTGAAGGAATGGGAGGTGATAATCCTTGTGGGTGGTGAAGTGATCTTAGATAAGGTAACGCATTGTAAAGGGAATCCCCCGGTCCTGTTCCTCCGCACGCCTGCGGAACTCATCTTGCGGGGAACGGTAAAGGCTCTCCCGCGCCGCTTTTTACGCTCTCGTCGGCACCCTCTCCCCCCACCTGCAGCCGGCTGGAATTCAGGTCGCTCCGCGAAGTCCTAACGGGACGTCTCCCTATCCCCGTCCCATACCATCGGCGGGATTGCCAACCGCACCTCCCCCACCGCACCCTTCCGAGGTGTCACTTTCCCACCTGTGACCCGACGGCACCCGGCGAGGGCCGCACCACGCCGCACCATCCTTATCGCCCTCTCCTCTCGATGTTTGACCGACTCTTTGTAACACCAGTCGATTCTTTTCCACTGACCTTGAACCTCGTGTAACGGTGCCCTTCTGGAGAGTTGTGGAGGAGGGGCTGAGAGGTGGAAACCGCAAGAGAGTGGTGTGGGGCTTTTGGTGATGTGGTGAGGAGGGATTCGTCCGGTGGATGTCGAGGGTTTGATTGTGGGCGATCGAGAGCGTTTGGGGAGGAAGTAGATTCGCTTCTCGGCTCGTGAAAGGGAAGGAAGAGGTGTGGAAACGGTGGGGTTAGTGAAAATATGGGTTTAAGAGATGGTTGCCGAAAGAGGGAGGTTGGCTTTGCGGGCGATTCCATTAACGGAAGTAGGGTAGGGAGGGCTGTTTATGAGAGTGTGACGCGTACCCGATAAAAAAGACGTGACGTATTACCGAATGAAGCCGTCGTCAACGAACGGAATTTTAAAGGAAAGTTTACGCTCTATCGAGATTTGTCTCTCCCTTGAATTACCGATTACCTTCATTACGCTTACTTGATAAAACCTTCCGATAACAGCGCCGGATTCGGTTGACGTTGAAATTCGTGGTTCGATTTTTTTTTACCGTTATCAATTTGTTCAGTAGTATCCCTTCGGAGGCGAGAGCGTCTTCTTAGAAACGGAAAGCAAGAAATTCGAACGACTTGCCATTTCCTGAACGTCCCCGATGAAGTGGGTCCACCCATGTAGAACATGAAGAGGTATGAAAAGCAGGGTTAAGAAAAATATTGTAGCACGCTCAAGATGTTTATTACACACAAAAATGCGTAAAAAGTTTACTGCAAAGTTCTCCCTATTTCTTCGGGCTGTCTTTCCACGATGTCCAGCCAGATGGGATAGAATTTAGAATTAATCTGAAAATCGTTTATGTGAGAAATATTACAGGCACCAAGCGAAGCTAAATTTCCGAATGTCCATTGCAAATTTCGACGAAGAACCTCAGACTTGTGGGAAGACTTGGGAATAATGATCATATCTTCACCCGAGGAGAACATTAAAAATTTCTATAGCATTCGCCCTCTTTGTCACTTCTCTCTTCATTATTCGGAAAAACAGCACCCGCCAAAATAAAGCCAAAAACGTGCGCTCGTTTTCTTCAAACGGTGCCATATGACCACGAGCAGCTCTCTGAGGTAGACTCTGCAGGAATCATTACGGCGCGGATTATTTCGGATGCGAAACGAGAGGAGCAAAACTGGAGCAAATAAAATCTCGTTATTCAGAGGCTGGAGAGTTTGCGTCACTCGAGAGCCCAAATGGGACGTCTCGCTCATTGCCCTGGGAATGGGTGTGGGTAATGGAGGAGTCTCCTCGGAGAGACGAAAGAGTGCTCTCTTATCGCGAAGGGGGAGGGAAGCTAAAGGAAGGGGGGCTCCGAGTTACCCCAAACTATGTGGACGAAGACATAGTTGCGTTAATGGGACGTGAGAGAGTTCTTCTCCTCAGATGCAGAAAAAAACGTAGACTTTTGGGTCTAGAGTGGCTATGAGAGGCATAACTGTAATTCCGTTCCGGAAATGATATTAGAACGGATTTACCGATATTTCTTCACGATATGCACCTCTTTGTTGCGCCGAGACACGCGTGAATATTGGGCTAGTTATCTCGCAGTGCGCGCAACTAATTTACGTGACGATGAAAAAGTCACAGGAATAAAAGAAAGAAATTTTAAGTATGCACTTCGGAATCGGGCATCAACTGTGCTTAAAAGCTCATGTTAAGATGTCACAATAGCTTGGATGAACGAAATTATTCCACGATTAGGAAGCCGAAAATTATAAAAAAGGTTCAGCGGCATTGAGGAAAATTTGCTTAGATTAAAATTCAGATTATACTTTTTTTAGCAGCGAGTAAAGGCTATTGAGGCCATTCAAAAACAATAGTTGGTTCAAGGGAAAATTATTTTGCGATATGAATTCATGCTTATAGTTCTTAATAATTAGTTAATTTTTCATATTGTTATAGTTAATTCAACATTATTTTTATCTCATACTCCAGAGCATAGAAGGAAACTATAGCGAATGATTACGTGTGTTTGCTTCGATCGAGGTTTTCCGAGGCATTAAGTCCCGCTATAAACATTCACAAAAGCCTTTGCATAAAATACTTGCAGATGGAGACAAATATTGTATGAAGTTTTTTGTGGAATATCGAAATATTTAGCAAATTGGAAAAAGCTTATGACAAAAAAAAACATCAATATCTTTCATAACACCAACTTACTCAGATTATGGTGAGACGTTATCTAAGTCAGTGATTTTCATACTTTTTCCCGGGTAAAATCCTGAAATTTGTTGCTGAGAAATCTCTATATTAGATTACAAAAGTTTGCATTCGTCTTAATGGGTATGACGACATAACACGTACGATTAAAAACCACTCATCTTCATTAGCCACAAATTCACAACAACTAAAATTTTATTTCCCGGATTAAAGAGTGAATATGACACAAGCAGTAATAAGAGTTAATCAAACACCTACAGTACATAAATTAGCAATTCCTTGTACCTACACTTCAAAGGAAAATACAATACACAATAAAAAGAGTCTATTCGCTTAAGAATTCATCTTCTATATGCGGTACTTGATGCTACGGCTTTATTTTTGCCTTGTTTATGACCACTTGCATCAGTGATCTTTAGTAAACACCTCATCTCTGACGGCAAACGACACAAAACACCTGCAAAGACGACCTCTAAATCGCAAATGGACGAGATGTGCAGCAAAAGGGGAGGGTCTAGCAAGAAGGGAAGCTACAGTGGCGTCGAGATTTTCCTTTCATCGTGAGCTTTTGTATGGTAGAAATGGGCTCACGTGGACAGAGTTCAATGTGTCGCCGGGAGATGGTTTTTGAAGCAATAAAAGAGGGCGTCTCGAGAGACAAAGGTGCGCTGCGGTTGGAAATGCGACAAAAAATAAGAAAGGGTCGGGTGATAATGGACATGGAAAATTCCTTTCCATTTGGCAGATCCATCAACCTGTGCTCTCGCTGGACTATTCTACTTTCATCCACGGACTACTTTCCTTTAGTCTAGGATGCATTGATAATCCCTTAGATTGTAAAAAATAGAGTCTAATCCATAGGATCTTGGGAATCTTATTCATAGGAACCATGGGCGAAAAGAATCGCTCAGAAATATTGAATCAGTGGAGTCTTTTTAATGCAACTTTCAGGTTATTTTTCCACAAAGCATCTAAAAGAGGTAAAAATTGTTGTACATATGTACAATATGCTGTGCATTCACAGCCTGTTGCTCTTTGCAACTCTTGTTAGGTCATAGAGATGTAACATTTTCGTTTTTCGCGATTATCCGTGGTTTTTAATTGATGGGGAGAAAACACCCGTTCTTTGGCCCTAAAAATGAAGATTACCCTCTTCCTGACTATTGTAATATTCTCAATCTAGCTATAAAATAGAAAAATTGGATTTATTGGAGGTACATTTTTGGACAGTACTTTTAACTCTCAGTTTAAAATTTCTACTAATGTCTTCAGACTAACCCCTCAGGTGCCTACAATTCTCCGGTTAAAGAATGGAATGTTATTCAAAATGAGGCTCTTAAGATATTTATGTTGTGGGTGCACAAAAAATACAGCAACCCTGTTATCACTACTAATCCAATTCGACCGTACCGTGGCTGCATTGGATATATCAACATTAAATTTTTTATAGTTCAGACATTTGATAAAAACACGACATATTTCAAAAATAATCTCAGACAAGTGGGTTCCATAAAACATTTTTATTGCCTTTTCATGAATTAAACACTACAGTTCATTGAAAAATATAATATTATCTTTATCTTTGAATCTTAATTTTACCTTTAAATCTTTTGGCTTCAATGGGTTAACCCGGTAGCTCAGTCGCTTATGGCAGCTTAAGATTCTATACGCCACACAAAGGGAACGGTTACGTTACGTAATGATTGGCTATGAATCGTCGTGGTCTGATTGACCCAAGATCATTAGGCTCGAGTCAACACTTCTTTTGTATCTTCAATGGCTTACGATGTGAAAATTTCACGCGCTGGCTGAGAATTATAAACCTGACGCGTTTTGAAGCTACGGAAGGAATCACATGAAAATTATGACCTAATTTCATTTGGAAGCTAAGAGTAGTGATGGACGCGGAGCAGAAATCGAAAACATTGGAACCGTTTCGATCTGACTCATGAATTATTCCATCGAGCGATCCGAAATTCTACATTTTCAGTCATTTGCGGGTTATGAATTAATGAAAGAAGACAATGATACGTG
This sequence comes from Ladona fulva, assembly GCA_000376725.2. Taxonomy (NCBI): domain Eukaryota; kingdom Metazoa; phylum Arthropoda; class Insecta; order Odonata; family Libellulidae; genus Ladona; species Ladona fulva. The sequence goes on along the minus strand of KZ308633.1, from coordinate 288,358 downwards.
ACAAAAAGATTTTTATGAATGTTAATTGCTTTGCTGTTTTATTCTTTTTTATTCATGAGTGACATATGATTTCATGTGGTTATGTGTACTACATATATGGTTTTCCTTATGGAATTTCTTAAAACGAGTGCAACGCATTACCTGCATATATTTATTTTATTTCTTGCGGTTTATATTACTCTTGTGACGTAATAGTTCGTGTTAGATATGTACCTTTTCAACTTCTCTATTCTCTTAAGTAGATTTATGCATTATGTATGTTGAACGTAGACATGATATCTTATTATACTGTAAGGGAGGTATTAGATTTGCTCCCCTTCCGTCATTGCATCGCAAAGTTAAGAAAATTAACAGTTAAGTTTGGCTCCCCTTGAGCGTTACCTTATAGCCAGATGGGAAACTTGCAACGGCTTATAAAATAAACAAATAAAAATAAAAGCAACGTAATACTAATGTAGCTAAAGCTTGATTTATAATTCAGCTCCCTAGATCGAGCCCCGGCACCGAAATATTCGTTTATTATACAAGGGTTATCTGTATGAGTAGGGTAAATGAGAGTGGAAGTTCATATAAAAGTGAAAACCGTTAATCTCTTTGTGACATCTCGAATAACCGAGATACGTAAAAAATTTAAATGGAAGGGGAGAGCATACAATTCATTAAAGTTTCCTTCGCCACTGTGAAAATAGATCTACTCGATATTCTAGATATAGATTCACGTGCAACGGAAATGTTCTTTCCTTATAGATTTTTGAAGAGTTTAGAGATGATAGGAAAATGTATTCTCAATGTAATGGGAAGAATTCAACATCAAACTTGAGACACAAGTTTCAGAGTGAAGGCGACTTTGCTCATAAAGGCGTGCTTTTAGGAAAAATCTCAAGGAAAAACGGATATGTAAAATGTCTGACGGGAACAGGAATCGAACCTGGAACGAGAGTACACTCTGGCTCTATAGTTTAATTGGACAAGGTATCCGTCCATGAAAATGGAAGATCCCAGGTTCGAGTCCTGGTACTGTCAGACATTTTCATGTCTCTTCTTTCTTGGGAACAAGGAAGAAGAGACTGAATAAGAAGAGTTGGACAAACTTTTCGTTTTAAAGATTTTAAATATTCTCAGTAATCTCCAAAGAGACCAAATGCGGTGAAATAATACTCATATCCGTTGCAAGAGATGGTATAATTTCCAAGGAGAAATGGACACATGGAGAAAAGTCTGACGGGACCGGGACTCGAACCCGGGGCTCCCAATTGGCGGTAGGTTGCTCTATCCATTGAGCTATCCCACCAGAAATGTTCTGGCAACTGGGAGACCAGGGTTCGAATCACGGTCACGTCAGACTTTTTTCATGCCCATTTCTCCTTGGGAATTTTCCTAGATGCGCGCCTTATCGTGCCAAGTCACCTAAACCCTTTTCCTTGTATGGTATAAATTATCATATCATTGTGAATAAGTCGCCGTCAAAACTAAACGTCAAACCCAAACCGACCTGCATTTTTCATATCTCCAGTTTTTCACGATTTGACAAGTATCTCCTACGATCACTATTTCTTTCATCTGTTTAGTAAGTAAGCCAATCCAAGCTACGCTGCCTTGAGCTTCCGCTTGGTTTTTGACGTCGAAGTCGAAAGGAACCTGAAGTAAAATTTCAAGTAGTAATGATACGCCAGATCCAGCTAATTTCCGAGGAAGAGACAGTTACAGCTGCCGTATCGTCTCTTGGTTAACCAAGAAGAATTTTTACAAATACGACGTAGGAGCGTTCCTCCAGCTACGACCCGTTGTTCTGTTAGTGGTCTCCCGAGATGTCCACTATACAGTTATTTGAGGACGCGCTGCAGTTTTCGAAAATTTAATCAACTCTTTATAATCGCTCTCTATCTCGAGTAAAAATAACTCAAGATACTGTAGCAAATACAGAATCTATTCTCTTGGCTCATAACTAAACGTCGTGCGATGTGGAAGAATAGCCTAGAAGTAGTGAGATGTTTAAGAGTATCTGTTGATTGGAAATCAATGAAAGAGGATCGTCTTTGCATAAAACTTCTTTTTAGAAATCATCTTAAAGTGAATTCGAGTATTTTTCACTCTTACGCCTCGGTATTTACCGAAGATTTTTAGAATAATAAGATAGCATACATGATCGATACAAACTTGGACTTAGCCCGAAGTAACTTATAGGTATGAATTACATCGGAGCTGATTTGACATACGGTATATCTTTAATAAAAATGCATTTCGTCTTCTCTGCGAATAACTCCGTAAATTACATATATTTTAGCTTAAGTCGAGTGTTTGTTTATTTACATTTTCTTCCTCTAAGAGATTTGGAATTCATGGGTCTGTTTCGCTTCTTTTTTACAAATGACTGGATGTAGAATAGTGGTCCTCTCATTATAGTGGCAGCACATACGTAAACGAGTGGAAAAATAATATATTTTTACAAATACTACATAAATTTCTCACAGGTTTTTTTTCAGGATGTCTTATTGCGAAGTGAGCAAGAAAATTAAATGTTTTTAGGTACAGAGATTAATTAAATTGTAAGTAATAGGTATCGGTTGAGTAAATCTTATCTTGGTAGTGTCCCATTACAAAACAGGTAGTCAACTAAAAATTTTATCAATGCTAAACCAGAGAAGAAACTTTCTGCTATACTATCAGTTGCTTTTGTGGTTTAGCATAAATGAATTATTTTAGTTAACTCCCTATCTTTTAAATAGTAAATGGCATACTCGATCGTTTCTGCCTTAAATAATCCGCGCTAAATTAACGAAAAATATAAGAATACAAAAATATATCGTTTTAATTGCATAAATAACTGTTTGAACCTTTAATTCAAACAGTAAATGGTTCCTCGTGGGTTCCATAAAACATTTTTATTGCCTTTTCATGAATTAAACACTACAGTTCATTGAAAAATATAATATTATCTTTATCTTTGAATCTTAATTTTACCTTTAAATCTTTTGGCTTCAATGGGTTAACCCGGTAGCTCAGTCGCTTATGGCAGCTTAAGATTCTATACGCCACACAAAGGGAACGGTTACGTTACGTAATGATTGGCTATGAATCGTCGTGGTCTGATTGACCCAAGATCATTAGGCTCGAGTCAACACTTCTTTTGTATCTTCAATGGCTTACGATGTGAAAATTTCACGCGCTGGCTGAGAATTATAAACCTGACGCGTTTTGAAGCTACGGAAGGAATCACATGAAAATTATGACCTAATTTCATTTGGAAGCTAAGAGTAGTGATGGACGCGGAGCAGAAATCGAAAACATTGGAACCGTTTCGATCTGACTCATGAATTATTCCATCGAGCGATCCGAAATTCTACATTTTCAGTCATTTGCGGGTTATGAATTAATGAAAGAAGACAATGATACGTGACAAAAAGATTTTTATGAATGTTAATTGCTTTGCTGTTTTATTCTTTTTTATTCATGAGTGACATATGATTTCATGTGGTTATGTGTACTACGTATATGGTTTTCCTTATGGAATTTCTTAAAACGAGTGCAACGCATTACCTGCATATATTTATTTTATTTCTTGCGGTTTATATTACTCTTGTGACGTAATAGTTCGTGTTAGATATGTACCTTTTCAACTTCTCTATTCTCTTAAGTAGATTTATGCATTATGTATGTTGAACGTAGACATGATATCTTATTATACTGTAAGGGAGGTATTAGATTTGCTCCCCTTCCGTCATTGCATCGCAAAGTTAAGAAAATTAACAGTTAAGTTTGGCTCCCCTTGAGCGTTACCTTATAGCCAGATGGGAAACTTGCAACGGCTTATAAAATAAACAAATAAAAATAAAAGCAACGTAATACTAATGTAGCTAAAGCTTGATTTATAATTCAGCTCCCTAGATCGAGCCCCGGCACCGAAATATTCGTTTATTATACAAGGGTTATCTGTATGAGTAGGGTAAATGAGAGTGGAAGTTCATATAAAAGTGAAAACCGTTAATCTCTTTGTGACATCTCGAATAACCGAGATACGTAAAAAATTTAAATGGAAGGGGAGAGCATACAATTCATTAAAGTTTCCTTCGCCACTGTGAAAATAGATCTACTCGATATTCTAGATATAGATTCACGTGCAACGGAAATGTTCTTTCCTTATAGATTTTTGAAGAGTTTAGAGATGATAGGAAAATGTATTCTCAATGTAATGGGAAGAATTCAACATCAAACTTGAGACACAAGTTTCAGAGTGAAGGCGACTTTGCTCATAAAGGCGTGCTTTTAGGAAAAATCTCAAGGAAAAACGGATATGTAAAATGTCTGACGGGAACAGGAATCGAACCTGGAACGAGAGTACACTCTGGCTCTATAGTTTAATTGGACAAGGTATCCGTCCATGAAAATGGAAGATCCCAGGTTCGAGTCCTGGTACTGTCAGACATTTTCATGTCTCTTCTTTCTTGGGAACAAGGAAGAAGAGACTGAATAAGAAGAGTTGGACAAACTTTTCGTTTTAAAGATTTTAAATATTCTCAGTAATCTCCAAAGAGACCAAATGCGGTGAAATAATACTCATATCCGTTGCAAGAGATGGTATAATTTCCAAGGAGAAATGGACACATGGAGAAAAGTCTGACGGGACCGGGACTCGAACCCGGGGCTCCCAATTGGCGGTAGGTTGCTCTATCCATTGAGCTATCCCACCAGAAATGTTCTGGCAACTGGGAGACCAGGGTTCGAATCACGGTCACGTCAGACTTTTTTCATGCCCATTTCTCCTTGGGAATTTTCCTAGATGCGCGCCTTATCGTGCCAAGTCACCTAAACCCTTTTCCTTGTATGGTATAAATTATCATATCATTGTGAATAAGTCGCCGTCAAAACTAAACGTCAAACCCAAACCGACCTGCATTTTTCATATCTCCAGTTTTTCACGATTTGACAAGTATCTCCTACGATCACTATTTCTTTCATCTGTTTAGTAAGTAAGCCAATCCAAGCTACGCTGCCTTGAGCTTCCGCTTGGTTTTTGACGTCGAAGTCGAAAGGAACCTGAAGTAAAATTTCAAGTAGTAATGATACGCCAGATCCAGCTAATTTCCGAGGAAGAGACAGTTACAGCTGCCGTATCGTCTCTTGGTTAACCAAGAAGAATTTTTACAAATACGACGTAGGAGCGTTCCTCCAGCTACGACCCGTTGTTCTGTTAGTGGTCTCCCGAGATGTCCACTATACAGTTATTTGAGGACGCGCTGCAGTTTTCGAAAATTTAATCAACTCTTTATAATCGCTCTCTATCTCGAGTAAAAATAACTCAAGATACTGTAGCAAATACAGAATCTATTCTCTTGGCTCATAACTAAACGTCGTGCGATGTGGAAGAATAGCCTAGAAGTAGTGAGATGTTTAAGAGTATCTGTTGATTGGAAATCAATGAAAGAGGATCGTCTTTGCATAAAACTTCTTTTTAGAAATCATCTTAAAGTGAATTCGAGTATTTTTCACTCTCACGCCTCGGTATTTACCGAAGATTTTTAGAATAATAAGATAGCATACATGATCGATACAAACTTGGACTTAGCCCGAAGTAACTTATAGGTATGAATTACATCGGAGCTGATTTGACATACGGTATATCTTTAATAAAAATGCATTTCGTCTTCTCTGCGAATAACTCCGTAAATTACATATATTTTAGCTTAAGTCGAGTGTTTGTTTATTTACATTTTCTTCCTCTAAGAGATTTGGAATTCATGGGTCTGTTTCGCTTCTTTTTTACAAATGACTGGATGTAGAATAGTGGTCCTCTCATTATAGTGGCAGCACATACGTAAACGAGTGGAAAAATAATATATTTTTACAAATACTACATAAATTTCTCACAGGTTTTTTTTCAGGATGTCTTATTGCGAAGTGAGCAAGAAAATTAAATGTTTTTAGGTACAGAGATTAATTAAATTGTAAGTAATAGGTATCGGTTGAGTAAATCTTATCTTGGTAGTNCTCGACATAACTTTATTTTGTAGTTCCTGTTGCAATTAAATCACAAACTATTTTATCTCTTAGCCAGTCATAATTATTACTTACAGTCTTAATATACTCTTTCTTAAGTTATAGTAAAAAAAATTTACTTTCATGTAATACCATAAAAGGAACACAGTGGGGACAAGGGTTTTTATACCTACCTTCCATGATTATTATGTCTTATTGCGAAGTGAGCAAGAAAATTAAATGTTTTTAGGTACAGAGATTAATTAAATTGTAAGTAATAGGTATCGGTTGAGTAAATCTTATCTTGGTAGTGTCCCATTACAAAACAGGTAGTCAACTAAAAATTTTATCAATGCTAAACCAGAGAAGAAACTTTCTGCTATACTATCAGTTGCTTTTGTGGTTTAGCATAAATGAATTATTTTAGTTAACTCCCTATCTTTTAAATAGTAAATGGCATACTCGATCGTTTCTGCCTTAAATAATCCGCGCTAAATTAACGAAAAATATAAGAATACAAAAATATATCGTTTTAATTGCATAAATAACTGTTTGAACCTTTAATTCAAACAGTAAATGGTTCCTCAAATTTCAACCAAGTGGATTTCGTATTCGATGCGTAAACTTTTTCGCTAATCAAACAAAAGCTCGAGACGAATTCATTGCAATAACTTTCCCTGGCTTTTGAACAGTTGTTATCCCTGTTTCATCTACATTATATATTGCTTTACATTATATCCTGTTTTGAAGTTATCAAAAACTCCTGCACTGTAGTTTTATTAAAGCCAGTGGAACAGCCTAAACTTGTGGATTCAGGCTGTTGCAATGTTAGCTGTGGTTGTCTGTACATAAAACCTTTTTAGCCAATCATAGCTAGTACACTTATTCACTGACCAATTTTCAGGAACAGTCTTGTTTTTGACAACAGCAAACTCATAAGCAAATTTTCTTGTATCTTTTGGAGTTAGACCATAATGCAATTTGGAAGATGTTATTAGATATTTTGCAACATTTCTTTATGAAGATGCGCATCGTGTGTTGCTTTGAATGTCGAGAAGGAAAACAAAGCGATTCCGTCGAGAGGACAAGAACGCGCTGAAGGGGTTCATTACGACGAATGTCGTGCACGTGTCCGAAGAGAAACCAGCTGACATGCTCGCCGTCGCACTCGCGCTAATATTGCACAGTTAACGACCCTTATTCCGACTGTCGTCACATCCTCTTCTTCCCCTTCTCTTCCGCTTCTACACGCCTGCTTAGACTAACTGGTTCCTAAATTTCGATCTCGGAGGCGGCACGCACAAAGGATCTCCGTTACCCACACAGCAAGCAGGTGGCCCAGTTTCGGTTTCAGGAGAGGATTTTTTTATCCCTCTTCAAAGATTATGAAATTTACATCCTCGTTACTTTTGTGGGATGATGCGAATACAGTTCCGAATCCGGGAGAATTTGGTCTGTTTGAATTCTTTCGGTGATTATGGAAGCAGTTCAAATTAGCGTGAGAGGTACAGAATGCCGATTTATTTCAAAAAAGGGGCTTGGTTATGAAAATTAGGGACATCTGAACGGCATCAAGGGCCCATACGATTAGCGGGAAAGTTTGCGGAAAAGGGCCCTCAGGCACGGAATGACTTTGCGGCTCCACCAGATAATCATTTAACTTATAATAACGTCAGAAGATACATTTTTGGGTATCCTCTACGGTCAGGACCTCTGTCAGAGTCTAATGAGCCAAAACATTAATTTGAAACTGTCATTTCATTCAAATATTTCTACTTGAATTTTAAAAGTAAAAATAGGTCACCCATGTTCAAACTTTTATAAGAAGAAACAATTGGTTTTGGGTTCGATGAAAAATTATGTTGATATGTGATTAAGGGGGCCCTATGGAAATGTGACCCTTTTAAGTCTCTCCACGGCGTGGCTTCGTCATGAAGTTGAACAGTGGGTTGCGTTCGCTAAGAAAATATCTTGCGAATCATAGAAAAAGTCTAACAAACACGTGTATAAATATTATATAAAACAGCATTATTGTATACCGTATTTGACAGTATAAGATGCAGCTTTTTTCCAAATTCATCGGTCAAAAAATGAACCCCGTGATTTACACGCGGGGGTTTGGACCGTTTGCACGTTTGTAATTAACGTTTCTCTCGTTCCTTTGATATCGAAGGAGATGCGAGCGAGGTAATGTACGGCCTCGATCGAGTGAAAAGTATGTACCATCAAAACAAAACGTAATGTGAAAACTTAAATGGATCTATATCTTGAGCTCTAACGGTGCAGTTATATCATATTCTTTTAGTTTGCCCTATTGAAATGATGGTGCGTCTTACATGCCGTCAAAGACGGTAATATTTCTAAATAATATATAAATTAGGGGCCTGTATGGAGCTGAAACCTATTCATATAATCATATTCATTTCTCGTAAAAACTCTTAAATTACTAATAGATGCTGGTGTTCTGCAAAAACGTTCAGCCCGAAGGTTTGTTTGAATCTCAACTCTGCCACTAAGTCATGTAGAGGGAATGAGGCTTAATAGGCAAGGTCAGTAGTGAGGTAGTTTGCCCTTGTCTTCGTGAATGATGTTTTAAGTAGAACAAATGGTAAGCATCAATGGATGATGCGTTGAAAACAAAATTGGATACGGCACTGAAAACAAAGCTGCTTGAATATCAATACAAACACTGTATTTGAAATATTTACTTATTTTGAGAGTAGCGTTTTTAAGTAGAAAGTGAAAATTCCTTATAGCACTGCTATTTTGCACTGCATGAATACTTTCGCATTCTACTCTAAATGAAAGCCTTCGAAACTTTCGCATCTCGTTCCCAGTCAGGTTTAAAATCTGAAGTAAAAATATTTCAAAACGTGACAGAGAGTTAAATTCGTTTGCAGATTATCTCGCACGTACTTAATTTTGTAGGTAATACTTCCAAAGCTATTGATTTGGAATGTTCTTGCTACCAAAGCGTGCATAAAATTGGGTTAAATTTAAATGGACAAACGCCAGAGCGAGATAAATTCCATATCTTTCTCGGACAATGAATTTCTCTCCGTGTTCTGAGCTTGATTAATGTCCCGACGTTATGGTCTCCCTCCTCAAACAGATGCTTTGCACATCATCGTCTGCTTTGTTTACATCCTGCGTGGCAAGGTTTGCGAACTAAAGAAAAAAAGCAGACGACGATCGTCTTTTTAATCTGAAAGACCCAGAAACCCTATTTCCTTGCATCGACTCTTTGAAGTGTCTCTTTTCTCCATTCATTCGCGACTCCTCCTGTTTACCTTTTCGCGAGCGTTGTGTTTGCGCTCCGCTCAGCGCTGCCCAAATTTATTTTGCGGAGTCACGTGAATTTGCCATTTCGAATGAATAAATGGGAGCAGGGCAAGGGAACGAGTTCCCATCTAGTCCCGGGCACTTCTGGCACTATTTGAAGCTTCGTGACGTGAACGTCGGGGAACAAACCTCTTTCCGCGCAGCGCATTCAGAAAAGAAAAATCAAACACGCCTCACATAGACGTTCTCCGACGCTTTCGCTATGTTTCTAAATGAAATTCAATCTGTTGAGAAGATTGCATTTCCAGCTGAATTGCAAAGCAATATCTTTAACGACACCGGAATCGCGTAATTCGGTAGAGAGACACTCTGTTTTAATAACACGTAATTGCATTCAGTCATTAATTCACTCGTGAACTTGCAAAAGGTCTTCCTATATTCTCCGGATGGGTATATTACGCAGTTAGATCATACGTCCTATATCAGTTGGTATGTGAGACTATATTTATTTTTTCACGAATTGACCCTGTAATGGAAGATGAATTCCAAATCTGTTTTATCGTGTCCAGTATTATGTTAAAAATGTTCCCAACGATGTTTGTGGAAATGATGCGAAAGAAAGATGCTGGAAAGCCGTGAAAGATCTTACAGTACTACTTTTTGCGTATTCATGAGCATAATTAGTTGAATGATCGAGCGTATAATAGAAACGGAATTGAAAATAAACACCTCTAGTGGTATCCGGAGGGTATATAAAATGATAGCGAAAAGTATATTTTTCTCAAGAATACGGAATTGAAAATGAATACCTCTAGTGATATCCAGAGGGTATATAAAATGGTAGCGGAAGGTAGATTTTTTTCAAAAATGTCGTAAATAAAAGTGATTATCTCCATTTGCTATGTTGTGATATGCAATTACCGGTAGTCAACCCTTGAGCTAAATGCTCAAGAAAATCTTACTTGCAGCAGACACAAGGAGAGCATATCTATTTTACATCGAGATGGGAATTTATCTAATTAGTAGGAGACTATTCCGTGCTTATGAAGAAAAGAACGTATTTTCCACAGAAACAATATACTTGTGTATTTCGTGCCGAAATTTCTGTCTTACAGACATCATCAGGTCACTTAACATCGGAACAGCAAGTATTTATGTAGGGAGAGGAAAAATGTTTCGGTGCGGGAGGGGTTATTGAGCGGGGAAAAACTGAAATCGTCATTGCAAAAGCATGGAGTGTAAGGAAACGAGAAGCGAAGGGTTGCGAAGTAGGCATTCGTTAGTAAGTTTTATGGATTCTTTTATAACCTTAGTAACGAATACTTATTTCACAAACCTTCACCACTCGTTGCCTTACCCTCCAAGCTTCTTCTTGTCTAATGGATTATTTTTCATTTGTTCTTGGTACTGTTTAAAGGAAATTACATCTTTCGTTTACTATCTCAGTGTTGTTCTTGTGGTAATATGAAAGCTACCGAGCTATGAGTGATGCTGAATAAAGGCATTATAGCAGCGCTGCTTTTTCGTGAACATGATCGCATTATAGTTTACAAAATACCACATCCTACCCCACCTTATTGTGCAGAAAGATTTGCCTTTAAAAAGTACTTATTCAAATTCTTTAGTTGAAAAAGCTCAGTTAAATATTTTAGTCGATATCTTCCCATAATCCTGTGACGCACGAACTGACTACTGACCCGTATGCGTGAAGCAAAATTCTCCTCACTTTTATCATCATTTGTATAGCAATAAGGAAAGTTTGGGAATGTGGTATTCATTAGAAGAAAACACAGGGAAGAAGGAGCAGCGAAAATCAGCTGGGAGGAGCTTGGAATTTGAAATCAATAGATTCATAGGAAAGCGAGAGAGACGTTGAGGATGCAGCAGCTGAAGATGGGTCCTCAAGAAAGGTTGCAGGGCAATGGGTCGAGAGGGGGTGATAAGAGGACTGGGGAAAGCAAAGAACCACCCATCGGGCTCTACGGGGAAGTTATCAAGGTCCAAGAGAGCCATCCCATGCAAACATGTCCTAAAACACGGGGCCAACAGATAAGCGAGGGGGCAACACAAAAAGATAAAACGGAAGGATGATTGCTTTTTTTTTAGGTCGGAGTTTGAGGGCCATGTGAAGGATACCTGAGGTTGCATTTGGAGAAGAGGCTGCCTTAAAACTGAACTTCCTTCTATGGCCGAAAATTTCATCGTAACCAATTAGTACGGGAAATGATGTCAAGTAACCTGGTCGTGGAAGCGAAGAATTTTCAGCGGAAGAGAGCTTCGAAAGCGAGTTTTAAGGAAAATTGCTCAGCAAGGATGAGTTTTCCAGTGCGATTTTGGGAACCCTTACACGAAATATGTTAATTTACAATTTATCGGTGGGCCATTCACCTTGGGAAACTACTTAGAGGAAACTGAATCATGGCTCTATAAGATTATAATTAAAAGAGTTTTTTATCAGTGGCTTGGACCAAACGCAGTTTATAATCACGCGTAACTGCAAATGGCCATGTATTTGTCTAATGATGAACTTCGTTTTTTTTTTCGGTCGTCATGAGTTATTTTCCCTCGAGAGATGTGTCATGTGATTATTCGTACTTCTTTCTAGAAACGAGAGGTCGAAATCAAATTGGGGATCTATGCACTTGATGTCTAGATTCTTTAAAAACATCGCCATATATTTCTGTTCACTTCACTACCGACGCAGGGGTTGTAATGGATTTTTGATTGTCTTGAGCTGAGATTCACAACTTGAGGCGTGTCTCAAAGAAGCTCTTAGTGAGCCGTATAACATTCGAAATTTATTTGTTTGCAAATGGACATTGCATATTCGTTTATTGTGTATGGCGTTTAATTCTGCGAGACATTTTGCTCGTAATGTTAATATGCATTCCCAAAGGAATAACAGGTGTGAAAAATAGAGAAATTACTGGGAATCGAACCAAGGTTTTCCACTTTTCGGGAAATTTTTCACACTTGTTATACCATTGGGATTCAGCCGCATGGCTTTTCTTGCTAAGTTATTCACCTTATTTTAACCTTTAATCTGCAATGATAAAATAATAAAATCCTTATCTTTAACCCGCATTGATCAAACAATAAAATCCTAATATTTTGTCTTGTCCTCGCATATACTTCTCTTATTTTACGCTCATTTTCGGATCGGCCGAAGTAGCAGGGGGGTCGCATAAAACCATTTACGTCTTCCGCAAATGTAATTTCTCTGAATTTAGTAAGCAATCGCAGCCTAGCTTCTAATCTCCTTTCTTTCAAGGATTTCCAACCTGCGTCTGAGAGCATTTGAGTAACGCTTGTTTTTCTGTCGTTGCATTTTTTTAACAAATCGTATCGCCTTGCGCTGCAATATCTCGAGTTGTATGAGTCATTAATTTAATCCAGCCTTCAATCACAGGTAACTGAACTCGAGGGATACTTTCCTTTCAATGAAATGTTGTTGGATACGCATAACCATGTGTATGTACTGAAAGGCTCTTCACCATGAAGTTGAGGAACCCATTTCGGGGAGTCCAAGGGGACTGTAAATTACTCACCTCTGTAGCTTCTGTCGAACGACCGCGGTGATGCGAAGAGTTCTGGAGGCGATGGGACATCGGAGAAAGGCGGGCGGGGATTCGGTGATCTGGGCATGCGAAGTGCTGCGAAAGTGGGCGCTCCAGAAAGGACAGCGGATAGGAGGAGGATGGGGAGCGTGTGTAGGGGAGCAGAGGGAGCGGCACTGCGGTGCGCCATCACGGAGCGGCACATCCTCGTTTCTGCGGAGAAAAAAAGTTACATGCATAAGTAGCAAGTTCATTACTTGGCTGCAAAGCGGTTTCAAAACGTAGTCCGTATTTCGCAGCGGCGATGCCTTTGCAGAAAACCGGCATTTCACTACTTTACCGTGCATGTTCTCATGACTTTGGTTCATAAAAAAATTTATGGCAAAGAAAAGACAATGAGCATGTTAAAAGCAGTGGCGCCGATGAAGAATAGCAGTTACTTAAACAAGCGTAATGTAAATAATAAAGTGTAATTTAATTTCCCTGTACTATTTGTATTTAAAAATTTAATGTTATTTATTACTTTCTCCAGTATATCAGAGTCAGAATCCTTCAACGAAAAAAAAAACGGGAAAGAAGAACTTTAAAATATTATGAGACACAAAAGTTAGAATTAAAAATATTGAAGATTTAAAATTATTTACATCCCCTATTTATAAGAGATTCTTTTAAAACAGTGCAATATTATAATATGAAATGAAAATGATTTAAAAATGTTATGTTTATAAAAAGAAAGTAAAATAAATTTACAGGAGGAGAGTGGTTGGCAGATGTTCCTTTGAGATATATTGTTTCCTCCCTTACGAGATGAAGATAACACACGCATTAGAAAAGAAACGCCCATCTCAACGATATTACGTCCAAAATGACTGCCGAGAAAGGGCATGAGAGAAAATATATAAGGTAATTCCCAAAAGTCAGTTTCACCGAGTGAGAAACCTTATTGATAGCATGAAAATCAATGCATAGGAATCAATATAGTTGCTCGAAATAAATAAATATTATATCATACAGCCATCATCAGGACCTGATTATGGCTGTATGGGCGAAACCGGTCGTTTATGAAAAAAAACTTGTGGAAAATGCGAATTGCGGTTGTCTAATTATTTATTTGGCTTCCACAAAATCCGTTCATCTCATACCAATTATGCTCGACATAACTTTATTTTGTAGTTCCTGTTGCGATTAAATCACAAACTATTTTATCTTTTGGCCAGTCATAATTATTACTTACAGTCTTAATATACTCTTTCTTAAGTTATAGTAAAAAAAATTTACTTTCATGTAATACCATAAAAGGAACACAGTGGGGACAAGGGTTTTTATACCTACCTTCCATGATTATTAACATACGCTGAAGAACAAGGAAACAAACACTGTGTGCTTCGTATCTCATTATTATCATCCTAAACACCGAAGAAACGAGGGAGTACTCTTGAAGAGAAAGCTGTCTTTCGGTAGATATCGGCTGTTTTAAGAAGTGATGATTATGGAATCGGAATAGTGCGATACCGAACAAGGGAACAGCCGCAGTACCCGTGAGCGAGAGCTCGAGCCTTTCTCCAAATATTTTCTTTCTTAGTACCAAGAATCCGTTTAGTTGAAACAAGAACGAGCGGAAACGAGTTAAACCAACATTCGAGCAAATGGCTTCATTCCTCGATAATTTCGGATTTCAAAGGGGAATAGGAAATTAGTTCGCCGATTCCTGTTGTAATATCTCCGTGCCTCGACACGCCAGTTACGGAGGTCTAAATGGATGATTCGTGCTCCATTTGTCGCGAAACGATGCCGTTTTTACGCATGACGGGACAAAAGACAGTATGCGTAGCTAATTCTGATGAATTCGGTCAGGATGATCACGCGCCAGAGAGCGCGACAAACGCGGACAACTGATAACCTAATTTACCCCAGATTTCCTTCATTTTCGCCACAGCTTGGTTCATACCCAATTAAAGTTAACAGCCTATTGAAGAGCTATGTGCAAACAATTATACGTCTCATTGAGTCAGTAAGGTTTCTTTTTGAAAGGCAGGAAATGTCTCATCGCATGACTTACGGGGAAATAATCACCTTGACGGAAACGCCATTAAATTGCGTGGTTTATAAAGGACTCATTCGATTGAAAGTCGTCGATTCATCAATGGCCACACATGCTGAGAAATGAAGGACTTAAAAATAGCTCATGTTTACACATTCGTAATGCATACCGTAATTGTAACAGCGGTAGAAGAATTAAATTTTAACTCAGAGGAGATACGAATTCCAAAATACGGGGATTTTCTGCAAATCAGTGAAGAAACAGGTTGCATCTTGGAAATTAAAAAGTCAGATTATAAACGCCAATGAATCCTATTTTAAAAGTGTCACGAACGTACTTCAGTTCATCCCATTAAGTTTGTAAATTGGACAGTTATTTCTTAATGAGACAGTATAATATGATCGTAAGATTTTGGCCCACAGTTTTAAGAATGAAGTCCGACCTACAAGTCTCTAAACACGGACATTTATTATTATCCTCATATCTCATTCTTTATTTCAATTATCTCATACTCCCGCTGTTAAGGTGTGTAGTTACTTTCGCGGTTGAACAGACTTAAATAGATGACTTAATGCTTCAATATAGAATACCATTCTTTTTTGATGGAGCTAAAGAAAATTGAAACCAAAATGTTATATCTAAATATAGTTTTGCATATAAATGTTCGTCGTTTTGAGGATAGCGGGTTGACATCAAGATCTATTAAGTCTAAGGTTCATTAATTCGATTGGAAATTATATTTCAAGTAAAGATATGCTAGAGATACGCAACTGTGTCAGAGTGACATCGTTCTACGTTCAAAAATTCAAAGAGCTCGGAATTTAGGTCGAAAACTCCTACCGTTCTACCACGATCGGAAAATAGTACAAAATATTACACTGCATAACATTTCTGAGGCTTATCTACATGTAAACATAACTTTATTCATTTTCCCTTTGCTTACGTTTTCTTTCTGTATGTTTTAATCATTATTGGCGACCTTACATTAACTATAGTGAAATAAGATTGGTCCCAATGGTCCAATAATGGACTTGAAAAAAGTCTGACGGGACCGGAAATCGAACCCGGGTCTCCCAATTGCCGGTCGGGTGCTCTGTCCGTTGAGCTATCTTTCTCAGAACATTTCTCCAAGCCATTCGGGAGACTTTGATGGCAAGGACTAACGAGAAGTGTTTTTAACATAACGATTTGTAAATAAAGGATATACTGATTCATTCTTTTCTATTGCAGTCTCGCTAAATAAAGGGTATACTGATTCATTCTTTTTTATTGCAGTCTCGCTAAGTAAAGGGTATACTGATTCATTATTTCCTATTGCAGTCTCGTTCCGCATTAGAAATTAATGATCGAAAATGGGTTACCTTGTGCAATTTGAAAAGAGAAAAATGGCGAAAGATTTAGGTGGAAATATTACCGATGAAATGCGTTAATTGCAGTATATCGATGACATGCGTTTACAAATTCCGTATTAAAGCAGCATTAACTATCTACAATAAGAATACTGAATGTACGCAGTAAATATTTTAAAAAATTCAAGAAAAATACATAAAATACTCAAACTATTCGTCACTTCGACAATCGCGAGTCAGCAAGTTGGAAATTCTCTTGCTTAGTTTAAATCAGATGAAAATATCGTAAAGATGTTTACGATATGACTTTGAGATATGAGATGTATTTCCTTGGATATCTCTACCACTTCGCCGTTCTCTAATTATCGTATTATTATTTCTTAACAAACGTGAGTCCCCAATTATCTCCGTTTTAGTAATTTGGGCAATTGCAGACACAAACGACGAACACAAACAACCACGCCCCAGCAAAAACTCGGTTATCCGAGGTTCGAACCGGGACCTCAGTGTTAGAAGACTAGCGTACTAACAATTCCACCACCGAGGTCGGCAAAACATATTATCACGATGAATTGGATGCAAAAACTACGTATTTCAAGAACTAACATAGTAGTCAATGCCTCTCAACTTCGTCGGTTTCCATTCCATAACAATGAAAACCTGTTTGACTGTTAGAAGGAAACGAACAAAATCGCACTATTCTCGCAGTTTTCAGATACGTTCTTTCAGTGGAACAGTCCTTAGTCGAGTTAGTCGACGAAAAACTGTAGCGGTGAAGCCAATGAAGAATCTTTCTCGTGCCTTTTTATCGCGGAATGAAAGGCAACGCTTAATTTCCGCGTCTGCAGATATGATTAATTCGATAATTGGACGAATGACTGACGTCGAATGAATGAATAAACACGTAATGATAGAGTTAATATCCGCTCACATAGAAGACGAGAAGGAAGCGCAAATGGCCTTTCTTACGCTTGGAAGAGTATCGAAAGTGTTATCCTCACTTACATTTTCAGTCAGCGGTAATATTCAATGGCCTTTAATGGGAAAGTCGTGTTTCCTCTTACTAATTTTCGTCTCATAAATTTCAAATATGCCTGCCTTACTTTCGCTTAACGAGCCATAACTTCGATATCCATTAAGGAATGACTTATTTAAGATTACTCAAATTCTTCGGAAAGTATCCTTCTTCGTAGAATAAGAAGATGCGGTATCTTTATGAATATTAAAATCGCATTACTTTGCATTACTGATATCATAGCACGAAATATTCGACGATGGAAAAATTTTTCTTGAGGTACGATGATTTATCGTCTTAATTTTGGACGGTCACAGAAGAGGATTCTTAAAATATTAAGGGATTCGTACACAAGAGTTCCATCGAATGCATATGTTTTTCGCTTTTTAAATTCCCAAGAAAGTGCATTAGAACTTTTACTTAGATTCATTTCCTTATTTCCAGCTTTGGCTTCTGCTTACAAATATTCCGATTTTCTTGCCATTTGTAAGATGCTGCGAAATAAGAATACCCTTCCATCTCCGACGTGATGGGACATGCTATCAGTATTAATCACTGGAAAATGCCTTCAACAATTAATACTGCTGTTTCGAGGGTAATCTGGTCGGTTTTAGAACCCCAATTCCTTAAAAGAAGCCGAGGATAAAGAGATGTGAAAAATGGCGACGTGACTGGGACTCGAACCCAGGTTGGAATAGACGCGGCATGGTAGTTCAATGGTTAAGCTTCATGTTCATGGTAATTCATGGTAAGTCAGAATACCTGCCCGGAAATTGGGAGACCTGGGTTCGAGTCCCAGTGATGTCAGTTCATCCATGGGTTTTTATGGCGCACACCTCAATGCTCAAATTTATCATCTTATCCTTTCCCATATTTGATTACATAAGAAACCGTTAAATTTGATGAGTAACCATAGCAAAAATGAATGAATAATGAATGAATGAATGAATGAATAATAAATTTATTTCACACACAAGATTACAAATCCAAGGAATACAAATATCGAGGAAATATAAATTATCGCAAGTACCTGTTGGGATAGAAAATTTTAACATATCAAAGAAACTGATCAACAGCTATGATTCTCACGAATAAGATACAGAGATAAATAAACGTAAAAAGACCGTCTGCAAACGTTCATATTCGGACGATTAGTAGGTTGATCATGCCCTCAAAGTGCATCGGTTCATTACCACGCTCCGTGGTGCTGCTTCATCCACAGTCAATAACCTTCCTTTCATTCACTTCCAATCAACGCATTTCATCCCTCTCGCAGTCCCCATATCCCCACACTCCTTTTCGATTTGCTCTGCATCTCATTTTCAACCGCGCATCCGAAGGCATCCCCCGCCCCCATGCGAGCCTCCCCTCGGGCTTCCACCGCCAACCCCCAACTAACGGCTCGTCTGGGATTGACCGTGAGATGTGTTTATGCCCGTGGCCAAAGCGACGCGAAAGAGGTTAATGGCATCGGCTAATATCTATTCTGCACGTCCTTGCTCTTTCCGCAGTCGTAAAGAAGACAGAATCAATATGCTTTCGTCCCATTAGCAGGACGCATCCAGATATGATGCTCGAGTGTAAGTGGAGGAATCTAACGTTGGCTTTCATGCTAGCTCGGGGTAGAATCCGCGGTGGAAGCGAAGTCGTTTAGCTTCTCTTCTTACTGTAGCAGTCTGAAAGGTCCATAACCTTCACGCGGGTATCAGGGATGCCGCAAAATTGCAGTTTAATATTCTTCCGTTTTAAAATTAACTTTTAAAGTTAGCTACATTTGTTTGAATTTTTATATTTGGTATCTTTTTCATGAGATTTAGAAGAAATACTGTTGTGAGAGTTATTATGTTTGTAAATGGCTAGAAATGAACTTCATTTTATTGCGCTATGCCAAAAACAGTTTCTCAACAAGTCTTACTGTATATTACTTTGTGATAATTATATTTTGCAATTATTTATAAGCAGCGATTGCGTAATGCTAGCGATCTAAACTTAAGGTCCCTAGTTCGGGTCTGGGTTAATTTTTCTGGCTTAGGAATGGTTGTGTGTTCGTTCTAATAATATTACTCATAAAAACGGAGGTAATTGGGAATATCTTCCTGTTTCCATTAAAGAAGTCATCATTATTTTTATTAATTAACTATGTTGAACCTAAGATCGATGAGATATTTAAGCTAACTCGCAGTTGTAACAAGTGAAAAGAGCTGGAAAGTGAAGTTAATGCACGATGAATAATAGACAGAGAGCATCTCTTTTAAGAAGGAAGTTGCGATAGATACCGTGCATGTTCTGTACATTATTTGGTGACAATAAAGAGGGAAAGTGTCAAACCGCTAATGATTGAATTCTATCTTTAACTTCGAGTGAGTTTAAATACATCCATGCGGGACCCCTATGGTAAATTTATGACTGAAACATGTTTAGCGCCTGATGTTAAGGTAATGTGGTATGCGGGAATGACTGAAACGAGGTGTGACTTTCCCAAATGAGGCAATTTAACATGTGGGTATATTACTTGATAAGTTTAGAGAAGGTTCGACTTTAGAAGATGTAGGTGATATTATGAGTCCTTCCTGTTACATAGGCAGTCCTGATACTGAGAGAAATGCCAGAGAAATAGATACTAAAAATAGTCGTTCCAAAAATTAATTTTTTTCCGCGAAGGATACTAGAAAATAATTGATTAGGGAGGTAGAGTCATGGTGCATGCACCCCCTGCCACATGCCGAAAGGGTACATATGTATATGTAGATGTAGGTAGTGAAAAATTAAACTCATCCTTAAAATGGAAAGAATACGACACTGGAAAGCTTTCGATAATATGTGAGAATTAAATAAATGAGGAAAACGAATGAGTTTCCAGCAATTTACTGGAAAGGAAGTTAATTAATCATGTCTTTCATGACGACTTTCGATAACTTCAATGATAAAGTATCCACACCATCGACTATGAAAGTTATTAACAGCTGTGATAATAATTAGGGATGAAATTTAACAATAAGGCAAGCAACCAGAAGCCTGTTTCTCATTGGAATGACCAATTATACATTGCCGGTGATTAAGCAGGCGAATATGTTACAGCCAATGGCATCTTCTCTGACACGAAATGTGCATTTGTGTGTCAGTCGAGGTAATCACGAATGTTTGTCTCTCATTTCGGTGACGTTGAATGATTTAGGGATTCGCTTCAACACACGTTGGCATTCAAAATTAACTGGAGGAATCTCGTGTATTCTTTAGCGTTAACGTTAATTCTGTGTCAACGTCTATCTCTACTTCGAATTAAATTATTTCGGAACCGAAGTATGCAGCCAGGAATTGCAAGTACTGTTTAAACGAAGCTTGACAAAAGGAACTAGGTAGTTGAGACTTTTCATGGCGACTTTTTTATACAACCCTGTGAACGTAAGAGAGAAATTTTTTTTCCCACTATTAAAAGCTAAGCAGTCACATTCAAGAGGTTAATTAAAGAAAAAACGCACAAAAATATGTAAATAATCTCTATAGCTGCTCACCCTTTATATTATACGTGATCCCGACAGAATATTAATACCATCAAAAATCATTTGTTTTTTGATGGTGTTGGAGTACTCCTCTTATTGAACGTTATTGAAAATTATTTCCACCATTAGTTAACGTTTACTATTATACTATTTTATTGAGTTGTAAATTAATTCATCCGCAATTTGATAATAAATTTAGAAATAAAGTTTCATCTAACTCATTTCCCTCTACAGATAACTAATAAGTTGTGCGAAATTTTCTTTTACTGGTCCCATCGGCGTATCCAAGGGAGTAGGGGGCGATCGCTCCCCTCCCCCCGTGAATGACTTTGTAGTACTAACAATTTCCTTACGATCTGACAAGGAGCG
Organism: Ladona fulva; assembly: GCA_000376725.2. NCBI lineage: Eukaryota > Metazoa > Arthropoda > Insecta > Odonata > Libellulidae > Ladona > Ladona fulva. The sequence continues at coordinate 267,272 of KZ308633.1, read as the reverse complement.
TGAATTAAAATCAGATTGTGAAGATTTCTCACGATCGCTATCCATCTATTACATTCATCACGACAAAAAGGTATTCTAAAAATCAATTGCAGACGAGTTACTAAGGAAATTGTCTTAAATCGCCCCCTCGTAGTAAGTTTTTAGATCCTGACAGGATTTTTTTATTTATAAGAATAATTAGAGAAAAAAGACAACATACAAAAATGTCCATAAATACCTCCAACCAGCTTTTAATACTTTTTCCATCTATTCAATATTTATTAATTTGTCATCGGGATTTGTCATCTATAAAAAGCTCTTGAACGATTGAAAATGTAAATCAGGGTAAACTTCCGGAGTTAGAAAGGACACTAATCAATGTAATTTTCTCATTTCATTGTCATTTCACTCAAACATTCTGATCCTTATAAATATGAGATTCCAAGCACATTCTAACGCAATTATTCAATTTCCCACTGTTTTCGTTCGCCCATTTCTTGAGCCGCCTTCTTTTCGGAAACTCAAAAACTTTTTCCGAATAGAATTAAATATCCATCAAAGCTGAATGCCTTCAAGAATTTTCTTCTATCATTTTCTTACAAGCCCTCCTTCGACGTAGGTTTCAACATCTTTATATACACTCCCACGAACTAATTGTTGTAATTATTAGCTCATAAAAACATTATTAGCGGAGCACATTTTTTTCAAAATTACGGGGTTAATCATCAATCATAATTTTTCTCTAATTCTTCTAATTACTGAAAATTAGTTCAAATATTTTAGAGTGACCTCAAGTTCCGAATTGTGGTTTTCTTTCAAATCCACCCAAAAAATCTGCGACATTTCGGGGAGCCATAATCTCCGGGATCATTAAAAGGGAAGATCTTCCCGCTTGAAACAAAGGACGATCTGCCCGTGTCATCACGCAACGGGGGCGCTCATTCAATCCGTCCCGGTTCCCTAGAGAATTCTTCGCATAATAATAACAACAAGAGTGCTCCCTCTAGTGAGAGAGATGTTCCTTTCCCTTCATCTCTTAACCTCATCAAGCGGCCCACCCTCTTTCCCCGTGTCTCCGTTCCTTCCTCCCACACCCCGTCGTTTCCCGCCTCACTAAACCACTGCCGTATCGAGGACTCTCTACGCGCCGCTGCACTTCGTGATACTGACACGGATTTCAAGACGCGACCCCCTTATGCCTTGCGCGCCCTCTTGGAATGAATTGCGGTGACACTCCGCTCACTGTCAGGGTTAAGGGAGAGTCCTTCTGCCAACGATCATCAAGGTGGTTGGGATCTCACCAGAGATGCCAATTCATTTGTGATAATAACGCTGCGAGTAACTTGAAAAGTAGCTGAAAAGCTGCTACACTCCGAAAAGTAGTAATTAAAATTAAAATGGTTAGAATTCGCCTCCTTAAATATGACATTAGTTCAAATATTTATCCAATAAATATCTTATATGAATTTCATGTGTGGGCGGCATCGGTTCGATCAAGTTTGACCGCGTGAAACTGCAGATGGAATTGCCTGCAATAAAGAGTCGGAATGTGTATTCTGTAGAATCAAGAAAAAGATTTTTTTTAAGTATCGAGAGTTCTGCGTAAAACATTCTGTAGGATCAAGAATAATCTGTTCTGTTTTGAAGTATCTGCCTCTTTGGTTCTTACCTCTTTGCTTAAGTAATAGTAGTTGATGCAATTATCAAACAAAACAACACCTTAAACAAGAATGGATAAGGCGTCAAAATGGACAAATTTAAATAATAGCAGTTAATATGTTTAAGATGCAATTGCCTCACGTTAAATGTTAATATAATACATTAGGAGCACTTGGTTTAGAGATTTCTCAAGTTATGGGCTCGAAATCAGGTTCAATACATGCCGGAATGGTACATTCGTTACAGATTATTCTGATTCTACGAGATTACGGTAACTGTGATCCACAGTAATACCCTACAAAGCCACTTTACGGCCTGAGGCAGGAGGCATTAGAACGTGATAAAAAGATTAAATATTTTATGTTTGTTGTCAATGAAGAATGCTGGAATGATCATCAAAACGAATCCCATTAGTGTGATTCAAAGAGATCAAGATAATACGAGGAAAATGATCTCTTATACAATCTACAATTGATACTTTAGGAGAAAAATGAATTTCAGTCACTAATCCTCGGCAGGGGAGTATTTTTATGGTAACCAATATTTATATTTAAATCCAGTTCTAATTTCTTACTTTGAAGCAGAAAAAGTAATTCTATTTTTATAAATATGATATATATATAAACACCATACTGGTAAACTATAGTCATTATTTTCATTTAATTGAGTGTGAAAATGATTTATAGTTTGAAGGTACCCAATATTTGTCTGGATTTGCCTTGTAAGACATAAAAATCTCAAATGTTTCGAACCATAATTGATGTGCATATGCCCCAAGGTTTTATCTGAGCGATGGTAGTTTCCTTCCATAGTTAAAAATAACCAAAAGATCAAAGAAACCCTTCTGTTATGCGTAAAACATATGCCTCGATTGGCAAATTAATAAAACCATTTTCTTTGTACGTAAAAAGAGCTTGTGAATCAAAAAATTTCCGCAGTAGATTAAGAAGTAAATTTTTCTTGTGTTAGACGCAGGATCTATGAAACTTTTCTGCTGTCTTGTATAAATGTTTAAATGAAGAACACTCACCTTGAAACAAATAATAGCCTCTTTCTCTGCGGCGCATGTACTGTTTGTTATCCACGCGCACAATTTGAATGAATGTGATCGTCTCTGCCTTACTTATGACTGGGAAAGCATAGGATGAACACCAACAGCCAAGGAAGAATGTAGTAATACGGTAACAGTTGCAAGAAGCAAAGAGACGTACGACAGATGGTGATTCATTTAAGTTAACTAGGAAATTTGCGACAGCACACGCTGATTCATCCCTGGGCATACTTTACGGCGAGTAAAACGGAAAGTCAGGCTTCGGCCGTATTAAAATTATCAGCGGGACAAAAGATTCAGCGTCGGTGGACACGGAGTGCGCCTGCAGAAGCGGTTTCCGTCGCTGAGGTTTTCCTCAGCCTTTTAGGGATGTTCCCGCTCGGCGCAATTTCTCCCGTTGCGACGCGAGTGACCTCTCTGTCAGGATTCGACGGCTTTCTTTCGACTTCTCGGAATTAAGTTTCCCCCAGATACTGGATCGGCAATAAGACATGGAAAGAGGGTTGGATAACTGTTATTTTGAAGGAGGACCTGCTATTATTTCGTGGCCGCTGAAGGACGTGAAATTTACGGAAAGAAAAGTGGTGCGTATCCGTAAAATAAGCCGTTTGGATGTGACAAAAGTTGTTTGGTTAATGAGGAGCTAATGTTTCCGTAAAAATAACTCAGCCATTCGTTATATTCGTCCATTGATGGATATTATCGTATATACTGATCCATTATTAAATGTTTCTCTTCTCGAGGCGCATTAGTGTTCTCGCTCGCGTTCCTAGAACTTTTCGAATACGCGATACCATGCTCAATGTATATCTCTTATGGCTTTCAGTAGCAATACCATTTCAATTCCATTTCGGAAAAGCTGAGTACCTTTACGCAGTGGAAAATATATTTGAGCATCTTCACGTTAACGAAATAAATAAACTTATGAGATACTCAAATATATATTTAAATGTTAACCAATTGGAGGTCTCAAATGTATTACAAAGAAAAAACATTAAAATAATTAAAATTTAGCCTCCAAGAGATGGTATATGTTGTTGGAATGCCCGTAGTGCAACATATACAGGGCTATCAAGGTTTCATTTTTCTCTCCAATAGTTTTGACTGACTTGTTTTAAATAATAATCCAAATACGAAATTTATTAGAGAATTTAATAATCTTTCAGAGTTATGTCTAGGCGTTAGATTCTATTGAATCTTGTCTTTTAGGCTCTCGTTTTTTCTTCTTCAATGAGTCTCTTATTTTTAAATTTACATTGGTATTTAGTATCAAATTACAGTAGGTTTCAAAACGCTGATAAAAAACCAATCCTTTGCCTGTTATTATCGAATTATTCCAAATAGCCATAAAGCATCTCAAGACGTGTATGCTTTATTACTAAATTTTAACTTAAATATGATTAAAACCATTTCAAAACAGTCCTTCTTTGCTCAAGTTAGGTGTAGCAGATGTGAGGTGTAATTCTATCGATAAAATATCTCTTCGTTCCTGATGTTTTTTATAATAAATGGAATATTTTTAGGAACAATCTAAAGATGAATGTATGTACGTTTCATCAACTTTTGTCTCAGCCTTACATTATAAAAGCTCCCGAGGAATGAATTATGCTGAATACTCGCATACGTTAAAGTCTCTCCTTAACACTTAAACTCTCAAAGTGTTTTTCAGAGTCATTGTGCTGAATTTACGTGTACGTTTTGCAGACATAAAATTCTGGTTCAGCGGGAAAATGCGAAGACAAATCACTCCTCATTCCTCTCCAAAACTCTTGTCAGCCTATGGTAGTGGGCTGAGGTTCAGGATGAGCACTGTATATACAGACATACTATGTTTTTTTACAATTAATGACAATTGATAAAGTATGAGGGTAATCATTCTCTTAATCTGTAAAATAAGTTCTTAATGAGACATATAAAAAATGTTGGTATATTGTAATTGCAGATGAATACAAACATTTCCAAAGGTGTCTTCATGCAGGGAACCCGGAAGATTCGCTACGGTTACAGTTTCAATACCAAAATTTTTGCTACAATTTTGTTTCGCTGCTAAGCATTTCCGTAACGGAAAGTATTCGCCATAAAGCGTTTTCGCTTCGGAAATGTTTTGTAGCGAGTATTTTTTATAACGAAAATTCTCTGTAGCGAAAACGTTGGTAGCAAACCGTCTGTATCGAATCTTCCAAGACCTTTCATGCAGCAATATCAATCCCCTTTCTCCTTTAAACAATTACGACACTCTCGCAACTTTCTTAACCATAAGTTTTTTACAGACCGCAAATCGCTTTGTCATTTACCTCCATCGCATGAGATTTACCCTGGATAATGCTCTCATTTATTCCGAGTACCTCAGTTCATATTAGGGGAACTGCACTTCGATGCTTCATTCCCTCGTCCTCCATTAAAAAAACCTCTTACGTTCTCATGTCCTAGTTGTTATAAAGGAATAGAAGGTCTTGTTTTCCGCCCTGATATACCCGAGCCGGAAATAATCGAACAAAAATAGAGTACATGCATATTTCTGACGTTTCAAACATGCTGAGGATGAAGAATAAACGGATAAAGATAGTTTAGAATTTAATTCTATTTGTGTAATTGCTTGTTGTAGAACTCATGTTTCGAAAGAGGTGTACAGCGGAACTTCTTTTCCCTGGCCGGTTCTGCAGCCATAAATCTTTCCAGTAACATTCGTGGTAAAGTTGCGCCTCTTTATTCTCATGAGATTCAGAGCTAACATACTATGCTACGGTGTTTATCGGCGGAGAGGTTTATTTATTTGCTCGTTACGAAGTGTTGCGGACTCCATAAACACGTTCCTGCTACACGTAATTACCTTTGAAAATAATTATTTATTTTTTCTGCCTTTTAAGAAGGAATAAAAATGCAATTTTTTTCTGAAACGTATTCATTGAAGGCATTGAATACATTTATTAACATGCAAGTTTCAGAGCTATCAGATATAAAATTGATTCTTTGTAACAAGGAATATCGACGTAATAATGATTAATTTAGGGTAAAGTGATAACATTGGGCGCCCAAAATTAATAGCTCGTCATTTATAGAGGTCCGTATTTAATATGACTTTATTAAATTGAAAACAAATTCTTTAAATTGTGAGTCACCAGCGATACTACGAAAAGCTATCCAAGGGGGCTCATATAAAATAAAAAAATGAAGAAATAAAGAAATTTAAGTGGGCACAGAAGATGTAAAGATCCAGATCTTTACATCATCTGTTGTGGATAACTACTCACTGAGTTATTGTAGTGACCGTATGCCTTCCGGGAGCGATGCTGATGACCATTGTGACAATGGTATAGTTCGGAATGATTTTTTAAGACATCTTGCAATTCTCTCAGTTACTTTTATCATATTCAAACAATTTTTATGAAAAAAGTTTTAGTATAATGCCATAAGGTGGCAATTAGTCCATAGTTGGTAAGAATTACGTCTTACGCATAATTTTATTTCAGCTGGAGCTCGATCGCTAATTTTTAACGATGGTTATGCTTATAAATATTGATTAAACTTTTTTTGCGCACGAAATTTTAACCATCGTGCCAAAACATTCTTAAAACCATAATATAAGTTGAATGTAATCCCACCCCATAATGACTTCTAGTGTATTAACCTAAAAATGTATGAATTTAAAATGAATTCATGATTTTCATACTCGTACGCATTAACTTAGCATGAAATATCCCATATGTACTTTTTTTATATCAAATACGTATTAGTCATTAAAAACCCTACGTAGTCTAAAACGTAGATACATACGTATTCATGTAAAATAGCCATTTTCATGAAAAACTGTTATTGGCAGTTATTGAGTTATTGGGAAGCCTTTCAAACTGGATTTTGACAGATGCCACAACCACAACGGATAACGGGAGAAAACGTGTAGAATCAAAGCATACGGGACTATTAAATGTTTGCAGAAATTATCTGGTTAACGTTAATTTCCGTATGAGTTGTGAAAGTAGCTGGGTGTCGTTATAAGAATGTTACAAGTGAGCATTATTTTGCCATGAGGTACAAAACAACAAAGTAAAGGCAAAGAAAGCGTTCCGTCAAGTGTAGAAATTGCATTCTCATAATCATCACATCTCATTTGGTATACCAACGGTGTATAATACCATTGTTTTCGTGAATATGCGTATCCATTAAACAGAAGGTTAAGGATCAAGTTCAAGTGGATGTAGATTAAGAATAATATTTTTGAATACATTTAAGAATTGGCTACTCTGAAATAATTTATTATACATTTTATAACGAAGACTTACTTCACAACAATAGTATTACGTTGAATGAAATTATATCCAACTCACGCATCTAACGATGCTCTACAACTCTTTCAAAAAGAATGAAAAGTTGATTTCCCATTCCTTTAGGGATAAAAGAGGATGCTGACAAGATCACTTCCCTTTCTTGGACATTACCATTGGAGTAAGAATCGAAAGTTTCTAGAAATCGGAACTTATTCATGGAGACCTTTGACGTAATTTACTACGTCTGAATGACAAACAAAAGTAAAAGAGGAACTTAAGAAAGGGAAATTCCTATTAAGTGAAAACTTATAGTACAATATAGGTCAGTAGGACATCTCATATTTCCTTTACAAATATCACTTCCAAACTTTCGTTTGTGGAAATAGCTAATAGGAGAAACAGATGACTCATGCGGCTGTTCATCTCGTCTAATTTTGGAAATACGTATTCAATACCCATAAGTTACGGCCGAAGAAATCTTCGACAAGAGCTGCTGAGGAAAATAATTGTTACGAGATACTCAGTAGTATTTGTAGTATTGTTAAAAGGGCGTAGACAGCAAAGGTCATTTAGCACGTAGGTGCCCACTGGGAATCGAACCCGGGACCGCTTTCATTGAAGTAGAAGGCCATGTTGAAGTAGTTGCCCAGTTGGCTACCCGGAAGCCCCGAGAGATTCAGATTAAGAAACCATACAAGTAATATTTTGCTATACCGGTTTAGAAAAGTTAGGTTAGAAATTCTAGAGAATGATATGTTTCATCAGATGAAAGTCGATTTGATATTAAACTAGTTTTTCAGCTGTAATTGCGGTAAATGAGTATTTTTTAAATATTTAGCAACATATTCTGAATGTAGCTATCCTGACTATAAGTTAAAATAGATAGCTTTAACGGAACATTTCCTACAGATCAAGTTATAGACAGTAGAAGTAAGGAATTATATCTAATCTCCGAGCTTGACCTAACTTTTGCAAGGGAAGAATTTCAATGGAATTTGATCAAATCTGTAATCTCGTACTTGGTTGAATTGGTGCCTTGAAATGAGTGGTCGTGACTACACGTATTTTATGACCTACCGATACATTTAGATATTTTATCTGATCGCATATTGTAGATATACTGTGATTTATGCGGAGAGATAGGCCAGAAGGATAAAATGCAGTTGGACACAGCCCGCGATAGCATCTACGTCTACATCCATACTCTGCAAACCACCTATCTGCCTGTAGCAGGGTGTGCAAAAACCAAGCTATCGACCCGTTTTTTTATGATACCATCGCAGATCGTTCGCGGAAATAACGAGTTTTTAGAATTTTTTGTCTTGGAGTCTCTCTCTCCCGCTTTACGATTATCGCAAGATAAGATTTAGAAGGGTTTTTAATTTTTTACTCTTCTAGCATTCATGAATTTAGAGCCCTTCTAAGACTAATATGTTATCCATAATATTCTCTAATTGTAGATTTATATTTCATGGGCTGATTCTTGCTAGATGATCTTGTAATATACGTCGGCGTGAAGACGCTACTTGTGTTTTACTCCCGAGTCATACGGCCTCTGTCCACAATTGGAATTACAATCAATATTGAATATCTGAAATTTGATTACATCTCTTTCATTTTGAGATATCAGTTTGAAATATTTTTCCTCAACAAAAGAAAACCGGCCGCATTACTTATTTTTTTAGAGTAATTATTAATGGTTATTAACACAGTAAGAGGTCATTCCACCAAGAAATGACCACAAAAATAGATTTCATTGCCATTTAAAGTCATTCCAAGAAATGATCAGAGGGGAAAAAACACTGATATAATTTCAGAAATGTAGGCCTTCTCGGACTTTTAGTAATGTGTTAAAATCTTTCTAAACGTCTTTATTCTGCTCGGTTTTCGTTAAATCAATGACGAATACTCAGTATGTGCTGGATGCGCGGCGCACGACCATAGGTTAGCCATTTAACCTGTAATTTCTATTGCACTGTCATGTTATACGAGGTATATTTGGAAGGAAATCTTATGATTCGACAATCAATCCTAAGTCATGAACCACTCCTGCATTGCTGGTTGAATAAATCTTATTTTCTCAACCGCACACCCAATCTAAATGATGACACTGGTTAAAGCATATAAACTTTGGCGTTCTTTACGGTAAAAAAGTGGAGAGTTGAAAATCAAATACGAGGCGAAGCAGGTATGCGTGGATATTTTTGTTGTAAATTTCTAAATTTTTCGAAACATTTATTATTCTTCTCTTTCTCTCCAATCCAGTATTCTAATAGGTAATGGCGACGTTAATTAAAATTTTAATGGTACTGTGCCAAGTTATTAATAGCTGATCCATCCAGCGAGACGTTGGCCTTCGGGAATTAATGAAGGTGAATATTAATAATAATAAATGTAACTCATCAAGAATCGACCACGTCCTTGGGAAAACAATTTAGCAATCTCAGCGAAATGAGAAGAATTAGACGGAGGAACAGGATGTACAGCGATTTATTTCACTCGAATTTTACAGATTTATTCCAAAATATCTGAAGGTGAGTTTTAAAGAATCTTTAGTGTCTGATTTTGCAATGAGTAGATTTGCGGAGGCAAAGTTACAAACAGAAAATTCAGTAGATTTTATGATTTTACACTTATAAATCTCCTAAACGCCTTTAGAAAGAGCGCAGAGTTATAAGGAAAGGGCATTAACAGGGAGCACTCATCTCCAATAATATTAATTTCCATATTTAGCTTATAAAGCTTCCATATACTAGCTTATAAACTTTACTTTCTTTCATGGTTTTACTTACACTCCAATATCAATCCTTGCTATTGGCCTCATTCTAAACGTTCAGATCGTGTTTGAAAAGTAACTAAGGCTCAAAATTTTAATTGCAGTCATGTAGTCATGCAGTAACCGGTCAATATTACCAGCGTACTATTCTTATCGTCTTAATACCATTCGCAAAACCATTTTCCTTTCTTCTTTAATTCCTATTGCACAGTACTTGTTAAAAATCTGTATATATTCTAGTTTACAATCTGATATAATTTTACGTACTAGTAATTTTGCGACACATTCTGACAAAGGCTAAATTGATTATGGGGTTTTCTAGTTCCAATTTCATCTAAACAAGACGGTTGTATTGTATTGATTCAAGAATTTTGCACCTCAGAATTTTCCATATAGCTTACATTGGTTGACGAATGAGTCTATTTTGATTATTTTGTTAAGGATTTCTTTTTGTTTATTGGAAGCTTACCGAGTCATTTCTGTCTCATTGCTCATCCATAGCATTTAAAGAAGAATGGGTATGTATTTAATTAAAGAATGTTATCGTTTTTTCCTTGTGGCATGCAGATATCTCATAGACTAAAAATCTAAATAAATATTAGTCCTTGACCGTTGCCTCAGTTGGCGTTTGAAATACCGAAAGAATAAATCTTTCTATAATGAAAATTCGTCCTGTTTAATGGTTGCCCAGGTTCGTTAGGACTCACAAGGACCGTGATCTCTTCCTTTAATTGTTTGATGAGTTCGTGATTATTTTGGAGGACGCCTGATTGATACCGGTTAAAGAGCGAAACACTAGCCATCGGTTCATCTAAGATTTTTATTTAAGATTCTAAGTTTTCTACGATTCTTCTGAATCACCCGCGAAGGTTTCGAATCATAAACGTACAGGTTTGCAGCGCAGGAGCCCCCGAGCTATGTGTTGTTTGAGTATGATTTCTGATCCATAACGTAACGGTCATTCGGCCACATACAATGTATTCCTTGTCGAAGGGTTGCTTCCGGTTTCATTCTTACACGTCCAAAGCTCCGTATGAGGCTGGAAGGAAAAAAGAAGCATTCTCTCTTTCCATAATGACTACGGACTTTCATTTCAGAATTTTAAACCTTTGAAGAAAGCCTTAAGGCTTGGCATTCCTATTATCTGTGACTCATCATATTGGTCAGGGAGAATTCGTGGCCACCATTGTTACCGAAGCTAATTTAAATCGTAGTCAAATGTATTACGGGAACAATAATGGCGCAGTTTTGAATGGAAAGGAGTAAGATAGCTCACGGAAACCAAACTAACTGCTAGAATAATTTTCATTCAATATCGATTCTTCCCTAAAGTGGAACATCCAACAAAACATTTCGAGTGGTTTACCCTTGGCCTAAATAACCGGTCGAATCATCTTAAGGAATTATCCTCAATCAAGACGTTATTGAATAATCCCCATTTCCTCGAAAGGTTCAGCTCTCCATCCATTACCTTCAATCTATTCAGAAATGAAAGTTTGATTGGTTGCATTTATCAACCCACAAAACGAGGATTGAAACCGTAAAGTTCTCTTTCAGTACTAACCCAAAAGATGTTAACGGAAACTTGGGTCAGATCAGGCGCTCCTTGTCACCGCACAAAAGCTTCTGTCTTCAAAGGAACTGTGGGATTTACTCTGAGTTCAACTCATATAATTGAATACTTAGATTCCATTATACTGAAAATACGTGGCTCCAAGGAAGGCCGAGGAATGGTTTCTACCCGAATTTAGCTTATGTTTCCTTAAAGTTATATGTTATTGAATATTTTTCATATGGAAAAGATAAGACCATAATGTTGTAGGGCTCTCGGACAGCAAAGTGGACAACGCGTTCGACTTCGGTGAAAGCGGTCCCGGGTTCGATTCCCAGTGGGAGACCATGTGCGAAATGACCCAAGCTGTCGAAGCACTTTTAACAATACTACTACTACTACTACCCATAATATTGTATTTTGACAAATCCTTATTCTTTATCCACCAAGTTAATTAATAAAGGCTCGATACATTATCCCAAAATTAGTCTCACAAGATACCGAAGAATTCTTAATAGGCGCCGAAAAACACTAACGTTAATTTCAAAAACAATAGGCAATTAAGAACTTCCTTTGCTACTCCACCTGAGAAGTACTACAGTAGTGATACTGAATTTTCCTTAATTTCGTTGTAATTTAAAATGGAGAATATTGGCTCACTGATAACTTTGTTTACATAAGACATAATTTTATTCTCATCGTAAGCGATATCCCATTCCAAGCTGAAATCCTTTCCTGTCTTATTTATGCAAATTTTTCAGTTATTCGATAATTAGCGACATTGCTGGTCATTGTCTGCGTTTGTGTAAGGAAAAGCTACTTTAAGACGAATCAAATGAAGTGGAAATAGATTGTTTACCTCACAATTATTAGCATCTTAATTCTGACCTGCTTTTGAACCGTAATATTTGTATTTCATAAAGTTTTTTCTGATAAGTTTTCATAAAAATTCATTTCTGATCGTCATTTCCATGAAATAAGGTGTCTGTACCATTTTGTAGGTTTGGCAGATTTTTCACACGCCCCTTTCTAGTGAGTATTTTCTTTTAGTGGTGTACTTTCGTCCTCAAAGCAAACTTTGGTTAAAACCCACGAATTAGTTTTCTTCTGTGCACTTTTTCAAGCCACCTCTTTTAAATTTCATACGACGAAGGGTTAGAAGTAAGTAGCAACTTGGTAGTCTCAATCTCAACCTAATAAAGTCGCATTATTATTATCATTCCGTGGAGAAGTTGATGGTAAAACATTTTTTCCCGACAACCATTCAGCGTTCCTTTATTCTCTTTCAATTCCGATCCCGTCTCCTTCATCGCTTCACCATCATCTCCCACTCCAGGCTCAAATCATTTTTCTAACGCACTCTTGCAAACGTTATTCGAGAGACGGTAGAATTCTTTGGTTTTGGTAATCCCGTTAAAATACGCTCCTCCATAAAAGCCATCCGACCACGTGGTAATTCCACTTCCCCTCCTCCGCATCTCCCCTCTCTATCTCTCCCTCCATTCAAATCCTCATCTCTTGCCATAAAAGAAGAATCGTAGAGGGAGACAGCTGAACTTCTGCTCCTCAAGATGTTTAAGACCCTATACCTCCTTGCTCTGTTTTAGATGTAAAGAAGGTACCGGACAGCATTAAACTGTGCTCATGATCCTTTTTAGCTCTGCACACACTTGTTCTTCATAACCGGAGGATTTATTGCCCATCACATTTGCTCGGATTGGTGTTCGCAATGAGTTTTCTCTTGAATAGCTTAGTCATGTGAATTCCCAACTTTTATTCTAGGAAATTAATTTTATCTTAAAGATTCAACCGTTAAATTTGATAGTAAAAAATGCCATTTCAATACTTATTATAGGTGGGGATCATGCACGATGCCATAGGAAAAATCGCTAGGTAGTAAATAACGTTTTCGGCTATAGTATTCGATTATCAGGATCTGATGTTGGCGTAGAAGCAAACATGATAAGTTTGAAACTAAATTATGCAGAAAAGAGTATTCTTTAAACTTATTATGTGATATATGATAGATAAAAAAGTGTAGCTAAGAAAATTTCAATCGAGTTCCGCCATGTATCGCACAAGAAATTTAACTTAAAAAATTAATACTTCGGAATGTAAAATAGCTGCTAAATGTTGACATTTTCGGTTTGAAGATAATGCGGTACGACGAAACGATTTTGCATTCCTGTAATTAGCTGCGATGAATTTCAATTAAACATACACTTCCTTGAAACTTCTGCTGTATATAGTACAGATATACGATCTACAGTACAACTCAATCACAAAAAATAGAATTATGATTAACAGAAAAACCTTTTAAGTCAAATGGCTATAAAATACACCCCCGAAGAGGTGGGAATCGTTTGAGAAAATCTAGCGAAGGGGTTTATTCATTAACAGATAATTAACAGAATAGCAAACACTCAGTTTCGGTATCTATAACAACGTATGACGAAATTATAATAAAAATCAAATAACAACATTGGCAAAAATCACCGCCACTTTTACCCTCACTCGTCGCTGTAAATAATTGCCACTTAACGCTTATTGAATCTCAATTAATAATCTGGATGCGAATCTCATTGATTCGCATTTATCACTGTCATAAAATATGTATCGATATTTAGGCGAACGAGGAAGCGGGAAAAGAATGCGACTCGCGCAGAAATGAATTATCATTAGGTATGGAAAAGAAGCGTGGAGGTCCCCTCACTTCTCACCATTCTTTCACTTCACACTTGGCTCCCCTACACGCCCCATGCCTTTGCCTCTCTTCCCGAGAATCACGGTAACTGCGTGCCGTTACTCTCTCTCTCCCTCTCTCCTTCTCTTCATTGAAACGCAAACATAAAAAAATGACCGTTCTCATCGACGAGAGACCGATATTCGCGCTTTGAATCCGAGAACGAACTCATGTTACGCACCGCTATCGATCCCGCATTCGATAAGTATCGATTAGCACTGACACTTACATGCAAGAAGCACTTTGCTCGTTCAATCTTCCGGAATATTACCGATATGGGAACTTCAAAAGCGATCTTTCGCGCTGTCTATCCAACAAGACATAAGATAACTTGCAAGACGGTCTAGGAAATAAATTCCAGTGAGAACAATCGAAACGGTTGTCTTTGATGCGAAAGCTACTCGTGATTCCAGAATAGAAGATATGATGTGTACTCTTCCAATCCTGACACGTATTACTTACATTCCAATTGTGTTTCTCGCATACGTCTAGTGGAGGGCATTCATTATCCTAAGATAATGATATAACTTGACTCAACTTACGTCCCGTTTTGACCGGGATTGTCCCGGTTTTAACACATGATCCCGGTCAACATTTCTGATGTCCTGGATTGATTGGAAAACTCGAAAAATGAATGTAATGTAAATTACGAAGATTCCGTTTATATAAATATTTTTAATGCAAATTTTTGTTAAAATTCAGTCGCGCTTCATACACTAAGAGTGACTTGAAAGCACGTCAAATTAACTCAGACTGAGTTTTATGGCAACATTCCGGTTTTACCCGCTTCAGAATTTCTTACTGTCAGAATACCCCTAAATATAACGGTCAGATTGTTCATTCCATTTATCCTTGCATTCGAAAGATCATTCAAAGATCATGACCCATACTAGAATTTCCCTATGCATTCCAAAGGGAATACCCATTTACTTCAGAATACAAAGTAGCAGATCGAGCGAAGGTTGTGATTATTATTCTTCTCAATTTCACTCTCTTGATTAAAATTCTTTCTTCACATAAATTCATATCTCTTCTTATAGATGAAGAGCCATATTCTAGTTAGCACGCGATATTCAAATCGAAGATGGCTATGCATACTTCCTAATTTAAGAATTTTGATTAATCGCATGTTTAGAAAATTTATGACACTTATTCATTCATTTAGATGCAACTGAATTTTATGAACGACCCATATTATAATTTCCTTATGCACTCTAAAGGAACTTCCCAAGGTAGATATAAAGTCTTTGATATTTCAATGGCTCTAGAAATAAGAAATTGATTTGTATCCTCTGCTTTTGTTTGTATAACCTCAAAATAACTCTCGCGAAAAATTATCACATTTATATTTTAGACTGCTTACGATCCTTACAATTTGATGCAATCGAGTTTTAAATCTACTCCTTACATATTTCACTGACGAATATTAGGTGATTGAAAATGATCGGGGGAAATCTTTGTCTTTCTCAACCATTTATGGTATAGAAAGAATCTTAGTATAAGAAAACTTCGATTATTTTCTTAAAACAATATTGTGAAAGTAGATAGAGAAAATTGGGGTCCCGAAAGATTGGTAAGCTACAGACAGACTGCTCTTTAAAATTATCAAGGAAAAATTTAGCGAGCCATGAGCTGCTCCATCGATTTCACTATTAAAAAATATTTTGATACGAGGTCGGAGCTGGTTCAAGGCAAAATTTATCCATGTGAACAATTGCTCGTTTGCGCTTACAAAATTTTCCGCCGAATTTATTTTCCAGTTTGATTCACTACGTCAAACGACGAAGTATTTGTCTAATGATTAAGCTATCGAACTTATTTTCCACTAAAAATCCCTTACTTTTGACCTTAGAACCAACTGTACAACTGTCTTCGATTGAATCCTATATATCTTTTGAGTTATGATTTCACTTTTATTTACATAATGTTTTAATTATGTATATCACTTGTCTAGAGGAGTTTTTGAGGAAGACATATTATCTAGAACCCAACATCGCACATTAAAGGTTCCTAAAGAATCTAATATATATTTTTGCAGAGTTACGGGCTGCGTATAACTGTCTTGGTACGTCTCATAAATAAGAACTAAAGTTAATCCATAATTTCCCGTATGCATAGATCAACCATAGAAGAATATTATATGTCGGGGAAGTGAGATGAGCTGCGATATCTTCGGTGGTGAACCAGCTCGTAATTGAGTACTTCGACCTAATATGACTTCCAGTCGAATACGAACGTAACCGGCTGTGGTGAGTAAATAGACGCAATTTCTGCGAGTCATTTTCAGCGTGTTGAGAGTTTTTCCCTTTGTTTTTTTTCTCTCGTGTAAGAATGGAGTCTTTAGTAGATACCATGCTGCTTGTTGGATGAGTTTGAATTAGCGATGCCTTCCTTCGTCGAGCGAACAAACAAGAAAAACAAAGTGTTTCTTTCTTCAAGTTTAAATTAACGGAGGAAACAGCGGAACTTCCCAGTTTGCGAGAGTTTCAATATGCAGGAGCGGAGGACTTAATTCTCGCTCAACTTTTGCGCTGTCTGCATAAGATCCTCGTAGTGTGCTTTCTGTAAACGACGATTTTAATAATAATGTATCGAATTTACGAGCAAGGCGATGATACATATGTCACAAATTTCCGCCATGCGATTCTACTGATCATTCGTGGGGAATGGTTGTGACTTAATTGTTGATAATGATATTAATTTGTGAAAAATTTAGCATAAGGAGGAAGAAGTGAACCCGTTTTTGAGAGTCATGAATGTGGCTCCAGAACAAAAAAATTAGGTAAGGTTCTTTTGTTTTAAGCTATGCTACAAATCAAGGGTCAATTGAAGTACTATACAAATTAATGTTGTTGCCTCTATATTTGTGGTGTTTTTTATATTCAAATTAATCTACAATATTTTCGGGTAATGGCTTTTTTTCCTTAAAAACTCAGAAACATTTCAATCGTGTAATCGTTTTGGTAGATCGGGCATCAAGAAATCACTCATCGCCTCAAATGTAACCCTGCGACCAAATATGAATTTTGGTGAAATATTCCACCAAAACGTATACATAGAATATTTTTGCTGGGGTGAGGACTTCACTAATTTGATTAAATGTGATAAAAGTCGCTTCCAGCGCTTAGACTTATTATCAAAGGTAATTGTATCCTTCGATCTAGTCTTATTATACAGCCAACAAGCGATACATTCATGCATCACACCCTAAGAAATCCCGCTCTATTTAGAAACATTAAGAACACAAAGAATCCTTTTTGAGTCGAAAAAATTGCAAATCATTATTTCTAGATCCATGACTTTACTCTTATTAATTTAGTATTAACGTGGCTGAAAGTGTCATTATATAGGCCATTTCGCACCTGTGGCCTCCCACCGGGAATCGAACCCAGGATCCCTTTCATCAAAGACGAAATCGCTAACCACTTGGATATCCGGGAGCCCGATTGATTTCTTTGACTTCTCTTCCGAATTGACTTTCCTCAAAACTTCTTTTAGCCTTAAGATATATGGAGATTCATTAATCAAGGTATTCGGAATACTGTCATCATCACTCTCTTGTCGCACAATCCAGTTTGTTTCTTCTTTCTCATATCTCAAAATCTACTTGAGAGCGAGTTTCTCTCATGCTTACAACAGTCGTTTTGGGGATGCCTGAAATGTACGCATTCCTCCCTATAGCCTCAATACACGTACGCCTTAATATGCGGATTTGGAACATATGTTCATTACTTTGGGTGGAAAGCAATGAAGAAACTGTCCCATTTCGGGATTGCTATGCTCGTGGTATTTCATCGCAAAAAACGCGGAACTGTGGCCGTGACATTCGCACGTGCATAAAGGTCCTCCCATATCCCCTCTGTCTTCTTCGGGGAGAAAGGAGAGAGGCGGGATGGTTCCACTGTCCCAGAAAACCCGCTACCCTTCGTTTCGTCATTCTTCCGCACTATCTTGCGTTCGATCGAATGTTTCCATTGTCTTCGGGATGATTCCACCGGCCTTGTTCTCCTGCTGATCTTCTATTGAAATCACCAGAGCGTGGCATGTTATGTGCGGGGGCGTTTAATATAGAGTAATTTGACTGAACGAAGAAAAAAGTTCTATAGGGGTAATTAAGTTATAAATAAAAAAGAGGTGAATTTAGTGGCCAAATGAGCTCGTCAGATTCTCATCAAAGATATGGAGGAACATCTACTTTAGCTAGGAAAAAGGAACAATGAGAAGATAGAGGGACCGATGTCCTTGTTTGAGGTGCGTGCGACGCACGCGGTTGACCTAATTAGAGGGGACTAATTTATCTGCTTCGGATATCCGTGAGGAATGGGTACTCGAGGTAGCAATGCAATTAATTATGGATATGCAGCTTCTGCTTGAGCTTTTGGAAACGTACCGGATGTAAGGGTGTCTGACCATATTGAAAATAATAAATAAGACAGCGAACTTCGTATTTTGCAAATAAATTTGAAAAATAAGTACGAAGTTCGCTGTCTTATTTATTTAAATGGCGTTCCACCAAATACAGTCCGATCATATTGATTATATCCATATTGAAAATGGTTTGCTACATGGATTTTTTAACGAAAGTCGAGGAACGATCATCCTCAATGGTTTAGCTCACGTAAGACATATTGCGATGAAGCTTAAACTTAAACCATGTGTTCTTAAGTTACGAAAGCTTTCATATTCCTCATCAGATCAATTTTATATTTTATATCAAGGTGCAATTCTGAATCTGTTATTCAACAGGAGTGCCTGATTTATAATTGTCACTGTCACTCCTTTATATTAATTTTTATGAATGTGAAAATAAATGTAGAACAGTGTTATTTTATATTTGGGGTTTTAAATGAGATAATTTGCTATAAACCATGACGGTTTGTTCAAGGAA
This sequence comes from Ladona fulva, assembly GCA_000376725.2. Lineage (NCBI taxonomy): Eukaryota > Metazoa > Arthropoda > Insecta > Odonata > Libellulidae > Ladona > Ladona fulva. The sequence goes on along the minus strand of KZ308633.1, from coordinate 248,359 downwards.
TGAGTCGAATAAAAAGATTCAAAAAAGAAGTTTAATCGGTACGCATACCTTTAAAAATATAATAAAAATATATAAA